>OX453043.1:7676571-8276571 GCA_949699805.1 Tromatobia lineatoria
GTTCGTGCATATAATGCATTGGAAAACAGCACTACAGATATTGTATATGGATTGTGTATATATTAGTAACTCATGACGAGGGTCTGTGCGGTTTTGCGGTGCATGCATGAAAACATTATTATTTTCACCAGTTAGTTTGTTCGCGTTCGGCAGAAATGCCTGATGAATTAATTATTACTTCAGCTTACAAATTTAAAAGCCACAGTTGCCCGCGCTCTCCCACAGGCTGCAGTAAATACGTTAAACTGCCCGAGTAATTACGTGAAATTTCTCTTTATAGAGAATCGTTTAAAGTAAATTTGATTTTTCACCGAAAATAGTCGCCGCGTCGCTGGGGGTTCAACTGTTTATGGACACCTGTAAAATGTACACTTCGCCGGTGTCTATAATACGGCCAATAGCACATTTTTGCTGGTTATGGGATTACTTTTTCATCAAAGTTTAATTAGTAATTATCGTTATAGGGCTTGGCAAGCGATACCGGTCAAATTGGGCATGGCTCGCGACAAGCTCACACAGTATCAACCCCTAAATGCTTCTGAAATCAGTGGATGGGAGAGAAGCTTGCTTTGAAGCCATATGGAACACACTAACGCAGCAAGGTTCGATTTTATGTGTAATAGCACGAGAATATACAAGTACACAGCAACTGCAAGTCAATTGGTCTGTGTGCTGGATAACGACGCCGTTATGCTCTTGCATCCTGCACTCACACTCTACCATATGACAACATCGCATGGCATCGTCCTATACCGCTCCGTGAAACCGTATACGCTGGGTTAAAGCATTTACGACAACGTAATTAAGAGCCTGACCGTAGAAAGTTAAAAATTAATGAAATTGACGCTTCTGGGCTGCGACGGCGCTAGTCTGCGACAAGATGGTGCCACTGGATGTGTGACACAAAATGGAGGGCTGCCAAGTGAACGAACACGAAATGGAATGATCTCACAGTTTTTTCTGCGGCCCATCGTTTTCCTTATGCCTTATGTGCGTTAGTGGGCAGCCGACGCCAAATTAACATCAACCAACAACTTAGTTAGAAAATGATGACCCGTAGACTTAAAAGTATAACATTTATTTTATCCCAAAAAAACTTCCAGAACGTCCATTAAAATTGTGGCCAACAAGAAAAATGAAACTATTATATTCATATTATTTTGACTTTGGCTGAACATTTTCTTTAGTTGATGTTATGATGCTTCGACGTGACAGCCTGTAATATTTTTATTTTCTTAGATGGAAGTTTGGCAAGAAGTTTTTTTCGATAAAAAATTAATTGTTTGATTATCGTCCGTTCAGATTGTTTCACCAATTTACGAATTGATAAAGCAATTTGAACGAACAAAAATACAAATATTTCGAATGTTTCATTCTCCCATATAGAAAATCGATAACAACGAAATCTTCGGCATCGGTCGACTCCGATGATTTGCCAAACTTCCATCTAAGAAAATAAAAATATTACAGGCTGTCACGTCGAAGCATGATAATATTAAATAAAATAAAGCTATCATAATAGAATTGTAATTACTGAATTTTTATTAATGGAATACATTGAGGTCGGAAATTTGGTATTGACGATTATAGCTAGCAAGTTAAAAAAACTAAAATTTGGTTTCCACGTTATCACAGCCAGGTATAGGCATAACATGGTGTTTCAACATTTCTGGTGATAAAGTATTCTTGACGAAATATTCTATGCTAAACGATGCTAGTCTTAAATATTCTAAAATTTTATAATTTCTCAGTCGTTAATATAGTTTTGTATAGAGTTTTCCATACAATGATTTGAGTTTTAACTATACGTTGAGTGAGCATGTACACGATCGACATATTTTTTTTATCATCGAGCTCAAAATTGGTGTGAATTTGACGACTATTAAAGTACCTATTGGATGTAATCTAGAGTAAATCGGTAGAAAAGCTTAAAGGTAACACTTAATGCAAATAGAATTTTTATGCAAATGTCGAAAAATTGACCAGTTTTTTTAAAAGAAAACTGAAAAATCTTTCATGACAATTCCATTTTTTGCACATGTAAAAGATATCCACTACTAAAATTATAATTACTCGCGATCCAGCAATTTTTTTATTTCTGATAATTAAAATTTTTTTTTTTTTTTGTAATCTCGAATCTTCCAAGATTTTTTCTGCTCCATAGATGTTCAATAAAAAAGTGAAAATATGATTTCATAAGAAAAAATAAGTTTATTGTGTCAATCTGAAATTTTATTACCTTAGACAGATGGCCCAGGGCACCCTTTGACATTGATATCTGCACTACACAAAAGTAAACAAGCAAATAGTTACTAAAAATGAATGAGTTGGGCACAGTTGTTATCGTTAAAACATAACAGAGCTGAGAAGACGCCTTTGGGTTCCCCTAGATCCCACCTCACTGAGGAATATTCCCCTAGGTCCCACCGCACTGAGAGGACTCTTAAATTGAATCGACGGAAACTTAAAAAAAAAAAAAACCATTTATTGGATTCTTTCAAATAATACATTCATTTCAATCGATTATATATTTCATGAATTATTTCCATTAATGGAATCAAAATTTAATTGCCTTAACAAAACATTGAATCTTTTTGACGAAATATTGTATTGATTCCTTGAAACATTCCTATGAAAAACCTGAGACGAGATATTTATTTATATTATATCGAGAGTCGCAGTAGCGTCGCGACGCCAAGTATTGAAAATGAGAAAATTAATGTTGAAAAATGTCGATTTGATTGTGGCTGAGCTGTCGTTGCATGAACCTGTCGAGGCCATCGTTACTCTCATTATTCGATCGTATTATATCGTCAATCCTACGAACTAAATTTATCATTGGATCAAAACAATATTTGTTTCAATGTGGACAATATTAATTTAAACCAAGTTAATATTCAATTGCTACCGTTAAATGGATTTTTAAATGGAACATATACCCGATGTATATTTAGCGACTTAGTGAATGAATTTTTTAATTTACTGCAGATAACGATATTTTTTAAATGTTTTCGACTAAATATTTTGTCGATTCAATGGAACTATCTTATGAATACGCCAATATCCATTCATTCATATTGTATCATCAATCCTATCAAGTTAATATGTGGTTAAATCAATATTTGTTGTTATGTGAAAAATATTCCTTTGAACTGGTTCAATATTTGATTGTTTTAATCAGATGGGTTTTCGAATAGAACATGTACCCGATTAGTTTATACCTGCGCTGCGAATTCCAAAAAATGATAAAGTCACGTGTTAGGCCCAATAATGTTTCTTGATCGATCGCTGACGTATTGTTTTTTTTTTTTTTATTTAGCTTCTATGTATAGAAAACGTTGTTTTTGTGAAGAAAAGAAAAACAAATCCTCGATGTCCATGTCAGGTTCCTCAAAATGGTCCATGGCATCAAGTCGTGAGCGTATGTGTGTCGCAGGCATATAAGATTCTAGCTGCTATACCTCGGGCACGACCTTAACAATCAAGAAGAAATTCGGCACACCGGTAGAGCAGCAAAGTAGAGTTCTTTCCTGTGTATAAATTGATAACAAAACTGAATTATTCTTTCCGATTTAATAAGACTGAATGCTTCCAATAAAGTATATATGTTCCTTTGCTGCCGCGGCTGGGAATAAACTATAGGATGCTGTATGTCTATAACATGATCTAGCTTTTAACATGATAAAACTTTTTAATTGGATTAAATGAGGTACAAGAAAATTGGCGTTTTCTATTGACATTTATTTCAAAGGTCTATCAGAGGGCGTACCCATAGATATACATTCAATTCAAAGGGCTTTGTAAATTAAAAAAAATATTGAATCCTTACAATAATTTGTCTAATCAACTCACCGAAATATACAACTCTTTCAATCTTGCTATTTTTATTGATTCAAACAAATTAAATCTTTGATCTATGTTTTCAATTACATGATGAGTGCATTCAATGAAATACTTTTCTGTTATAGTAAAACACTTAATTCGCTCAAATAAGGCATGATATAATGGATTATACTTTATCTGTAGAAACAGTTTGGTATATGTACAGGTTCAACTCAATGGTTCTATCAATTCAAATATATATTAAATCCATACAATAATTTATTTATTCGGATAAAAAAATATGTGGCTGCTCTTATTGTACTGTTTTTATTGACTTAAATACATTGGAACTTCAGCCTTTGTTTTCATTTATATTATTTAATGCACTTGAGGAAATACTTTTCCGTTGCTCCTAAACATTTAATCCGCTTAAATACGACATAATTTTAATCAATCCAATTTTATCTATAGAAACAGTTCTGCATTTATATAGGTTTAATCAAATAATTCTATTGATTCAAATATATATATTAAATACATACAATAAATTGTTCAATGGACTGCACGAAATATATAATTGCTGTAATTGTACGGATTCTGTTGACTAAAGAAAATCGACTGTTTTGTTTACAATTAACTGAGCGGAATATATATCGTTGTTCAAGCCATACGTTATAGTTGCTCAACTATACCAAGCTATTCGAGTCAATAATATATGATTCAAATAAATGGTTTAGTGCATCCAACGTTTCCAGTTTTCTCATTGCGTCTAGGGTTAAGTATTATATTTTTTCATGTAACCTAGTAGATGAGCCTGAAAAAGAATATTAATATTCTATGCTTTCTACAAATATTCATCGTAGATCTTCATATCCATCTTAGATGTAATAGCTGCATGAATTTAATACAGTCGTAAAAATAGTGGTATGTACTAATACATAATAGTTCTTACTTATCGTTGGAAATGCATTTTTTTTAGTCTCCGAATAGGTTGCGCATCGTAGTGTTGTTTGAATCGCTCACCTCGAAGTTAAAGCAATAGGCAAAACGCACAAAGTGCATCGAAAAGTAATAAGGAAAACGTGTTGCGATGGTATGAAACTGTCGTCGAAAAATAACTGCAGAAAATGTTTTCTCACAAGCTTTCATTTGACTTTTCAGATAATTATAATAATGCAAACGCACCTGTGCAACGGCGAAAACTGTATGTCTTTCCTCCGATTTTTTTTTATGACTCTACAGCGAAAAGTCACTGCAGCAGTGGATGGGTGAAGTCAACTGTATAATACAAATCCAGAATGGCCCAATTCCATTTAAACGTCCTGGCTACTTCGAGGCCACTAAATTTATTTCAAGCAAAAGCGAGAGAGTCGGAAAAGTCAGAGACAATGCGAGTTGAAAATGCAATTATTAAACGAGCTGCTATCCAACTCGACGTGCTTGTGAGGGGATTTAATTTTACTGGAGTCCCACTCCAGTCCGTGTATTTTTTGTGATAATGTTTGCATTCCTCCAACTCACACAATATAAAATAAGTGATCTTACTGATAAAACAATACCTTGGTTAGCAGAATTGCACGGATTTCATTACAGTTTACACTATATTTCTTTATTCATGCTATGAATAATCTAACATTAACGCGTTTCGTTCGGTTTCTATTATATTTGTAAAAAAAAATTATAGACATTGTATTTACAAGAAAAAAAAGACAGGAATTCTCCTTAAAAACTTTTATTGTACTCGGTGCAGGAATGGCAGCCCGTGGTGGAAAATTATTAGAGTTATTCCAAGACCTCGATTGATATTCCCTGATTCTCTTAAGGGCCGTATGTTGCAGTCTTATGGGGACTCTTAAGCAACGGTTACGCTTTTTTCTTCAGGTACTATAAAAGCTAATTGTTAGTTGCCCCTTAAGGCCCAATATTGGGGCCCTTAGAGGAAAAATATTGAGGAGCTTTTAAGACTGAATGTTGAGGACCTTCATAGATTTCCCTGTAGGAGCCTGTAGGTGCGTAAAGTGATTAACTTTACGCACGACCTTTACTTTACGCACGGCGTTCGGAAATCGAGGACTTTACGTCCGCTACCCCCGCCTCCGAAAAGTCCACTTTTTGGGCGGGTATTGCAAAAAACTTTTTTCAATTCGTGTGATAGAAACACTTCCCTCGGGCTCGTGCTACAAACTCACACTAGTCAGAACCAGTAAAATTCAATACACGAGCGCTCGCGAGCGTTTTTTTGTAGCTTGAATTCGAATTTGAAAATTCGATGTTAACAAATTATAGAACAACCCGTACATGGCAAATGATTAGTTCATTCGCGACGCAAACTTCACCACTCGATAAAAACTTCACGTCAGTCACAAATGTGATGAGAAAGTCGCGTGTTGCAAATACATCGGTAAAAACGCTTTTTAAAATAGAATAAAAAAATCTAGAACAAATCCCATAGAGTGCTTTTAAGTGATACTTGGTATGACCAATTATGGGGCAGATCTGAGATAGTCGAAACAAAAAAGTGGCTGAATGCCTCATATGCGCATCAATTTAGACCAGTTGTCTGACCAACTCTCGTGAAGAAATCTTATCAGAGTTTTGCCAAGGCCCTAAATAGTTTTTCTTAATTATATTAGGGGCCTTATGTGGAAGCCTTATAGGGTCTCCTAAAGGACGGTCACGCTTTTTTTCTGGGGCCTTTAAAGGCTAAATATTAGGGGCCTTTAAAGGCTGCCCTATTAAGTCCTTACTAAAATAATAAAGAAATTTGATTTTGAAATATATATTTTTTATTATTTACTTGAGTAATGTTGCACTTTCAATGAGATATTTCGTCTTTCTCTACACGATGGTACATATTAATCGCTGAAAAAACATATTACTTTTTTTTCTATACATTGACGGGAATCGAACCTAGAACCCTCCGGATGGTTTAGTTGCGCAGCGCCTTAGCTCTCTTGGGCATTCAAATTATATGAATACACAATTTTTTTGTCTATTTGAATGACTGTATTATGAAATAGAATTAATGTAATATAGTCAGAACTTGATAGATTCACATGACTGCGTCTGATGTGTAAAAACAAAAGCACATTCGGTAATTTTTTTACAGAAATTGATTATATCGAATATATATTCGTTTTATTGTTTGCGTGAATGAGTTCGTTTGTATCTAAGTGCGTGACTGTCTGACTGACTTGAAAGCCAGTATTAGAATGGGTGACCACCTGGCCGACTTTGGTGGTCATTAGTTGGATAGGTGACCACCAATTTTGCCATGGAAACCTCGGATTGCCATATAAGACCCTTATCTGGCAAATTTATTATTGATTTGTTTACTTTATGCCATGGTTAAGTCTGACCGGAACTTTAATTAATTAACTTATCAAGGCCTTATTAAACTTCACCATGGCTTTATGAGATCCTTATTTGGCAAAATTATGATTAATGAGTTTACATAGTATTACCCTATCAAGCCCTTAATAAACTTCGTCATGGAAACCTGAAATTGCCTTATGAGACCCTTATATGGCCAAATTATTATTGATTTGTTTACTTGGTGTCATGTTTAAGCCTGACTGGGCCCTTAAGTGATTACCCTATCAAATCCTTCGCCATGGAAATCGAGAAAAACCTTATGAGGCCCTACTTGGGAGTGATATGGAAAACCCTTTTAGGATGCCCACATTAACGTTTGAAAGGGCCCTAGCTTATCCTAGGGCATCCCTAATCATTTTCCTTATGGGCTGTTGCTCAGTCCATTTTGTGTACAGGATCATTTCGAAATATATTCTTTGCACCATAATCAAACTTTCTATATAAGGAAGCAATTGAGTTTATTTTAAGTATCGTTTACCCACTCATGTTAAGCCGAGAAACGGTTTCAAAAACCCACTTAAACTAAACATTACCAATTGCTTCATCGCGATAGTCCCGAAGTAATCCAATTACTCAATTGGATTACTTCGGGACTATCGCGTTTTCCAAAAAGGTATTAAAAACAATAGGATTAACAGGAAGAACCTCAAAGTTTCCATGACCACTGAAGTTTCGAGTTTAACTGTTCATGCATAAAACTCGATTGAAAGAGACGTTCGAGTGGGATATGCAGCAGGACCTATGTTGTCCATTGCCAAACTCATGCGGAGGATGAAGTGCTCGGCGTGTGACCAGACAGAACTCGATACGGAAAAACGCCAGCTCGTCCACTACTGGTTGGCAATTGACGCGCAAACTGTGCACCGTCCGGTAGTTCCCCAATTCGATTTCTCTGAACCGTGTTTACTCAATGAGCGTTTTCCACCCTTTACCCTCACCGTTTTCCCGCGTCCTTTCTCTTGCAAACTCCAGCTGGACGAGTAATGCGCCCAACTGTATTTGCAAACGTCGGGCAAGCCCGCGCGTGTTAAAACAGCCCGCACTCGTCGTTCAGGGTTCGCGTAGGCACCTGTGCGGTTCGATGCGGTGAAGTTCGTTAGGTGTCGGTTTCGGCTACGGCTCGGATACGTGACGAGACTCCAAATAGGCTTTCAATGCCCCGTTAAACACTTTTACTACAGTGGAGCAACTACAGCTATAGGCTGTGCCGATATAACCGCGCATAAAGACGCGACGCGTCGAGCCGCGGGTTAATGGTCGAACATTTTTTAACGCTTGTGCATTCACTCGCATAACAGTCGTGCCAATTGGTTGGTTCTATAAAAGGTATATTGAACGACGCGTAAGTGGTGCATGTACTATTGGCCATAAAGCCCGCGATTCACTTTAACGCGGCATCCAGTTTAGTACTGAGAGATACTGAGAGATGGTAACACGACTGATGGGTACTTGGACAATTTCGTTAACCACTTTAAGGGCTTATTACACATATCTGACTATCCAAAAGTTTTATTGAATTCAATGTTGGTAACTTGGCGATAAGAATAAAATGTCGAAACTAATTGATGGCATCAAGGATATAAAAAAAAAGTGGTGATCGTTCTGGAGGGACATTAATAATGAAATGGTAAAAGGAAAATTGCAGATATGAAATGAAACTACTTTAACTGATGAGTTAAATTCATGAAATGGTTACTACTTATGAACACAATTTTGTTCAAGATGGTAAGGATTGTTCTCTACGTTTTTGTAATTCTTTATATTATTATTTTTTTATGAAGAAGGATAATTGGAAATTTGGGTATTGTAAAATGATTTTTTTAGTAAGAAAATTATTTATTCAACAACAGTTCAGCAGGTCAGGAATTTATGTCCTAAATTACAAACTAACTTCTTCACAATGGTGCTATTTAAAGAACAAATTATTCAAAATTTCTGCGTTAACTGGTATGCCACACACTATAAACATTTTTGGTACGAAAATAAATATACCGATGGCAGACTATTAATGCATAAACTAGCATATTGAATTTAGTATATGAAGTATTCTCCACTAACGCTGTCACTTTTTCTCGACCCTCTCAGACATATTTGATAATTGGCCACATATTACTCTTACATAAAAGTACTTTCTATACGTTTTTTCAGATTTCTTAATCCATTTATTCCGGAAATGAGCTTTTCCTTTGAAGCCCTTATATCATTGAAGTTTAAGGTCCGGAAAAAAATATAGAAATAAGAAAGTTGTGTTTCTTCCATGGAATTCCAAATATGTCATATTTTGTATGGCACCAAATAAGCCACTTTCCTCTACATGTTTTACTTCGGTGTACACTTGACAGAGTATACAACAGAACATTCAGAACGTAAATTGGCCTCGTGAACCTCAAAAATCTTGTTAGCTAAGAAAATGTTGGACAGAGAATATAAGATTAATCAATACATGTATTATACATGTAATTATTACTGTAATTCTCTGTGAAATCTTTTGTATGCACTAATAAATTAATGATTTATTAATACATGTATGTATAGAAAAATGTAATTCTCTGTGAAATCTTTTGTATGCACTAATAAATTAATGATTTATTAATACATGTATGTATAGAAAAATCGTACATGGACATGATTTATAAACATGTTTTAATTGATCCGATTCTCTGTAACATATTTACTTCAGCTGTCAAGATTTTCGAATTCCACGATGCAAATTTTTGTATACGTTCTAAATATCGTGCCAAATATTCTGTAAAATATACAGCAAAATCAAAAGTGTTAAATTGAGAGAATTTTTTTTTCTTTTTTTTTGGGACGTAAATGGCTCCTTTATTCCATAAATAACATAACTTATTTCAAATTTAATAGTTCCTATAACATAACTTTTTTGTTTTTACATCGCATTGACCAGACTCAAGTCTTCCATGATATACGGACCTCCACACTCATTTCCGAAACGACTAATTATTCAAAACTGGAAAAATGTACAGAGACTACTTTTGAGTTGTCCCAATATATGGCTAAATATCAAACTGATCCGAGAAGATCAATATAAAAGTGGCTGAGTTGGTGGAGAGACTCCCTTATATAAGTATAATGTAAAATTAATAAACGATATATTAAACACACGACGAAAGTCACTTTTAAAAAAAAATCCTATATACTTAGTATATAATGGTATATTGATTCCAAATATCGGATCATCCGTAAAATACTCCGATGCATGTATATAAATTTCGGCACTATTTTCGTCAATGTCTGTATGATATTGAAAGACAATCATTTTTTATTTATACTATAGAGTTCACGTTGATTTCAGATGTCGCGCTTAACTGATGAGGGTAAAACATATTTATGTATCATCGTACGAACATTCACGTAGAAGTCGGTCAGGTGGAAGTGGAGTAGTTCGATTGAGGTAAAAAGTTGAGCGCACGACATCACCTCAGAGGGTGTACAAAATTTCCTTCTAGCTGATCCCTGAGAATCGAATTTCTAGTTTTATAAACTGAACACGCAAGTCGCCTTATCCTCAACACGGATGTCACATCGAAGCTTCCCCATATGTAGGATAGCAATAGTTGGTAGTAGTGGTCTTAGAGAAGATGCAACGAGCTGCAAAAGCAGACTTCACGTACTCCTCCTGTGTACGCTACTCTTCTCTTCTTATACTATCGCCGCGAATACATTGGCGGTTCGCCCAGCCGCGAAGAGAATACTGGAAATCCTCAGCCGTGCAGCTAAAGCAGGGCCGCGGGGCTGGCTTATATGTACTATGCGGAGGCTCTTGTTCGCGCGAGGAAAGCTCGTGATGCCTGGGACGGGGACGGTCACACACCCGCGGTCTTGCAGTTGCTGCCATCCTGGAATTCTCAATCGTTTATTTTGGAGCACGTGGTAAGAATTCGCGATATTTTGAACAACTCCAGCCGTTAAACCATATATTGTCGGCTGTTTATATGATATCAATAAACATCTTTCTCAGATATAGTGTTATTAAAAAGTCTCATAGCTTTTTTTTCTTTCTCATAAAGGAAGCTTTGTTTTCGTAAATTTTTTTTGTTGAGATTTTCATGCCAGGACACTCAAAATGTTCTAAAACATCGCGTAAAGTGGTTTTTACGAAATTTCTGTATGCGTGCACACTACAACTGTCGTAATTTTCTACGGATTTTCTTCTAATTTGGCACGCAAGTAGGTTATCATAAAACAATGTTTGAGATTGTATTTGACGCGAATCGGTTGAAAATTTTTATTTCAACACCATTTTTCAAATTTTGAAAAAATCGTTTTCACGCTTCAACTTTCGCAATTAAAGAGGCACCGAGCCGAAATTTTTCACATAAATGGACTACCTATGAAACATTATGTGTAAAAAATTTTACAAGAATCTGTCGGGCTGTTCGGAGTTTATCACAATTAAAATTTTTTGAAAAATGTCTGCATATACTATAACTCATGCAAATTCTGAGATATCCGGCTGCAATTGCGGATATGATTTCACGATTATTGATTTCCAATTGAGATTGTGGTCTAATTAACTGTTGACATGTCAGAAAATTTCGATTTCGGCGAACAAAAAGAAAAAAAAGCTTTTACGAAAAAAAAAAAAAAAAAATCGAAATTTTTAATAGATTTATCTTTAATTCCCGTCCCACTTAGACGACCATTTAAAAACATATTTGGTACAAATTTGACATCAATCGGTCGAGTGGTTCAAATTTTAGGGCATTTTGAATTATTTGAAAAATCTCGTTCGAGCGCTTGCTCATGCAAATTACTAGGTATCGGGTTTCAATTTAGTTCACATATGAACTGTCATCACACAATTTTTGAGTTACTGTTTTACACAAATCGGTCGAGCGGTAAAAATTTTACGTGACTTTGAATTTTTATAAAAATGTCTTCCGAGTATATACAAGCCTGCAAAGTAGAACTTTGCAAATTGCTTCCTCATTATTTTTTGCTTCATACAAAGCTTCCTCTATGAGGAAGCCAGAATTGATCAACATACTTCCTCATAGGGGTAGCTTTGTAGAAAGCAAAAGTAATGAGAAAGCAACTTGCAAAGTTTTTAATTTCTGAACTTACTGATGAGTTCACAAAACGCAGCTTGGGCTCGCAGGGCAACATTACACTAAGAGAAAATGATGGTAGTAGTATCTGAGGCAAAACACGTTCAGTGAGCCATTTTTTTCGAGTTTCTTGAATCTGCGCCATAATTCGTCATATCGAAGTAACGGTAAAATGCACCCTCCGTAAATTTTTGAGAATGTCATATTCAATATTTCAGAAAATACGGTTTTTCCATGTTAACACACCCAGATAGGAATAGTGGTATACTGCCGGAGTTACCAACAAGACCAGTACTCAAATAGACTTGGCTGCCAAATGTTGACTTTTCGTTGCTGTAACTAAGGCTTTTCTTTAGCAGGCGATGACCGCTTTCTTATCCTACAATAACGGCGGTTCCTTCTTTGAGCTGAAAAAATTACTGAATTTTGGGCCACGCGTGTCGAAGTGATGGAAAAATCGCTGAATTGGGCCAAGTAAAAAAAATAATTTAGGAATAGAAATGTTCAATTTAGAAGCAACAATTTCAGAAAAATAATAATGAACCAGTGACAATTCCATAACAAAAATACTAATTGAGTACGAATTTCAGGAAAATATTAATTTTCTGCAATGGAGTTCAATTTTAATTTTTTTGCAGTTATTATTTTTGGTCTTATTTTAACAATAAAATATAAACGTTCCTGCACGGAACTATACTGTATGGTAACAGTATTATATTATTGCTTGAAACATGTACTTTTCACTGAATCAAATTGTTACTACACGTACCAAACAATGAATATAACTATTTTTCTAGTAACCGTAACTATGAAATGAGTTGTACAGACTAAAATTGAATAGTTCTTATTTTATAGTTAAATAGTAATAATAGTATAGGAATAGTTGAAAAAGATCAGATTCTCATTTTAATTTGACCTTATACACCAAATAAACCGGCCAGTATTTGAATGCCACTGCTCATTAGTAGATAGAAACGAGCTTTTCCGTTCAGGGTATCTCCATCATCGCCCGGCTTATTAACGGTAATGCTACGAACGATATGAGCTAAATTGTTTCAGCCGTACTCAGCCTACCCTACTGGTACTGGTTTCCCGTAGTTCGTTGGGTCCATCGCGAATGCGTTATAGGAGCGCAGTCAATTGCATTGAGTCATGCATTGGAGGTTATGTTAGGTTGATCAACTGCAGATAGAGACTAATAGAAAGAAAGGTGGCAACGATGGTAATAGGCAATTGGAGGCATACCACTATCATCATTGCCATACTACTATTGTTATTGAAAACTGTGTTTTCTATCCTTAGAGACTTGTTACTCGTCACGTTACTACATATGTTATCATGATTTCTCAAAATTATACAACGATAGTGCTGAATTTTAAAAGGAATAAATGTGGGACATTTCGTCGATGCGAGAATATGCTATATAAAATGGGAACGCGAATAAAGGTGTGACTACCCATAATGCCGGTAATATAAGCAAAACAAAACAGTGTAATTTGTAGGACTCTTTAACCCCCTCTCGTGTTGTACAAATTGGAAAACGTCCGGCTGTCCGTTCTCGCAAAAACATTGCAGAGGCGCTTGTTAAGCCAATAAATTAAATCGCCATTCATATAGCAGCGACCATAGCCTAGTGGTACCTATAGACTAGTCTGGCTGCGGTACCCTTTAAAACCCCTTCCGACGAGCGCGAGTCCTCGCCACTAGCCCGCAACCCTCTCCTCGTGTTCTCTATACCTGTACGTGCCGTCAGATATGCAGCAGTTTCGCATTTTGACAACTGGCCGTTATGCCTTTGAAACACGAGGTGGCGTGTCCCTGGTGCATTAATTCTCGGGAGCGTATAACAACCCCAGTAAGCCCACTTCTCGCATCACAGAAAAGTCCCTACGTTTGGCATACGCGTTATTAAGAGTGTGAAATCAATGATAATTGTGTTGGCTAAAATTGCTAATACCGCGTGCGCACGACTTAGTAACGTAGTCTCGAACTGTGGGCTATATTACAGAAGTGGAAGGAGTTACACGAGAATAGCACTTGCAGCCGCGTTACAACCGCACATTGTCCGTCCACTTTACGACCGATGAATATTGTCGAACAAAATTGCACGTTGTACATGTCATGATGTAGATATAGTGCAAGTTTAAGAAGATGTGGGTATGGCAAAAATGACCCGAAGTCGTCGATAAACTTCGTGATAGAAAGGTACATTATATGATACATTACATCTCTTACTTTTCATGGTACATGTATGTAATCTTCGAAAATTACTATTCCTCCTGTGGGAATTTCAAACCAGCTATGTCGTGGCGTAGTACAGTTACCGATTTATCGATACTGGCTATTGATTCGGATGCCATGCTGCATCTCTTAAATGATCATACAGGTTCAGAGTTTGTTGTTCAATATTGGCCTAGTTCCGTTTACGGACCAGTACTTCAACGACTCTTAGTTGAGTACCGTATATATAACTGCGACAGTACTGCCCAACAATAATCGGCTGCCAAGTCCGTTACAGTACTGGACCTCGCCAGTAACTCCGACATTATACCAGGATTCCCTCATAGGTACCGAATGGCAAGACGAATTTTCTAATACACTCGAATAAACGTGGAAATTCCGTTTACTATTAATCCTTATGGCAAAGGCTCTTTTTAAATGATAAACTGATTACATGCTTAAATTTTAGACATATTTCGGAATTAAAATAGTTATTACTTTTCCCCTCCACATTTTGATCAATGGAATTGCACCATTTAACGTCACATGGTACAACCTGTACGACTTCAAGCTGACCATTTTTTTATTATTTTGTCTGTTGCCTGCTATATATACAAAACAAAAGATCATCTAGCCGCGTGAACCATCTGTTACAACCATACAGATATCGTTCAATTGTGATGATAATAATATTTTCTTCAAATATGAGTAGATTTGGAGATGAACCTACCAAAAATATTGATGAAAAAGTTTACTTCTTCATCAATAAAATTTCTCTTTAGAGAAATGTACTTGTTAATACGATCAAATACAATAATAAAACAGTATGGCTATGACAGCCAGCTGCTGGAACTATAATTCGGATTGCTGTTGCAACCGTGCTCTTGGTCAGCTACCACAGCGGAACACCGGAACTGTTATGATGTCCGATTTGTCATGGCGCTGATGTCGGGCGGAGAAGTTTGAACTATATCCGTATAGCTGGCCCAGCTATACGGATGGCTCTTTTAGTTTTGCGTATAGCTCCCATAGCTATACGGATAACTTGTGTAGACTTGCGTATACTTCTCGCAGCAAGCACACGTCCAAGTAAACGGTATTGTTGCCATAGCTATTCGTAATGTTAATACAACTGTACCCATAGCTCCCATAACTGATCTGCATGCAGCTATCAGTTAGTTAGTTGTGAGAGCCATGCCGTTTTCTCAGTGTAGATAACTTCAGTCTGGAATAAATATATTGGACCTTTTTTCTTGTTTGAACGGTAATTTTTGCCTCATCGCTGCAATTCCATTGGTCGCAGTTTCGATTGAAAAAATAATCCACTGAATACTACTCGAACTTCGAAATTAATCGGATTCCTTTTCCACAAGATTTCTTGCACAAAAATAAGCTGGTCGTATCCGTAACCTGGAGTACTTGAAATGTTAATTTTTTGCCAGAAAATCTGTCACGGATTATCCGATCATTTTGAAGTATTCTTTTCTTTACAGTGTCTGCATATTAATGGATTCTCGCCCAGAAAATGCAAGTTTTTCATACATCCTTACACAAAAAAGAAACGCTTGTTAATCCACGATTCAGCCAAATAATTGGTTAGATTAATCAAGTTATTGGTTAGCGTAACCGAGCTTATTGTAATATAATCAATAACTTAGTTGACGGAACCAAAGACTATAGATTCGTTAAACCAATTAATCGGTTGGCCATTCCAAATGCTTGGTTGTTCCAAACATGATCTTTTTCTGTGCAGTGGGTTTCTCGGCATATTAATTGTTTTTAGAATTTGGGAATTCGAATTAAAATAGATGACTTGAAAAATTTCTATTTCTCTAATCCAGCAAATATGATATATTGGTTGTTGAATGGTTAAGTTACAACAGATATCTAAGTTAAGCGAGTTTTAGCATAGCATTGAAATCGCATCATTCATACATATGCAATCAAAATTTTGGTACGCCCAAAATTTTAGTACGTGGCGATAGGAGGAGAATCTAAAAAATAACGATTGTTTTTCTAGAAATTGAGAGCTTGATTCAGGAATAAAAGTAAAAAATGCATTAATGAGTTGAAAAAAAGATCAAAACAGAAGAAGATTGTTTGTTGTAGGCAAGCGTCCACTTTTTTGCCTCCTGACTTACTGTTTTTTTTCATCTATAAGGGACATACACAAAACACTCATTATACTCAATCACTAGAATTAATAAATACACTCAAAGACTCGGGCCCCTCGAGTTGCAGTGTGCAGCCTGATACCACGCGCGGACAGCTTCGCGCGTTGTCTAGTTCTTCCATCTTCGACAGATGGCCAGCGCGACAAAATTTCCTCGAAAGCGACTTGACAACACTCCTAGAACTCTCTCACATGATCACGGTGAGGGAAAGAAATACTACTGACCCTAAGCAATTCCGAAGAATATTTCTTTTTTAAACATTTGCTGCAGTTTAAGCGAATTTTCCCACAGGCAAAGTTATCTGTCCTTAACTTCTTTCGCGTGGGGGTCAAAATGGCGAGTGACCAAAAAAGGGAATGATGAAAAATAGTGAATTTTGTAATTAGTGACTTCTGAATCTAGAATGTCATCATTATGAAATTCTCCATTTCAGCCATTCGTTATTTTGACCTCCATCTTATTAAAATGCAATCAAAATAGCGAATAATAAAAATTGCGAATGCCTGAAAAAGCAAATTCCATAATTATGGCTATTTTACATTGAGACGTTCCTAATTTTTTAATTCGCTATTGTAGCCATTCGCTATTTTGGTCATTCGCTATTCTGACGCTCACCCCAGAAATTATGCTTGATTTTTAAAATAATGTTTAAAAACATCTTGGCGGTTGAAAATTAAGCTCAACAATTTTATACGCTGACCATAAGCGTCGTTATTTGTTTCACCCTACACTCAAAAAAACCCAATAATATTCCGTCCTCATCAGGTTATGAACTACTGCACCCTTTGCTACTTGCCACTGAAAACGACAGGTTAATGAAATTTCTTTTCCCATAAAATAGAATGGCCAAAACAATTTTAGTATAAGTGAAAAGTTTTCATTTCCACAATTTTCTAATAGTTGTTCTTACTGAACTGTTCGATTAATTCGTCGGAATATTTTTTTCTTGTGATATGAAATCTATATACAATGATGTATCCAAAAATTCTAACTTTTTTTATTATTGTTTTACATTATGGAAATGGTTTTACAAGAACAACTTTGAAGAATCGCTTGTACCGAGGAATTTATTTTATAAGGTGAAACAACTTTTCCAAATGTGTCTAAGACGACTTATGTTTCAACTCAATTCACACTTTGCACTGTTATTGTCATAATCCGATGTAATCAAGCTTTTTGTCACTAATGATGTATGATACATGTTCAATTATGCTATAATTACTTTAAATATTTCTCTTCAGTTCTTACCATCAATAGCGTTGTTACTTATAGTTGGCCGGACTACTACGATTTCTCTAAGTGAAGTGATGCGAAGTTGAGCAAAAGTGAACAGGAGTGGAAAATGGAGAAGGAAAAAAGGAAATGGGACGGTTCAAGTGGATGTGGGTTTAAGGGGCTGAGTTTAGTAATTCGACTTTAATACTTATATTCTAGGACATGATATACGCCGTGCAACTGGGTCAGAACTTCTTGCACCGAAGGAAATCGTTGGGATATTCTCTTGTCTCTTTTCACTTCGTCTCATACTTGATTTCCTCGATATTTCTTTCTCGCTTACTTCTCGAGTATAAATCCGAGATTTCGCAAAGTTATTCTTCATACTCGTTACTCGCTCTGACATATAGCGAGTCTTGCAAAAGACAAATGCACGTTCTCAAGCAGACTAAAGGTGACTTTACGATATTCAAACTTTCTGACAATATACGAAATAAATAAAAAAAACAGGTTAGTTGGGGCAAACAAATTACTGGTTGAATATGCGTCGGATCATTAATTATTGAGACCACCTAAGTTATTGGTTACGACAACTCAATTCATGTCGCATTAGCCTGGCAATTGACTGGCACATATGTAACCAATAACTTGGTTGTCCCAAGTATCTTGCTATTTTTTTCGTGTGCGTTTGTCACCGCAGAAATTTCGAAGTGTTGACCGATGTGATCGACAAAACGATATGAGATTCGCCAATCGGGTGCATGGATTCCAAATTGAAATGATTCCTATTATTGTAAATTTAAAAATAATATTGGAATTCTACGTTACTGGTATTTAAAAATTTTAATACGTGAGTATTGTTATCTTTATTTCAATATGCAATATCGTATTCGTGAATGACAAATGCAGCAGACAATTAATATACAGTATCTACATCCGAGCTTTATATACCGGTATATGAGGCTCGGAATGAAAAATTTTACATTGTAATTGTATATAATCCATTTTATAATTTACGTACAATGGTTATTCGTTTTCGGGCACAAATGGTAGGAGACTCCGAAATGGTCAGAGATATCAAATTATCGATTCCAATAATAAACAAATCAAGCCAGTGTAAATATATTATGATGATTACAATTCTCAAGTCGACGATCAATCCTCTCACTGCAGTGGCACGAATTTTTTTGCTACATCTCAATTTCTTTTTTTACTAGCAACCCAGTGATATTTGCCACGCTATAAAAAAAAAAAACAATTAAATCTCTGAGTGGACATTTGAAATGTACCGCAGAGAAAAAAAAACACTTTACCGTTGGTACACAAGCCAACGACCTCGTTTACACTCTTCTGACAAAATTAATAATAGCCTTGCAGTGCCAGCTCGAGTAGCAGTAAAGTTGCATCGAAAACTTTTGACTGGCTTAGATAAACAGCGAATAAACTTTTCTTCGTGCGCCTAGTTTCCGGAACTTTACGAGCTACGAGAGTAGCTGGCCAGTCGCACTATAGGGTTCATGTATATCCGCTACATTAGAGGCCGCTATTAGCCTCGTTGCTTCATTGTGCTACACATCTCCAGAGGGATCGAGAGTTGGGAAAAAGAAATCGATGTAAACTCGAAACCCTGCATTGCATCTGCGTCATGCATTCCCTAGGATAGTTCATTTCAATTTATTTTTACTTTTTGAATGCCACGTCAAAAAGCGATGTCAGCCATGGATATTTCGCCCCCTGAATCAGCGCGTTCAAAAAAATACATGGAGTTGGTTATTGAACTTTTTCATCCTTTTCATGCATATTCTGTAATGACTGCTAAATATTTTTTAACGGACTTGCATTAGAACCAAATATTATTTAATACTCGGCGTTAAATGCTAGGTTAAAATTACGTTAAATTTAACATGAATAATTATCGTATTTATCCAGAGACTCGAAATTCCGAGGAAACAGTGAGAAAAATACGCAAATATAATTATCACTGTGTAATTTGGTGGTGCTTGGCTTTATCTGGATAAACTACTAAGCCCACTTGTGGATAACAGCAATCGCCTAATGAACACGCGAGACTCTGACTCTATTCGTTGTTCTGTATTCGCCAGGCTGCGTCTGTGGGCCACAGGCTTTTCAGTAGAGCGTTAGTATATCGTGGTAAGGTACGTCACTATCAATCGTTTTCCATAAATAGAAAAATATCGAGCACGATACGAGCCTCGTGATAATGAAAATTTTCGTATAGTTGGTGATATTTCAGCAAAAAAAAAAATATGACATGTAGAAGGACGAAATATATAGAAATACTAAAGCCAGTTTGAAAATCTTCTGATTGGTTCGTGATAATGGGATGTTGCGGAGCTAACTTCAATCGTATGCCATGAGCACTCTGAATTACATGGGCACTGTGAATTACAAACATTTCTGTCCCGCCCTTTTCATGGCCTGATTTGTGCCCGACGTGACGCTGAAAATTTCTGCTCAGGATAGGAGCGATAGGTGCAAGACGAAAAGGGGGGTAAAACGGGCACCTTGTATGAGAATAAGAATTGAGGGCAAGATAGGTACCGCCTTAGCTTGATTAGAACAGCTTTTTTAATAGTTGTTTAGTTGTCACCTGTCATCACTTATGTAAGGAGAGGTGAAAGATGTACCACGTGATGTATGAGTCGGAGAGAAACAACTGCAATTTTTCGAACACGACCACTCCGACGGAAAAGTAAATGGCACTTATTTTTCTTTTTTTCAAAATGTCTACGAGTTCTCCATACTATTCTCTAAAGTTTTTGGTACCAACGGAATAAGAGTTGCCTTTCAGATCGAACGCGTGCAGCGCGAACGACCTAGTCATGAACATGGTCATGACCGAACACTTCTTTAAGTCCCCGTTGTAAGCATCTAATAAGTTGGTGACATTGCCAAGGTTTACAGTATTCTCGAAAGAACAGCGTTTATATGGTTCTCATATATCCGGATGGAGGACAGTATGCTTTAATATGTTTCCACAGTTCGTGCATGTTACATATCAGGTAAGGCTGATTTGGTTCGAGTTTGTAAACTATGTTATTACAGACTAGGAAATAACCATAGAAATTTGTCAATCTAATTTGCGCCATCACGCGCTTCGTGGCCAATGTGCAATAAAATCGTAAATAGCGTAAAAGCAGCATCAACTTCGCTAAATGTTGCGATCCATAATTGCAGTGATGTAGAGTTCGCGTAATCCCGGAGAACTGTGACTCTCGAGAACTGCTTGCACGCCGAAAATGAGTCGGGCTTAGCACGCGTTAATGAAAATATATATGACTTAAGTATTTTCAACGAAAATTTATTTCACCAATATTTTGTCGAAAAAAATTCATTTGATTACAAATATTTCGATAAAATGAATTTTGTTTTTAATTTTTGGGTACCAAACTTGAGTCCAACATATGAAAAATTAGACGGCTTATCGTGCACTCAATATAATCTAGACACCCCTACGAAAACTAGTTTCCTCGACGTTCTCGCACATTCGCCGTATTCAAAATACCGTTAATTGTAATGAAGCATGCTTCATGAAAAAGCAAACATTGATTGAGTCAGTAGAAAATTGTTTGGCAACCTGGTGACTCAAAATGACGGTCACTTTGCATCACTCACGCGAGGAGCACTGAAACTTAGATAACTGTCTATATAAATGCGAGGAAAAGCGAAGAAGAACGACGAGGGTGGGAAGGCCGGAAGAAGAGAGTTTAAGCGCAAATGTGTGCCTTTATCACGTTTCCACTATTCACTCGTTTGCCTCTCTGTATGCGCTAACGCTTGCGTCGCGCGTTTGCAGAATTGAAGCAATTATATATATTGCAGATGGAATTAATGGAGGCGACGAGAGGGAAGTGTTTCAGAAATCGTGTATAGCATTGAGGTCTATATTCAACTACGTACTTTCGTGTTTTCAAGAGTGAAGATGTTTAATGAATTCTGGTTGGTGCCAATATTAAACATTATTTTTTATGTGTTTTGTCTTTCCGATTATATTAATTTTGGTTCCCTGAAAATAATATCGGGTTATCAGAAGTGCATGTGGATTATTAGATATGCAATGCGTGAACTATAAGATAAGTCCATTCATGTAGTAGTAGTAGTAGTAGTATTCATTGAAATCCTGGAATATTAAATTCCCTGAGGAACAAAGCTGGAGAAAAGTAAAAAAACGGTAAGAAAAAGCAGGTGGTTACAACAAATAATCATAAACTAAATGAGGCGAGACATCATAGTACATGAGAGGTTAACAAGTTGAACGAAGATCACGAAAATCATAAATATGAGCTTGCAGAGATTGAGAACATATGTGACCGACGCGAAGATGCCCAGGAACTAAAGAACGTGAAAGAAGAAAGACGCATCGAGGAACTGATCGTGGCGGTCGTCCCGAAAATTGTCGAGGAGGTCATCAAGGTAGTAGCCTAGCCAAGACGTGGCGTCCCGATTAACAGAAGCACCAGTAGCGACAGCAGGATCGGCATCACAAGAACCAGCAGAAGCATCACCAGTAGGAGTAGCAGTAGTAGAAGTAGAAGCAGCATGTAGTGATAATTGTCTGTTAAAAGAATTCAACGTCAGGTCACTAAAAAAACTGTACTCAGATAAAATCACATTTCAGAAGTTTATAATGTGTGGAGTTAGAAAATTCTGGTACCACCCTAATGGGTTTATCTAGTATCTCCCATTCAGTTAGGCTCACATAACAAGCACTTCTTGTGAACTTAACACAAGTAGCGCAGACATATATCTTTTCAGAAAGTGTGCGGTACGCCATTTTTGGTGTACCAGATGATGCTTCGTGAAATGAGAGTAAAAAATAATGGTGGTGAAGAAGTGCCATTTAATTCGTTTAAGTGAGAATAGTCATTTTTCAATGTGGAGAGGCTTGCGTGAACCCCAGTGAATGGTTTAGACGTTAACATAGTGTCAGTTAATTTAACTCATGCTTCCTCTCAATTTTAATAAAGCTAATGATGAGCCGCTAATGACACGAGAAGGCTTACAAAAGTGAAAACTTCTGTATAACACTTTTCAGCTTTCGTCCAAAGTATAACAGGAAAAAAGTAGCACATTGGCTGTTAAAATTCGTCTCGTTAGAGTCCTCGACCTCTCCATCCACGGTCCTCTAGTCATTGCATCGTGATGGCTGAATTTCTGACCGCTCCGGGCATTCTTTTTCATTAACGTCTTGTAAAATATGAATCTCATCGGGGAATGACGTGCACGTTGGAAATGCAGGTGCCAAGCTCGAAGGGCTGCGCGCTCTAGCGAATCCTGAGTCCATTTTAGGTTTTCGTGGTTGCCGAGAGATGATGAGAGAGCTGTGCACGTGGATCACCAGCCTAGCTGTTGACGCTGGTTGAACAGCCCTCAGGCGACTTATGAAAAATCTGCTCTGCGCGATAATCCACAGGGCACACTATAGCAACGAACGTTTCGTTCCCGGAACCAGCGAACCATGATGACCCAGAAGCGTTTTTAATGTACCGTAGCGGCGAGAGCTTTTACGACTGTTTATACTAAATTTGTTGGTGAGCAAAAGCGAAATAGTACTGTGGCCTGAAAATTAAAAGTATTAATGTAATAGGGATTCGTTAATTGAAACCTACATCTCAAGAATAATTTTCAGAAAATATTTTTGACTAATAGGATTAGCTGAGGACCCAAGCATATTTATTCCGAAATGAATAAGAAATTGTGGCTGCCTTGGTACGTATAAATAGTTATTGAATATTTGTTGATTCCACTTCAAATTACGAAATAATACTGTGGTCTAAAAATCAAAAGTAATGAGGTACTAGGGATTCGATAATTGAAACCTACATCTCAAGCATAATTTTCAGAAAATATTGTTGACTCATAGAATTAGCTGTAACTAGCCAAACATATTTATCCCGAAATTAATTAAAAAAATTTTGGCTACTTGGAACATATTTTATACGTTCCAATACGTATTCATACGTTATTGATCGTTCCCGAGATATCATAGGTTGAATGAAAAATGAAAAATACAGCACTTTTTACCAGAAAAAATTGCAAAAAAATTAAAATTCGGTGTATCTATGATAACCACTGAACCTGATTTAGGTAATTTAAAAAAAATTTTTTTTGAGTGGCTGAAGTCGTGTAATGCCTCAAACATGAAATGGTTTTTTTTTTAAATAATTAAACCAGGATATACCGGTGAGGATACCGGTTGTTGATGTTCCCGTCTGTGCGAAGCTAAGCGCCCATCCGTGCAAAAAAAATACTGAATTTGTGAAATATTTCGGAATCATTTTCGAAGAAACAGATCACGATATTTATGCACTCAGATAACGTACGAAGATCATTTTGGTCTTAAATGAAGCATCGTTTTCTGTAGGATCTCATTAGTATCAAGAAAGGCTTCAAATCGTTACCACTGCATGAATAATGTCTCGAGACGCCGCCACATCTCTTGATATTCTTCTTCAATCTCGAAACTTCACGTTATTCATTTATAACTAAATTATGATTGTATTATATTCCTAAGCGTATTAATCTTCAAGAGTTTTACAAGTGAATAATTAGTATTGTATTATTACAGTATTAATGATCTGTTATTGAAATATTCCTAAAGGTAAGAAGTTGATGTCACACTGAGAGAAAAATCTGGTAATTCTTAAAATAATATAGTTGGACTGACGATAATCTAACTATAAACTATTGTTCCTAGAAGACACGTCTATGTTTTATGGTTATACCAAATATTAGAAAATCGTTAGATGAACCATTAATATAATTCGCAGGAGCGCCGTCTATATTTTATGGTTATAACAAATATAATTATAGTAGCAATCATCAAAATGATAATAATTCAAAAACTTTTCTAATAGTTTCAAATATGCCGTTTTGTTGCATATACGATGTCAACGTTCGTTTCCAATAACCTTGCAAGTATCGTTTATTGAACCATATCATGATCGCTTCAACCATAAAATATTGCAAGCCTTCCTCTATTCGTTTTACCATATGGAATCGTTAAATGAGCGATATGCTTTTCTCTCAGTGCATTTATTGATTGGCGAAACCCCGGAATAAGAACTAGTCATTATTATTAATAAGCTCCACTAAACCAGTATAAATAACATTGTGACACTGAAGAAATCGTGGCAGTTTTGGCAACTATGAATAATTACCAACTTGGTTAATTTCACAAATTATGATTACGTTACCTTATGCAATTACGAAAAAACTATATCGTCCTGTCCGAAGTATAGTTGAAAACAAATTTTCTCAAGAAGTATAACGGACCTTTTAAAGAATGCACTAAATGGCAATTGTCTCTGAGAAGCGTAACAGAAATTTCAGAAAATTTTCTATTCCTCGGTACCATCTACCAAAACGTTATGCACGGACATTCCCACGTGAATATAGTCGTACCTTAGATGAATGATACGAAATGGAAACCCTCGAATGGTTTCCTCGAGTTGGCTTGGATATGAATCTCATTGACAACATTCCATGTGGACAATGGGCAAGCTACTTTGACGAAGAGGTAACTACGGGTTGTGTATTATAAGCAAATCGATTTCCCAGAGGAAATCACGAAAGTGACTAAGCTCACACGACGTGCTTGAGATAATCTCCTGCTTCATCTCTATTATGTGAAACTTCAAAGACTAGTTAATGCAAAATTTAGTGAGAGATAGATCGGAATGTAACCGACGTCATTGGTGATAACAATTTGTGAACGCAACCTTTGGCTAAAGCTAACATCCGTAACCTGCTCTTGTCTCTGAGCTCCGAGTGAATTGACTGGAGCTGAAGAGGAGAATAATGAGAGAGGAGAGAGCAAGACAGTTTCACAAGCAGTCGCCAGAGATTCGTGCGGCGAGCAAAGCGAAGGACCGGGGTCGATGGTGCCGTTTGTGGATTCTACCATCATGAGAGTAGACAAGCGGACAACGAGCCAACGAGGAATGAGAAGGCAGCAACATTCGAAGATCGTAGAGCTAAGAGTGACTTTGCTGCGGGCTACGAGAGCTATCGAATTGTGCGCTTCCTTTGTCCCTAATTGGAGTTGGCCAGTGTAATAACGAGAAAACGAAGTAAAACTCTCCGGCACTTCGTTCCACTTCAACCGCCAGACGTTCACCAACCTCTTCTCTATCACTTTCAATCAACTTTTCTGTATTCACTTTGACTCTATGATTTATATAAACCTTTTACTTGCAGCTGATTAATGAACTGGTAACCAGTTGATGCAGCACTTTTCTCAATCAAAGGTAGATAAAACGTCGAATAATATTATAATATTCACAAAGAAAATTAGTTGCCCTATCTTTAAGCTGTGTGACGCATCTCCACCAAATGTCAATGAAATTCCTCGGAATTGTTTCCTAAAAGACGCATGAGTAACTATATTTTATCGAAATGATCGGCATCGTTTTATTCGTGCTGTGATGGGTTGCTAGGAAAGTTCAGTTTGGTGTCAAATTTGACATAAGACAACGGGCGCTACATCGCCCGTGACCTTTTAATCTTTATAAGAACGCAGCAGCGCACACGGAAAGAACTAGGTGTTCTGACAACATAAAACAGTTGCTATAAAAATCGTTTTGTTAAGCTAACAAAACGGTTGTTTAGCCCAACAAAAAATTATGTCCGCTAAACAAACCAATTGCCAGCCGAACAAAAGATTTATTTTGCATTTAGCATATTCCTATTCTTGATTCTTATACCTTTACGTTTTCTTCGCTTTATCGTTCTGTGATCCACCATCTCCCTCTTCTATTCTTTACCTTGTCCGTCTTCACCTTTTTCGCATTACCTTCTTGCTTGCATATTCTTTGTTTATGTAATTATCCGTGACCCAATTGGCCCGTCTGGTTAGTTAGTTTGTGGTCGCGAGGTTGAACGCTCTCGCCACATTTCCTCTCATCCATCTCATTGGAGTGCATATAGCGTTGACGGTGCATGGTGGCATTGCGGTGAAATTCACCAGAACCTGTAGGGATACAATGAAAAAGTGAACGAACAAGCAGGGTCTTTGGCATTAAAGAAAGCTGAGCAGCTACCCCGAAGGAATTCGAGAAAAAAAGACCACAGACACCGGGTAAAACGTATATAAGGAACATTTGTAAGAAATAGTCGTTATCAGTGAGTTGTATATGTCAAAATCCGTCTAGAAGTGCCATTGCATCTACCAAGTTTGCGCTGTGTGTGCGTTCGACAACCACTTTTCCACAACTCGAATATACTTTGGTCAGCTCACAATGAAGTATATATGAGAAATAAATCAACTTTGTAACGCAGGAAACAATTTGGCTATGAAGTTTGTTGGCGCTCTAAGTGGTAGAAATAATTCGAATTCTTTATGGAACTTTAATAAGGCTCAAAAGATTGGGCTAGTAAAAAAAAAACCATTCCCAACCCGAATGAAACCGTAAAAAATTACGATCCAGTTTGGTCATGACAGAAATCAAATTCTAGACGTCTGAAGAACCAGTCAAAGACTCATGTGCAACTACTTGCTCAATTGCGTTGTACATGATCGTTCGACTTTGCTGCGTGGTAAACTTTAAATCAACGCACGTTTCCTCAAAATTTACCCTCTGTTCACGTCGCAAACTGTCTCAGTAAGAAATGGAGGATAAGCCACGTCAACTCTTAAGGCTTTATACTATTGCACCGCTACAAGTGCGCTACAGACGTAGACATGGAACTCTGCTGTGGAAGTAATACTTGCGTGTACGGTTTTCTGTGTTACGCAAAAGTTGTGGGGTGGCATCTCGACGACAGATTTACAAGGGGATGAAGAGAAAAAACGTGACCTTACTATGCAGCTATATTACGACTATTTCGCTCTCCACACGTCGTACCTTCACAGTTTTGGATATATATACATATACGGATGTGTATGGCGCATACTCCTGCCTCTCATGTTTGTCCTTCCTGCTCAGTGGCACGCGAGACCCTTCTGACAGTCTCAAGAGTTATGCATAACCGCGAGGGTAAGGGCTTTTGGAAACTCTACTTTAACTCCATTCGTCCTCGAGCCATACACCAACCCTAAAGGAAAGAGATGAGTATACAAAAGATCATGATTTCAGCAAAAGCAAAAATATATCTTGCCTTTATTAACCAAGTAAGAATCACGGATTCTGATGTCCCGATTGTTTATAAATGGATTGCTCCATATGTTCGACCTAACGATATCGTTTATCGACGCCAGTTGGTGCAATCGCCTTCGTGCCATCGGTCTGATGACCGATGCGATAATTTGATAAAGTATGATTCCTCAAATTGAGTAGTCGGTTAGATTCATCGCTGCGAGGAAATTATATATATACGACTTCCAATGAAAACCTATCTTAGTAACCCCGTATTAGAAAAGATTCGGACTGTCACGGTGTGAAACTTGATCGTTCCACTTAGACGCAGGTGCCTGCAGGAGGATGCAAACGGCCGCACTGTTGCCATGGCAAGATTGGCATATCCTCTTCCTCTCACCTTCGGGACTTTTATTATTCTCTGGACCTCTGTACCTCTGGAGGCCCTCTCGTGCTCAGAACCCCCGCATTTCCCACTCAATGGCTTCATCTCGTGGGCCTCCTCTCTTCTAACCCTCTAGACAACACTTCATCTCTCGAATTCTCTTCGATTATCCTTCGGCAACACTTTTCTCTCTTCTTAAGGACCTCCCATTTTTATTCTTTGGGCCTCCCTACCCCTCTTAACGCTAAATGGGGTTCCCATTATTTTACCAATAGTCATAATTCTGAGCGTCAAAATACCGACATTCAAAATACCGAATGGTTAAATACTGACAAATTACAAGGCAAAAAATTTTAAACACCGAATAATTCAAATACCGACTATATAAACCCCAAAAAACCGGAAGTAATGTATGTTTACCTAATTCAAAAATAAATCGGAAACATTAATTAATAAAGTGGTCTGTTGTGCTTCATCAGGGTGACTTCGTCCCCCACCTCCGCCAGGGGCCAGCGCCCTCTGGACCTCCGTCCCCGTTGATGACCCGGTGGGTTTGTAAGAAGTGAAAGAGAATAAGAATTAGATTCATATTGTGGTGACAAAGTATAAAGTCTATTGAATATTTATAAAAGGAATCTTTGAAATCATACATACAAAATTCGATAATATAATCCGGAAATAATACAAATCAACGGCGACAAAAATTCGATAATATCAATAATGATAAATAACGATCAAAACAAAACAACAGTGATATTTTCAACAAATGGACAGTTTACGTTGCTCCGGAAAATCAAACAATATTGATGATCAAATTAACAACAAGAATTCTAATAAAATTAACATAAGTCATTGCTCCGGAAATTTCAAGGACAATTGAATAAATAGCGAACGAAATATAATTACAACTTAATTACAACTGATCGATTTCTTTTATTCCTCACAGGATCGAGTTAAATGCAATTCCGCATAAATAATTCATCGTTTCACGGAAGCCGTAATCGGTGATTACTCGTTCAAGTCTCTTGTCACGATCAAGAACGTTTCTTCTCCGTTTTCGAGACGAATTTCCTCTTTTAGATCGACGTAAATTTGCAACGTAGGAGAACCTAACCGAAACATAAAAACAGTAAACACAAACGGCATGAAACACGGAGTTATCAGGAAATTGGTATCACGAATAATGACTTCGTTAACGAATCTCTAATATTTTCGGAATTTCGAGTGTCAGTATTTCAATATGTTGAAATAATGATAATTTTTTGGTATTTTTATTGTTCAGTATTTTTACTGTCTGTATTTTGATTGTCGGGATTGAAATTGTCGGTGAAACGAACGGCGTTTTAATGAAATGATTATTTCAACTAACACGCATCAATGTTGTCTAGAAAATCGTTCGCTCCATTCCTTACATGATATCTCTCTGTATAATCGAAAGATTTCGCCGCCGTCGCAGTGCATTAGACATGAGTTTAGTCAAGTGGCTAAGCCGACGGAGCGGTTGCCGTCACCGAGCGGCTAATCTCACGAAGTAGCTAATCGCACGAAGTGGCTAAACTCACAGAGTGACTAACTGCACTCTATGAATGGCCTTATTCGGCTAGAATTATTGATGCAAGAACGTGTAGTAAAGAGTCACAACAACCCCTATTATTTATATATATATATATATAATCGTAAATTGTCAGTCGACTAAGGAGAAAAATGCAGACAGCTGCAAATAATTTTTCTAGATAAAACTATTGTGAAGTTTAATACATGGCTTAGGTATGGACAGACCGTTCAATGTGTCTACAACAGATATCTGATTATCAGTAGTTAACGTACAATTGAGTTGATTAAGTTCATCGTCACGGAGTCATTCGTGAAAGCGAGATGTATGAACGCGCTTCGGTCAAATGTACGACGTAGATGCGGAGACGATGCTTGTGAACCAGGCAGAAATAAAGAGGGGAACAGCCGGTATAGACAGCAAGGTGCTATATACTATCTATCTATGTGTTTACTCGTTATATACACCATCGTCATTATATACCACACAGTATAGAAGTAGAGTTTGCCGTACACCCTGTTCACCAGCGGCCATGGGTTACATGCGTCCCTCTGTTGCCGTCATATGCCTATGGAAGGGTTGTGTTATCAGCTCGTGGTGTATATCCGCACGAGCGTCTCGACTTGGGCTCAACGTTGGGTTAATAATGCAATACTTCTTGGCAGATCGATATCACGAGTTAAGGCCCCTCTCTTGGTATACCTCGCAGTTTGAGACCAGAGCGAACGAACTCAACGACCGAGCAAGCAAAAGGGCGACCAAGCGACCGAGTGAACGACACTGGCTGTCCTCCTCGAGGGTTACGTAAATATCCGTACACGACGGCGAAAGCAACGACGTCGAAGACGATGACGATATTCCACTCTTCCACAACCGCGACTTCAACCCTCATTGACGTCGTCTTCTCTTCTCATAGTCGATACGATCCCGTCCCGCTCGGCAGGATGTACTCTTCTCCTCCTACCAAGCTCTCTATGATGCGAATTCGCTTCTCTCCTTGCTCCTCTCATGCTCCAGTGCCGCCGTAACTCTATGCACGAGCAGAAGCAGCCTCAAGAGTTACGAGGAGTTACGAGGTAACGCAGTTACGACGGGGGGAGATGTAAACGTTTGTACGATGAACAGGATGAGTAGAAGACGCTGCAGGAACACCATGAAGAAGGTGAAGGAGGAGAGAGATGATGCAAGCTCTATGTGGCTGCTTCCTACACTTGAATATATATCCTTTTACATCGGTTTACGTCGCTTCGCAAAATTTCTCATGTCATACAGTAAAATGTATAGTACAACATACCCGTTATTCCCGAGTATGTGCAGCGTGATAAGCGAGAAGGATTAGACCATGTGCGACAGTGATGGACGGAAAGAGGAAGAGGAACGAGTGCAAAGAAAATCTGATACTATCTTTGCCTTTTTACAGAATTATTATGATTGTTAGTATTATTATTGTTATTAATATCCTTATTTTTACTATTATGCTTATCCATTTCATTTTGAGGATCCTTAAGTTTTTCATTTCTTTCGTTCCTTGTGGCCCACGTACTCTCTTATTTCTATCTCTGTTCGCTATATACAAACACACGTTACTCAACGAAAACTCCTTCAGCGTTTCTGCTTTTTCTTTTTTTTCACCCTCTTATACCCTGCGTGGATCCAATCTTGGTAGTTTTTTTTAATCATGATAATGTACGTGCCTGGTCGACCTTTCCTCAACGTGCTCTGAGCCTTGAAGTCGAGCTTTCCATATCCTCCGCTCTGCAGTTTGCTGTATGAATATTATGTGTTCAGTATTTTTCGTACCGTTTTTGGAAAACCTATCGCGCTTATTATAAATAGTCAGTGGGATCAGTACAAGATCAATGAAACTAGACACGGAGTTCGTCTGTCAATTATTATTTCCCATTCGTCACGCGACATTATTGGTTCTTGCCGAGCTTTGAGCATGATATTTCGTTCAATTTGTATGATGGCTTGCGTTTCAGTTTGGTTATCAATAATAAGCTCTTTTGCTGTATACTCGAATTGTGCTATTTTAATTTTATTAACGGCCTCGAATTTTCCGAATTTATTATCCTGCACTTTATTTTGGCAGAAACGAGACGTACTGACACTGAGGCCGTAATGTGATATATTCCTGTTGTGTAAAATTCAGGTATAAAAATTCATAGAATTCTTCACTCGGAAATAGTGTCAGTAGTGTGCGCGAAAAAAAAAAACAGTTTTTCTCGGTGAGCGAATCTTATGCTAATGTAGGAACAGCATATGTTATTTGCACGCCTGGCACGAATATTAGTTTGCTCAGCAGCAACATTCAGTGCTTAAATAAATCTTTTTCCTAGACAAATAAGCAACCTCTAATAGCGAGAACAAAAAAAAATCCGTATGACATTGTTACTAATTTTCGAAGTACAGTACAAAAGCATACATTTCTGAATATCTGTCAACAAATATATTTGGTCAACGTGATCCTAAGCATCTTAATATATACCACTTTTATTTTTATAGGAAAAAATCTGGTATTGATAACTGTGGTTCTACTTATAGTTATTATCAACAAATTATTCGATGTATCAAATGCAAAATATAATATCCACAAGCAATATAATGATTTTTTATTTCGCACGTTTCAACATTTAGTAAATTACTTGGGCAGATTAATTATTTAGCAGAAAAACAGCGTTTGGGATTTAAAAAACCACACTATTAATTTCGTACACCTGTATATACGTACGTTTATATGGATTTGGATTAAAATAATCGAGTATAGGTTGTCCGATGCTTTTAGCTCGTCTCTTGCTTTCAGCAGTAGCATAGAGTACATACCTATACATAGGTATTTGCCTGGAGGATCGTGCCCAAGAGAATAAATTTATACCGCTTGACGTCAGGTTCCCATTTGTCTAAAGCTACTTTCGTGTTGCATACCCATTGGCTTAGAATAATGCCGGCTTTCGGAATTCCCATCGAAATCTCTGAGGAAGGACACCTAGATGGAGAAAGAGAAAGAGTGAGTCGATCGATCGTCGTCGTTGTCGTCCTCGTCTCGAAAAGCCTTGCTCCTTGCGTGAGCCTCAATAAAACGTCGAGCAAGCAAGTGAGCCACCGAACAGCTACTCCGTACGTTCTTACCTTCGTTCAGACATGCATTCCCTACCAAAACGTATTCTTGCATGTATTCAGTGTGGCACATAGTGAAATCGATCGATTCCGCTCATTAATCTTGCTGAAACTTGGAATCCACGAATATAATTCGTGGCGTGCCGCCAATCGGTTTGGGGGAGAACTAGGAAGGTCTTCTAGAGCTACTCAGAGCGGCAGACCAAGCCACGAGGCTTATACCCGCGTTTCCTTCTCGGTCGTTCTCGTCTGCGTCTTATTCTTGGTAGAACAAGTTCGATTCGGTTGCCTTCTATTCGCAGCCATCTAGCTAAACCAGCAAGGACGACGAACTAACGAGAGTTCCCGCAATAGATGTCTCTGAGTGCGGTAGTGTTGTGCCACTAGCGAGCAACTATTTCGATTCTAAACGCAACCACAAGCCCCGTTGTGCGGCCGTTGTGAAACGCCTCGTAGATAGCAGCTATGTATATACCCAAAGTAAGCGAGGACAAGAACACCACTAATCCTTCTCGTTAATGTTTCGCGGTGCACAGAAAACCCGAAGTGAAACCTCGAAATCGTTTCATATCCACACATATAATAGTAACGTCGGTAATGCGCTTGAAAGCAGTGATACGGGCCACGTTTATCCATTAATATTATGAATTTGATATCGTAACTCGTCAGCACCACAGACACATCGAAAACTTGCAGTTGTTAGGAGTTGTTAGTAACCGTATCCCATAATCCCATCGCCTTTCCGTTGTATTACCGTAAAGAGTAAGTAATCTAATAGGGTGCTTATTGAAAGGGTTGAATCCACCTTTAGGCCTGAGCACAGGAAATTATAGTCTGAGCTTAAGATCCCATGAAGTATGCATCACGTGAGCTATATGTACAACAAAAATCAGTATTTGGGAGAATCATCTCCAGCATATGCTGTACCAAAAAATTAGTTGCGGCAACCGACTCGGTCTGTGACCTGACGTATTCGCGATTGGTTATACGAAAAAGTTCATGACACCAATGAGTTGTTTCATTGAATCAATCGCAGTACTGTTTTTATCATCAACCTTGCGGTGTCGCAACCAACCGGCGAGTCCCATGCCTAACTAGCAGATTATATAACTGACGAATAGTTTTTATAACCAACGAGTAGTTATCATAACCAACTGAGTAGTTGAAGCTTTATCAACTTCTTCGAGCGGTTGTTGGAATCCATTTATTGATTTCCCTAGCTACTTTTGTTTCTCAGTCTAGCTGAGTACGCATGACAGTCGTCCGTTGACTTTGTCGAATGGATGTCCGGCGACTTCTACACGGACAAAAGGCTTCAGTTTGAGGAACGATCATAATTTATTGATGCAACGACGTATCTCAGTACGATCATAAATGATTGTGAATACGAACTAATTGTTGCTAGTTCGCTCATTAGTGGTGTGTCAACGATCCGGTCGAATTCATCATTGCAGTTGGTTAGAACAACCGATCAAATTTTCGACGGGTACACTGAGAGAAAAATCTGGTAATTTTGAAAATAATATAGTTGGACTGACGATAATCTAACTATAAACTATAATTCCCAGGAGGAACGTCTATATTTAATGGTTATAGCAAATATAAGAAAATAGTTGGATCAACCACAAATATAGATCCTGGGAAGAACGTCTATATTTTATGATTATAGCAAGTATAATTATAGTAGCAATTATTAAAATGATAATAATTCCAAAAACTATTTTAATAGTTTCAAATATGCCGTTTTGTTGGATATACGATTTCAACGTTTGTTTCCAATAACCTTGTAAGTGTCCTTTATTGAACCATATTATCATCGCTTCGACCATAAAACATTGCAAGCCTTCCTATATTCGTTTTACCATGTAAAATCGTTAAATAAACGATATGCTTTTCTCTCAGTGTATGTAGGCAATCATGCGCCAAATTGATGGAGATGGTAGTTGCAGCAATGAATTTGATCTGTGTCCAGCTGACGTTTACCCGAGAATTCGATCTTCCATTATTAACTACGTGGAGGAAAGAGTTTGGAAACAACCTCTATAATGATTTTGGTAATCGAATCGTATCCCAGCATGCTGATGTATATTTATTAATACAGCAGCTACGTCTTCAATTTGTCTATGCAGTTCTGTAATTGGGAATATGGTGACTTTTGCGATATCGGCTAACCAAATCATGAGCTGATACTTCATATAGGGGAGTGCGGGGCAAAGTGGGCCACCCAATTGGGAGAAAATATGCGGGGCAAAGTAGGCTAATTCCGAATTTTGATTGAAAACGCGTTTTTACAATACCATTCAGTTGAATTATCCAATAGACGACGTTCTTAAAGCTATTTTGAGTGTTTAAATCGACAAAATCTAAAAATAAAAATATCGAAAACGGGGCTGAGTGGGCCACTCCCATATTTTCTTAAAAATACGCTTCTACAACTCAATTTAATGAGGAAGCGAAAGAGAAACTTCAGAAGATATCACGTTTAACAAATCTTACCTAACATTTAAAATTTACATTTGCAAAAAAAACTTTTGAAAATTTTTCATTTTCGAAGCAATCTGAAATTGTAAGTAGATACTATAATATCTTTCCTATTTACAAAAATCGCACGTATAATTACATCAACTTGAAAAATTATTGTTCTTTTTCATACTTGGCGTCGCGACGCTACTGCGTCTCTTGTTTACATTGAATCATGCATTTCCAAATTTGGAGAAGTGGCCCACTTTGCCCTGCGTAAATTTTTTTTTTTTCGATTTTCGAAATCTTGTTATGGGATCGATTTCCCGGATGAAAAGCAGTAACAATACACTTTGGGTATCGCGATAAAGCGATTTTTTGTTTATGCCTTGCACTTTGCTAATGCTCCCATACAAATAAACGGAGAAAATATTTTAGATGACTGTTCTATTTTGCTTCCGATTATATTTTTTTCTTCGGAATATCAAAATTAATCAACAACACAATTGCCATAAAAATATGATCAATGGTAATGATGTTTAGTGGCACCCGGTTGGTAAAATCATACATTTCCGGATTTGGGGAAGTGGCCTACTTTGGCCCACAAATTATTATTATTTTTTTCTTTCACCGACGCTTAAAATCGACTATTGGAATCGAGTTCCTGGGTCAAAAGCAGCAACAATACACTTCGAGTTTCGTGATAAAGTAATTTTTTTCTTAAGTGGCCCACTTTGCTCCGCACTCCCCTATTTGTTCAGTAATAACTGCTATCCTACGGTATCGCTAATTAGACAGTTAGTCAATATTTGTTATACTCATTCAGCCAACGCCGCCGCAAGGGATCAAGTGAATTGCCGTACAAACGGCATAAACGATCTTTATGGCCAGTTTGGTATTCAAGAGAACCTCGTATTAAGCTTCTTTTAAAAAAACGCTCGCTTGAGTCAGGAGTATAGTAAACATAAATACGTTGTCATTACTACCGAAAAACTTTCACCCTGTACGTTCGTTTATAAATAGTGTCGTTATAAATTTATTCGGCTGTTACATTGCTCTTATAGTATATTTCTAAATAAATATCTTCGCTGAAATTCCGAAAGATGTCTAGTTTTTCATTCAGTACGTATGGTCTTTGCCATATTTCGAGCTTTTGGATATGATTTCTTAAAAGTTCACTCTATAACTCCATTTGATTCACTGAGAGAAAAGTACATCGTTGATTGAATGATGTCATATGATAAAACGAATATAGGAAGGCTGGCAATGTTTCAAGGTTGAAGCGATGATAATATGATTTAAGCAATGATACTTGCAAGGTTATTGAAAACAAACGTTTAAATCGTATATGCAACAAAACGGCATTTTTCAAACTATTCGAATAGATTTGAATCTATTGTCATTTTGATGATTGCTACTATAATTATATTTGCTGTAACCATAAAATATAGACGTTCTTCCTGGGAATTATATTAATGGTTCATCCAACTATAATATAGACATACATAGACAACATAAAATATAGACGTTACTCCTGAGAAGTATAGCTTATCGCAGATTATCGTCGGTCTAACTTTTTTTTTTACTTACCGGATTTTTCTCTGAGTGTTCGAATAAAATCGTACTCGGTTCGAATTCGTATGAAATGATGTAAGTTTCATAAAAAAACCTTCTTATCACACCTGTTGACAGCTTATTTCCTATTTCCTTTTTTTCCAGTTGTCCCCTCTCAACCAAGTCAACGTTATGTATAGACTTATGCGCTCTGGATAGCTATGTGGTTTTCTGTGGAGATCCCGAAATGTGTAACGTTACGTGGGCTAAGCTGTCGTACCGGCATCAGAGCTTTTGTAAATGGCTAATATTTCATCGTAACTACCAGGGAAGCGAACGCAAGGATCAGGCATGGAAGAAGTCGGAACAGGCATTTCATGGAGGCAGCCCTTTGCACGAGGCCAATAACCGTTCGGACCTGGGCCTTCCCACGTCTCACAGGGAATCAACTCGCCCCGAAGGGCTTATCGGAATGCCGTGGCACCAACACCGTACCATTGGGAGGATTCAATCGTCATGTGACCGCTCGCTACTCGGTCTTGTACTGGCAGCTCAGTTCCATCGGTTAGCAACCCCTCAACATCACGACCTGCACCACCAAACGGTGTGCAAGATCCACATCCTCCCTCCATGAGGGCGAGATAGCAAGAACTCGATATTCCTTGATCCACAGGGCTTGATCTACTATAAGCTCGACGATAAATGTATCATACCGATGCAGCTCTACATATCTATGACATGCGTTAATTAACTTCCTGGCACCATATGACTGTATAGGATATGATATCAAATATCTGATTAAGAGTCGCGTTAGCGACTCGAAGCCAAGTATTAGAAAAAGAAAATTGATATAGAAAAATTTCTGTTTGACTCGGACTGAGCTGACGTCACAAGACCTGTCAAGGCTACTGCTACTCTTATTATCCGGAAGATCGTGTTTAACGGCTTTTTTCAAACTGCCACTCGACTCTTTTGTTTGTAAAAAGTTGCTGGTGAAAAAAGTCTTCGGTTCGATATTTTTTATTTTTTATTCATATTTTTGATATTTAAACGATCGTTCACAGTAATTTCTCAATTATTTTGTCATGGAGATAAAATAAACAATTGATTTTGTTTTAAAATCAATATACCATAAGAACGTCTCGAAAAGAATACCGTCATCCTACATAGGGTCTTGAAATGGTGCTATCTGTAACAGATAGCACCATTATGTACGAATGAAAAGATGATTGAGAGTAGCCTATTTTGCGGAACAATTTGTTTTTAAATATTTTGTTCTTACATAATCAAACTTGAGGAAATAAAACAAATGTATTCGTAAGGTAGTTTACATCAAGTTGAATAAATTTTATTTCGCGCATTTTCTAATAGGACTATTTCTTTCTAAACAATGAACTTTCGAAAATAAAAACAGTCAATAGCCCAAAGTCTTACAAAAAACTTCCTGTCCAAATTATTAGTCACAGTTCTAAACGAGAAAATACATGTATTTTTTTCGAAATCGTACATTACACAAAATTATTGAATTGAACAGCGTCGGGGCAGAACATGTAAGCTTAGGCTTGAATGTAAGCTTAAGTGAGAATGTCTCAAATGTGAGCGTATCTCATAAGCCTTCAACTCTTACAGTTTCAAAAAATCAATATTTAATTTGAGAAACAGAGGTACGTCGGTTTTTCGTACACACCCTAAAACCTCTAGAAAGAAATATTTGTACATGGAAAATCATTTTATTATTTTTAACTAATAATATTTTATTTGGTGATAATTCGCTGTCAGAACTATCTGTCACTGTATTTTATAAGTGTTCAACTTAGTAAGACTTTTCTTCGTAAGAAAAGAGTGATTGGAAGGCATAGTCTTATCCCTTCTACACTGGAAGAAATCGTTATAGTACAGTTAACTATAAAGTAACAACTATTGATTTTTAGTCCTTTTATAGTTACGGCGACTATAAAAATAGTTGTGACAACTAATTATAAGTGGTAACAACTATGTTTGTACCAACTACAAATGAATAGTTGTCACTTTATGGTTACTAATACCACAATTTTCTCTCAGTGTAGCAGATAATTATTCTTATTCAATGTTACTTGAACCTTTAAACGAAAATGACAAATATGGCAGATAATGACCCTACTGATTCAAAACATAATAACGATAATTAAGGAACAATTATGGTTTGAATTTATCATGCGAATTTATAAATTTGACATGAACTTTTTGATATAGACAATGACAATGTTCGAATCTGACAATTCAATAAACTTTAAGGTTTATTATATAAATTATCAGGTTTATAAGCATTAACTTAGAAGGAATGGTTTTTTGGCTATAATGGTTATAAGCATTAATCCAGAAAAAAATTGTTGCTGGTCAAAAGGTCATGCACAGCTGCGGTCATATAATTCCTGATAAGGATAACGTACTCAGAAGTAATTTAATTATTTTACTTAACTAGATTGGCAGACGATTTCGAAAACCTGACATTTATTTTGCATAGACCCATTCCCCAGAACGTTGCGAGAAAAAAAACTTGACTCTCCAATATAAATTTCATTTAATTGAATCCGCAATGAATCTACCTTCATGTGCACCCAATTCAATGGGCATAATTAGTTTATGCTGATATTCTTGAACCATATAACGATGGGTGTCAGGTCAAACATCGAAATGGAGTGACAAAGTTCACAGTATAATCGTTTGATCTTCAGATATATTTGGTGATTACAATTACGTACATTATGTTAATTGCACCTTACCAGAAGTTGATAATTTTTGAATAATATTTCTAAGATGTATATCAATGTACAACCCGTACAAAATAACGTGAAAGTCATAGTTACACGCAAAACGTTAATAATTTCCGCAACTGAACCAGAATAAAATAGTCTATCGGTGCATTATAAGATTGTAATTTCATTTTCAGATTGATTACGCTCCGTATATCTAAAAAAAAGTTTAATACTTGCCCAATTAATTCTGTAGAAATTACTCTCGCATTCCATAGTCGCGTTACGTGAAAGTCAAAGGCTTATGAGATACGCCCATATATTCGTATTTGATTACACGGTTCATTGAAAACCATAATGGATAATAGACAAAGTGTCTTTGATCTTTAATAGAAGCACGCTCTAGTGACTGAAGTCATTCATACATAACACATTCCCGGAATAAATAATTAATGCAATATGTTACCATCAGTGATTATCGCAATCAACGATAATCATTGAATATGTGCTCGCGACTAGTCGCTTCTAATATTCGGGACGTTGCATCACTGAACACGATATTATATATGCTATTGTGGCTGCATCACTATCGACTATAATATCGGAAACTATAAGCCACTACCTAAAATTGTATTCTCGCATGCATTTCGCCGATTTCGTTGCATAATGATTATTGGTGTCATGCGGCGCTTAACGAGCTGCACCACGCTGATTTAACCATCCCCGGTATTGACGATATATCGACGGTTCGTTGTTGCTACTAAACGCTATCCGTTCCCTTCACGTCTCGTGTAGACCGACACAAGCCAGAGATTACCGATGAGGCCGATGAGGTTTACGTAGGTAAGCGTGCCGCTGGCGAAGGCCTGCTGATTAAGCATAATTATTAATGAATGCTACCCTCTATTCGTACTCGCGATCCTCTCACATCTCTAACCTACTCTGGTCACTCAACCCTCTTGGTGTTTCAGTGCCGTCTCTAGAATGCAATCCCTAGGAGATTTCGTCGTTTTAGTTATGTACGTCAGAGCCTGAAGCGCTTCTCCGTGGCTCCCTGCATGCACTTTGCATCGCACAGCCACAGTTAGCTGAATATTGGCCGAGGTTAAGAGAGTATAGCACTGTTGGATTCACAGATACCGCTCTGAATTTGCATGGAAACTCTATGCCGTGGTTTACTTTTTTAGAATTGAAATATTTTTATACTGCCTCCAATCAAGTGTTGAGCCTACATAAGGTTGCTGTGTTAATTAATGTGTTATATTTTTGTTAAATGCCATATTCTCGGCACTATATATTTTTAGTAGTAGTAGTAGTAGTACAAGAAATTTATTGGTTGAAAATACATGTAGGTTTACAATAGTTGACGATCCAATATCGATCCTTCGATTAATGTTTTATCCAACCAATAGGCCATCGACCGGAGTCCTGCCCGAATATATATTGTTATTATTTTTCTTGTGTTCTTTCGTCTCGTTATAGCCATTCTCCGGCTTTTACTATTTTGTAATTTTTTTAAATCTGCTGTCTTTATAGTATTTTTGTCAATGGGCTTGCCCCGTTCACCAATAAATAAATAAATAAATAAATAAATAAATATCCGTATCCCGGAGGCTTACTACCTCGAGCTCTTGGGCTCAGTTTTTATAGTTGTTATAGACTAAAAAATATTTAGGAGTCGCCCAGACATAACAGCTTGCCGTCCTGAATGATACCAACGAGTCCATTAGTAAGCATTTAGCGTACTGTTGGGATTCCCATTTTCACGACTATGATATCCAGAAAAGCATTGGTTATTGAATGATAAACTTAGGAAGACTATAAAAGTTGGACTACTTATGTGAAGCGTAGTTTCAAAGTCCTGTATGGGAGTTACATACAGGCTTTACATTAATGGTTTTCTGGGCTTTTGGAAACCAGTCTGAAATTGAAGTTAGGGACAGGAGTGACCATTCTTTCAGGAATTTTTTTTTACACTGGTAAAATTAAATTGTAACATGTGTGATATCTAAGCTTACAATCACAGATATCCTTGGATAAAAAAATTCGTATCAATAGAGGCGGTGGCGTCGCGACCCCGAGTATTAAAAAAAAAGGAAAATAACTTTGAAAAAAGGCCGTTTGAATCTGACTTACCTGATTATACATTACTTTCATTACATTATCAATATCTAAATATTGAAGATTATATGCACAGATATTGACTAGATCAATCCACAAGGTGCCTAAATCGTAGACATTATGTAGTCCTGTATATGGCAATTGTAGTATTTCGGAGTGTTATGGATATTCATTTTGTTATAAACTATTATTTCATGATTAATATTCCGATAGTATTATTATCATGATCACAATTGCAATGTAAAGATGTTTTCAGCAGCATTACCGATCACATGCTATAACCTATGGAACTTGACCGCAGAGCAACGGAACTCCGGCTCGAAATTCATGTTGAACCGAGTATTACAATGTAACTTGGCGTCGAGACGCTACCGTGTGTCGAAAACCTCGATCGGATTTCTGGGTTAATCGAGCAGCATAGAGTTTGTCTAGTGCTTGTCAGTCGCTACCCACATAGCGAATAATCTTGCAGGAGTATTTGGAATAATTCATTGCGCAGGACTATTTTCATTAGCTTCCAGTCAGCTATTCACAAATAGACTATTCAGATCCAATTCCGAGATACACACGTAAGGTGTTTTACTTAGCTAACCCCCCCCCCCCCCCTCCCTAATTCCCTTTCTATCACTCCGTGCACTTCACTGAGTTAACCTATCTTCTAATGCGTTCCTAGCCAACTCACCTACACTGCACCGCATTTGCTACGGGCACAGGGGGAAATGCGGAAAACCCGTACCGGCATCAAATGTCGCTCAATCTTCGAACCAATCTCACATTTTGTTTGAAATCTTTATGATTTTCTTCTTTTGCAATTTTTTTATGATCTATTGATTTTTCCCGCTCGTTTTATCTTTATTTTTCACATTTTTTCTCGATTTTTCGCGATTTGTGACATTATTTGTAAAATTCGTGACCCAGTCTGAAAATCTTTTCGGACGTTTCATAACTTTTTTATTTCTTTGTAAATTTTTTGTTGAATTTTTTACCAATTTTTGGTCGAATTTGACAGGTTGATCAAACGTTTTGAACAAAGCTGATGCATATTTTAAAAAAATTTCTCTTCAATATTCAATTTGATTCATCTTTTTTTTTCGTATTTACAAACAAATTTGAAACATCCGTTCAACAGTTGAATGAAATTTCACTAATAATTTAACCTTACGACAGACAATGGCTCCAGAATTGACCTCAAGCTTGAAATTTCAATTGAAACTGATCTTACAGGGCGGAGAGGGCGATATTCCGAGCTTCGAAAATTCATAACTAGAAAACTATCGATTTAAACAAAAAAATTGTAAGCACTTTTCGTCTTCTCAATGATCTGAAGATAACGAAAACAGATACGCAAACGTCAATATATCTTCTCTGTAATTTAGGGTGTGAATTTATTGAGAGTCGCATTCCTCTACGTGTTAATCAAATGGGAAATCTATTCGTCGCTTGAGCTACCTTCAAAAATTTTTTTATCGCGCTAAAATTTTAAAGGTACAAACTATATATTAAAACGATGCAAAATGAGAAGAAAAAGAAGAAAATATTTCGACACACCCTAATGTATATCGACTCTTCCAATAAGAGACGATGGGATTACCTAATATTCGTTCATTAGTGTAGAAAAATTATATAGGTTTCATTATTTCAATAATTTTGAACGTATATTAGTTTATTATGTTGATGGAACATTGTGTATCAGTATTGAACTGCTATTGGCGCGAACCGTCAAATTTGAAGCGCCATCGCCGGCAGAAAGTTATTAGCCAACGTCACAAAAACTTGACCAGCCAATGTCGGCATAGTTAACGATTGAAGGTTAGATCGGTACTAAGTCGCAGTCAACTTGCGATTGTCAACTACCAATTTCCGGTCGACGTTCCGACGAACCCCGGACATTTTCTGCGACTTGGGCAAGCGCATATGAAATGGCACGTGGAACCGATCCACATACTTATCTCTCTCTCTAAGCACCTTTAACCTGCTTTTATGTTTTTCTCGCAAGCTTGAAAATTACTCGTATAATCGTTGAACTTCCTATTAATCGAGCTCTGAGCTTACATCATATGAATTAAGTTATTTTACAATCAGAAATCAGAAATGCATGACATTCAACAAGGCAAATATTCATCGAAAGTTCAATGTAATAAGAAAACTCGCTATCTTTTTTTTACCGTCGCTTTATGATATTTCTACAAATAGCTGTAAGTTTCACTATAACAAAAAAAATAATTTTTCGTAAAAAATGAATTCATGCATAAGCACGTAATGTTTTTGTCGTTGACAATTTTAAAAAATGACAGTACCTTGTTGTGATCGTATGAGAAAAATCTCAGGTCTACATATCGAAAACTAGTATGAGAATATAATTTTAGAATAAAGACAAATAAATTTTTTTACGAAACCGAAAACTCAAATTGTTATATTTAGAATAGTAGTGTAAAATTCTTCACACTTACGCAAAGTAAAATTTTAAAAAATAAAAAGAACTTGCTGCAGTTTTGCTCAAGCATAGTGCAAAATCCAATATAATTCCGTTAGCGGCTTTTGAAAATCCAACGCTGCACCGAAATAATTATCATCCAATATTTTGTCATTAATCTATTCAACCAACCCATCAATGTCGAATTCGTACATAATTCTCATTCTACGCTCAGTACTGTAATTATTGCGGCAATGATCAAACATTGCAATCAACGGTGGATTAAATGTTGATCTAAACCTCGTGCTTTCAGAGGTAAATACCATTGAACTGCATTATTCATTTACACTTTACTGTTTGGAAATTTTCTCTAAATTCTATATAACAATTATATGCCATGCTTGTCACCAAAATTACGGTTGCTTCGATTGGTCAACAGATAATTGTCTATGATAAGCCCTTGATTATCGAAACATTTGACGTTAGTTCATTACAAGGAAAAACGTGTTTTGCGCAACTTAATATCGACATTTCCGTAGGTAGCTTATCGCCTACGTATTGTTATCCTTCAGTGGTAAAGGCAATTCTGTTGTTAAAGTTGAATAGTGAACTCTACGTCGTATACCGCAATGCTCTTTCGCTAATTAAACAACTTTGCAGATGTCGCGGATTAACAATCACTACGAACTCGTTGCTGAGGGGAAGCGCGATATCGATTGTTTAATAGTGTATTAGTATAGTAGTGATTGGAGTGTAAGGATATGAGCACGAGGCATGTACATGAATATTTCATGGACAGGATAATTTATCGTGCACCAATTAGCTGGATACCCAGATATTTCGTTCGTTTTTATTCCAACCGTTATATATGTTGCAAGGGCTCTTCCATCGATTACCCCGCAACAATGAAACTCTGTTCATACCGAGTAAAGGCGAATAAGTGTATTTATGATGAAATTGATTCTAAAAAATGTGTATTAACTTATGGATTATAAGTGCATATGCTCTTTAGTCAGGATTTCTCAATGAATGAGTAAAATTTCCATGAAAAGATAAATTACGATACTAATTCATTTTGCTGATACACCGAAGCACCAATATTTACTTTTTTTGTTATAACCACACGGATTAACTGATTCAAAACGATATATCATTCATTCAAGTATATATTGCTTTATCGTTAAATACAGTACATTGTTTCAGATTTTATTTATGTAGATGAGACCATTTTGGAATTGCATGATTTGCTATGTCCACATGTACATGAATATTTTACGACAGGTACTTAGCAATATATGCTACATATGTTTTTCATTCACTTAGAATTTTTTGTTCTTATAGACAACATTCGCGTTCATGTATGCGCCATGTACATGTTAATGTACATTACTTTTATATATTGAGTTTGTCAATGGTACTTAAAGACAATTGTCACGTCCGGAAGGGATCAAATCGCCAGATGAAGATTGTGAAATTTGTTGAATCACAACAGGACCTCGACGAAAATCGCGTTTAAATGGAGAAAAAAAATACGGGTAGATCAAGGCTATTGATTTTGTTGCTTAAAATGTATGCCTGTGTGTTTGGCTAAAATTGGTCGTAGTACGTCTGATACATTGAATCTGTGATATCTATGCCGGAGACCGGCGGAATATGGGAATTCAAAATTAATCGATCTAATTTGTATACCGGTACGATAATAGTGATTCTTGTTAGCAATTTTTCATTCTTTACGATTTTTGGGCACTATCTGACGTATTGCATTACCGTTGAATGGTAAACCGGTAGCAAAACTTCTTCATAACCTTTCTCTCGTTTCGATAATTGATATTTCCTTCCTGCTCACCGCGTTCTCGGCATGGATGTAGAGAGAGACGGAAAAATGAGTAAGCAATCTATAGAGCTCCTGTACTCACTTCGGAAGGATAGCAATAAGGATGACGATCGAGCTCTCTTGAAAGCTCCGTTATCGTCAGAGTTAGAGTGCTGGGTTTCGGTTTCGAGAAGAAAATTTCAATAAAATATGGACGAGAATTCATATTGTGAAAATGAAATCCCGTTTGTTTAGTCAAAGGATAGTATGAGTGAACCTACGAAAATACATCCGGACTACCGTAAAGTAATAAAAAAACTGAATTAATTTTCCATACTTTGGGGAACGGAGCGTCAGTCAGTGTGTGCGTTAATTGATGTAAACACAAATTACTAGAAAAAAAGAAAAAACAATGGAAAGTGTTGGTGTAAAGTAGTACTAAACGTGTGACTCCACACTGTCTGAACGATGTGGTCAAATTTTACCGTGTATTTTGGACAGCGACTGGATGATTGACTTTTCGTTCTACTTTTCACCTTTGTGTATAAGCTAAGTGGTGGTCAGTACTGGGTGCTCAAAATTTGTTTCCTGAGAGTAATGAATGCTAAAGTCGTTGGAAGAAGAGTGACTGACTGGGGCTCCTGTGCCTGCTTTTTATAGAAACAAAACTGCTGGCTCAGCATCTCTGGAGAAGTTATCTTAACATTTAAAACTAAAGCTAGCGTACTAGTACATCAAGTAGTGAGAACCTTCCGGTAGGTGTCTCTAAATGTAGGTGTGAGTGAATTTATATAAGAATATATGATGCCAAAAGTGTAAGTAAGAAAAGGTTCATAGCAACCCGTGCCATGGTGATAAGCGCGTCGGCCGGTGCGCATCGTGCATCGGACGCATTTCTGTATCCTAGGAAGCTAGCTTGACTGTCTATCTTAGAAAATATATAAAAGAAATACATAATTATAGAATATATATATATTAGGGTGTGCCAAAAATAAGCGATATTTTTTTTCCTTGCTCTCCGCCCAAAATATCGTAGGATACTTCTTAGTAATGATCCTGTCAAAAGCAGAGCTCACATTGAGATAAAATTATGGCATTAGTAACCATAAAGTGACAACTATTCATTTGTAGTTGGTACAAAACATACTTGTTACCACTTAATTAGTTGTGACAACTATTTTTATAGTTACCGTAACTATAAAAGGACGAAAAATCAATAGTTATCACTTTATAGTTAACTGTTCTATAACGATTTCTCCCAGTGCATAATTTCAATCCTTAGAGGTCCATCATCGCGTTTAAAATTTTCCCATTTAAATAACACAGGAAAGTAATTTATTCCCATTCTTTCTCCCTGCCATCTAAGAAGAAATTTGTTTTTTATAAAATCATTGACTATATCTGATGAAACATCAAATTTTGAACAATCTTTTTAAGTCGAACTTCTATCTTCAATATTTGATTTATTACAGAGCCTTGAAATTTTTAATGTTTCAAATTTCCCGTGTTTTTTTTTACATTTTTTAGCTAATCTATTGAAGTTAGGGCAAAAAGTTAAAACAAAATTTTGCCGTCCGTCTGGCGTACTACAAAAAAGTTGTTAACAAGTTTTTCGTAAAATTGATATTTACAAAGTTATAGACCAAAAAAGTTATGGTTTTTGTATTTTTAACTGTCATTAAGTGAACTACTGATGTTAGTACGATAAATTCAATCGAAATTTATTAGAACACTGAATTTTCTAAAAAAATCTGGGTAAAATTTGATGTATTGCTAACAGTTCTAAGTTACAGACTCATTGAATCATATTTTGATGGTTTTTTACGCATATTTGATAAAAAATTTTGAAGGCTCTGTAATAAATCAAATATTGAAGATACAAATTCGACGGAAAATTATTTTTGGTTCAAAATTTACTAATCCATAATGTGTAGTCATTGATTCTATGAAAAAAAATGCTTATCAGGTTGCAGGGAGAAAGAATAGAAAAAAAATCACTTTCCTGTGTTATTTAAATGGGAAAACTTGAAAGGTTATGATAGACCTCTAAGAATAAAAATGATGAGCTCCACTTTTGACAGGATCATTACTAAGACGTATTCTACGATATTTTGGGCGGAGCGCAAAGAAAAAAAAATATCGCCTTTTTTGGCACACCTAAATATATATATATATATATGAAGAATTTCGAGGATGATTCGAGCCCGGACGTGACACAATTATAGATTTTTTGTTGTCCCAACTTGTTTAAATATGATTTTAGCAAATTGATAAAAGACCGTAAAGTAATCGGTTGGTCGTTATATGGATTTGAGACAGGCGTCAAAAGCACTTGTATTCACCTCGAGACTTGTTTTATTAAGCGCACAAGCTTATTAACGGAATATGAAGTATATGTCTATATGTATAAGTATATATAAGTATATGATATAAAAATATCTTTTTAACGGAAAGATGAAGTCTCAACAGGGAGACCAGAAGAGGGCCAGCAACCGTTGGCTCATTCTCGACGTTGGACAAGGACGAGGATGACGGCGACGTTCAATTGAATTACAGTGTAATGAAATCACTGCTCGTCCGTTGTCGATGACAGTCCACTGTGGAGCGTTGCCTTGGTCACCGAGATGATGAGCGACGTAAATGCCATCGTTCTAGAAATTCGTATGTGCATAAATGCATTACGAGCATTTATAGCATTTATAAAACGATATTTAATTGGATATAGCGCCTATAAACCATTCACTCCAGCCCTGATAAAATAACGAAGGCAAAATGTTGAAATTGTAATCGAAGTGAATTCAACAGAACAACGAAATGACATACGATTGATGAATGTTAATTATTGTACCGCGTGATTAAACTTATTAGGTGGCAAAATAATAATTAAATTGATAATTTATGCCTCCTGACCAATTTCACCCAGGACTCAATCAGGTTAGCATACAATAAATTATTCTCCCAACTTTGCCAACCAAGCAAATTTGGAGCAGAGCCAACGACTGCCATCCTACGCTAAAAAATCGTGGTAGCTCTGAAATCTATTTAATGGTGACTGATAATTGTTGGCTCATATGATTATTTTAATAGTTATATTGAGAACTTATAGGTTATAACTATAGATGAATTATAGCTCATTCTCAAGGCGTCGATGAAGTTTTTAATGGTGTTCTGTAAAAAACTACGTTAAGGACTTACACCTCAGTGCAATATTAAAATGATCGATTGTTTTCAATTTCTTAATCGAAGATACCGTTAAGAATATTGCATAACATTTTTGTGTCGAAAGGTATTCCGAAATTTACAGCCTGGTAGCTTAGCTCACCGCGCCAACCGCACAAAACTTTAACCGCGTATTTTCCAAAACATAATTGTGGAAACCGATGGTCATTAAAAAATCAACCAGATGGATTCCGATAAAAATTCTTACCGATATCATGGTTAAAAATGCTACCAAATAACATTTGGTAGGCGCAACCATGTTATTATTAAGGGGTAATAAGTACTTACTTAATTTGCCAAAACCTCGGTTATGTTAACCGATGACTAATACTTTCATACCCATTTTTGTCGATATTTTTAACCAAATTTCCGGTAGTTTTTACTAAGCTTTTTTCTCAGTTTATAATATACTGTACCATAATTGATAAAATTTCATAATTTGTAAATCACTTCCGAAGTCGATGTCCCAGATTTGGAGAAAACAAATTCTTGTGGCTTCGGATGCGATTAGCGATCATAAGTAATTACTAAACAGTAGACGATGGCAACTGGTGGTAAAGTGGATATTTTCGAACAGGTTTAATAAAAAAGACTTTATATCCCAGCAAGTTAACAATGAATTATACCGAAATGTATCTAAATACCACCGACTGAAAAAAGAAATTAGTCTAATTGAATAAATACATTTTGTTGACTTATAATAGGTTGACTCAACACATGTGGAGTCTGAATAACTTAATATGTTTTGTAGAAGCCAATATGAAAGATTAAATCAACTAAATTAAACAGTTGACAACGTCTAGTTGAATCACCACGTCATTGATTGCCGCAACTAAATTAAATTGTAGAGTTCACGGAACGTCTGTTAATACATCTGAAACTATGAGCTTTTAAACAACAGCAAAGGTTTTTTAAAAATAACAACTAAATATTTCTTTCCGTTAATTACGCAAAAATATTTCAAGGAACAAAACGATCAAATTCATAATCCACGGAATATGTCGATTGATACAACTCCAGCCGTAGTTGATTAATCAAAATTATTGTTAGGGGAATAGCATATTTATTTTAATTAATGGTCGAGATTTCGATTTTAAGGTAAATTAAATGATTTTCACATTATAGCTCGCATCGTAATACAGCGACGAATCTAAACGCAAACTTCAGAAACTAAAAACGGAGGATCGAATATGTCGGATCGGAATGCGAAAAGTAACTTGATTTCAATACAAATCTATAATCGAGGGTTTTTCAGGTCGCTGATTGCGAATCTGACTCAAAAATTCAGAAATACACAATGGTATATCCAATATGGTGAACCGATATGCGAAAAGAGACTTAATTTGAATGAAACTCGGTACTCGGAGAAGTTCACGGACTACACATGTGTAATTGGTGGTCCCGAACACCTCCGGGTACTGAGTTACAACTAAATCACGTCACATTTTGCATCTCTATCCGGCCGTTTGAATTTCTGAATGTTCAGTCTAGATTCCTAATCAGCGATGCAAGAAACTCGTGTTATTAATTTTCATCCAAATTCAATTACTTTATGCACTTTGGTCTGGATGTTGGATGCGTTATTTGGAATTTCTAAAATTGGAGTTCAGATATGTAATCAGCAACCTCGAAAACCCTCGAGCACAGATTTTCATTCAAAGCACGTTTTTTTTTGCTTTTTGGTCCACCATTTTGAACATTTCAAATTTATGTTTATAGCCGTAATCAGAGATCCAAGAAAGTCGAGTATTTTTCTATATTTTAGTCTGCCATTGGATCCATCAAGTTAAATTTCTACATTCTAAGATTAGATTCGTAATCGACAACCCCAAAAAGACCAGTATACAGAGTTTTATCAAAGTCCGCCTGATAACCGTATTGATGATATCCAATTATCCAGTTAATATGAATTCAAAGTAAACGGAATTCACACAGTCGGTTTGGTCTGATGGTCAGCGTGCTCGTCTTTAGGTCTTTTAGTAGGTAGGTAGGTTAATAGGCTTTAGGTTTGAATCCCCAAGTGGACATTTCGCTCGGAGAGTGGTATAGAAGAGTGAAGTTTTTTTTTTGTGAATTTTTATAAAATAATATTATTGACTTATAAAGCCTGTCAATGAAAATAATTTTCTACAATTTATAAGTGATTTTTATATTATTCATTTATATCTTCTGAGTATTATCATATTCAGTTAGTTCAAGCATTAAGTCAGTTAAATAAAAAAGATATCGTTTGTTAAATGGAATTAAAATATATTCTGTTTGATTGACGGTATGTCAATGTCTTGACAGCCGGTAACCGCCAGATTAAGAAAACAAACTTCCCGGCACTTCAATTATTTTCTTTTTTCAGTGCTTCATTCACTTTTGGAATCGATGTGGCAAATTCATGTAAGCCGTTTGTTGTGGTTTTTCGGAAAAAATGGAAACATAGTTAATTGCATCAATCAACGGATCACCACTAAGCGCACATTTACTGTTTATTGTCGAATGAGTAGTCAGTGGTAAAAAAAGTAAGTTCAAAAGTTACTTGATGAAACGTGTATATAAGCTATAAGCTATTTTAGCCCTATACGCTGATGTAAGCTTGACCAACATTTGCAAGCAAAGCTTAATTGCTTTCAAATTTCAACGCAGTTCAAATTCTTCCTCTTCGTCCATGCCGAGGGTCTGGCGTGCCTTGTTTTCCTTGCTCAACCGTTTTATTTCTCCGTATGCTCGCCTCTCGAGGGCACTTTCCGAAGTTTTTAGGGCCAGGGCAATTAGTATGTAAAGCTTGGTGCACACGCTGCTATAGTAGAACATCGTTACTATTTTTAACCACCGATTCTCTGTACCTTTGCCGGAATTGTCGGTACTTGCGATCAGTGTTAGGCAAGTACGAATCGAACAGTGTCTTAAGGATGTATGATACGTACAGTCCCGCCAAAAGTGAGTTTCGGAGACAATTCCGATCACTTCCCGATGGGATAAAAATCGGAAAAAAATAATGCATATAAATCGTGCTGAAATAAGAAAAAAAATTTGAAAAAATTCATATGCATCCAAATAAATTAACATATCATTTTCATTAGAAAAAAAAGTTAGGTTGACTGATTGTTTGTTGAACAACTGTTTTATTCACCAATTTGTTAATAACATTTTGGAATTATTATTATGTGAAATCAATCTTTTCAGCAAGTTTTATATGCAATATTTTTTTCGATTTTCCTTATCCTTAAGAGAATTACAGAATTATAACGTTTGTTATGCACACTGTTACCATGCACCCTTTTTTAGTTCCTGCACTCTTTTACTTGAGTTAATAACTTTTATGTTCAATATTCTTTAGATTTTTCAAAGGAATCATACAGTCATATCTCGTCACCGAACAAGACACCTTAAATTTCTGTCGGCTAATACACGTTCGCGAACCGCTACTATGTACGAATTCAGCAATTAAAAACTTGCCTCGCAACAGCCAAATTCACTTCCGAATTTCGTTAGTCTTAGCTCAACATCTAAAAGGCTCATGAGTCTACTGCATTACCATGAACAATTAACTTCAACGCAAAATACCTTCAAATCATATCGAGTCTTCTGCTTTATTAATTCTACTGTAATATCTTTATTACCTGTTTGAATAAACATAGTTCACGTTACCACTGGAATTTCTATTATATTTGACCCGTCTTCGATAATATCTGCGATCAATCACACTCCAAATCTGAATTTCAATTCTTAATCGGGAAACTTACGACAATTTATTGTAATATTAAATGTTATCATACACATACATGTCCCTCATGAACTCTGACGCACCGCATCGACATTGTTCGATCTAACACACACAATTATTTAAGATTTTAGATTCAAATGTAAATTTTTTTTACATTTTTTCACACATAAATTTTGTTTTTTCGAAAGAAGGGTATCAATTAAAGAATTTTTTTCTTATGCTTTTATTCAGTGACTGGGTTCTCTTAAGTGAAAGATAAGTACTTTGACCAATCTCGCTAGTTCTGTTAACAACATATTTCCGCCCGGTTCGTTTATACTTTACGGCTAGTATATCTTGAGAATAGTTGCACAATCAGTACATTGACAAATAAACATTGACTAACACCCCTAATAAATATATGAAAATAATAAAAAGAAAAGAGGTTATAACTTCGAACCGCATATAATAACTATGTATTCACCAACCAAGAGGTATGTAATGGAAATCGAAGAAGTCATGTTTAGTTTCTAGTGGAAAATGGTGGAAGATCACGAGGTACCCGAATTCCAACAAACACAAGTATCTTGAAAGTTTCTCACACGATATTGTTTCTCAGGATATTTGAATCTATCACATGAATTCCTCTTAACAGGTTCTTCTGTTTGGAGAATCAAAAACGAGCCACGCTGTATAATTGACTTGTTTAAGAAAACGTAATTTCAAATGAACTCGCGGCAGAACATGTAAGTCGTTCCCTGAAAGACGATACCAGGAAACTTAAAGCTCATTAACGCATCTTCACAGAACGTCCCGATTAGCGAATTGAAAGTGGCGACCAAGTCTTAGCGCGGCGACGAAGAGGCAACAAAATATCGAATGGTGTACCTATACTGTAACGTCTCAATAACGTCTAGCGTGAGACACCGGAATGTCAGTAAAATACCTTCATTCTCTTCTTTCTTTTCCTCCCATTCGCCACCGTCCTGAACTCGTCTCTATCCCAATTGGATTCCACACGTTGACGCTTCATTATTGGATTTTATATTTTTGCTTCCACGCTTCCACTCTAGTTTTCTCGTTTCAACGCTTTGTAAACTATACTCGCTCGCTTTCCGTTGTTACAAGAAACGCGAATCTAGTTTGCTAGCTACTAGGTCGATTGCCTTACGGGGGAGTCTCCAACTAACGCTAAAGACGTGACGTTTGTGAGTAGGTTGCTAGCAGGTCTCGATGGAGCTGGGGGACAACATGCGCGCAATGTCTCGAAGCTCTTTTCTCGTTTTTTGCAACCCTTCGATGTATTGAATTCCTCTGCTATGTGGTAATGAAGAAGAAACACATGTCAACTGATAAACGACTACTAGAAAAAATTTCGACATTGCCACACAATGATTTTTTTCATAACGTCACGGACGTCAGACTCCGAATTTGCTTGAACGTCTTAGATCCCAAAAAAAGCAATCATGAGTTTCTGTTCATATGTTGTTCTGTCTGTCTCTGCCGACCGAAAAACACGGTAACTTTCGTAAAAAGTTGTTGTTTATGTTCGATGTTCAAAATGTAGTTTTGGTATAACAATCCAATCCAAAATATTCACTCGTTCTGGTACTTGACTTGAAAGATTAAAAAATCATGAATAATTGTAGATAGATAGATTTATCTCCGTTCACGGCTTCAGCCATTTACGGACCTATCCCAATCCTCAATAACATATACTTCAACTCCATCTTCCATAAAAGTTATTATGCTACTATCCGACAGTTACCGACAGAATAATTAATAAATAGGCTATGAACAATAAGTGATACAGTCAAGCAAAGACTTTGTTATTATTTCAGTCTCGCGCATGGGATTTCTGAAATAAGTGGTTATGAAAAATTTCGACTGAGTAAAACATGAAGGGCGTCACAGGTCTACTAAAAAAGAACTAACAACACTCATATTGCGTGGTTCTCAATAAGAACCACGGTCCTATAAAAATTCTTACCAAATGTTAAATTTTTTTAATTGCACAATTAAACCAGATTTGAGGTTATTACAATTCATAAAGTTGAGACTCCAAATACTCAGACACGCAGGATATGATAGTTTTTATCACTCTCGGTATGAATTATCGAATAGTGGAAGCGACTCACGAAACTGTCATAATAATTGTCGGCAAAAGGAGAAAAAAATGTGAGATGAAACCCTTTGTACGTGGCGCCGCATTGCGACGACCTCTCGTAGCACGTGCGATAGAACTCGAATGTAAAAATGCGATCTTAAAAAATTCAAGCAAAAACCGTAAGGTACACTCGTTAGGTCCTTGTTCATCCTATGGTTTTACATGGAGAGAGTACGATCGTCTCCTTGCAGTATCACAAACTAGATTGTTTACTTTAAATTATAATTAATATACAATATTCTTGAAGCCCTATTCGTATTTTGTTATCACAATATATGATGGCAAAACCACTTATTGTGAATACAGTAAATAATTCTTATTCAGAACATTTCGAAATTTAGCTAATCAACAAAAATATAGATTACACCGAGAGAAAAAGTTTCCTTGATTCAAAGAAATAGGTGGATTGAATTTTTTTCTTTGATTTCACAGAAATATTTCCTTGTTTTTGATGAAATATTCTCTTTGGATTTCAAAGACAACATTTCATTGCCTTTAGAGAAACATTTGCTTGAGGAGCGTAATCGAAGAGACGTTTTCATCGATTCAAGGAAACGGTGTCTTTGATTTAAAGAAACGATTTTCTTGACGGCATCAGGTCCGCTACTGTTTGACGCGAGCGCGTCTGTCGTGTCGCCTCAGTCGTCGGCACTGGTTGGATCGGTTTATTTCAATGTTTCTCGAGGGACCCGGTCTCAGCGAATACGCGGAAATATTCGAAGTGAAAAATTAATTAATAAAAACTCCCAGAAACGTTTTGTGGCATGGAGAGTAATTTTTTAACCTAACGTCCGCGGTTTCGCGGCGTGCGATTTTATAGGTTAGGTTCTTTGAAAACGAAGAAACAGAGTTCTTTGTTTTAAGGGAAAAATTCTTCAATTCAATGCCACTACATTTCATTGAATTTCTCATCATTCAAAAAAAAGATAATATAACATCAAGTATATTAATTCCTTGATTTTAAAGAAACGTTTCTTAGGTTGGGCTTTCAAAGAAATTTCTTTGAATCAAGGAAACTTTTTCTCTCGGTTTACGATAAAGTAAAAAAATTCAGATGAACCTTTTCTCCAAATGCGTTTCATGACATGTGAAGCAAATGCCGCATGTAGGTGCTTCTTGTCAAGAGGTGTGTTCTTTTGAATAATTTTAAAACATTTATGTGACCAGTGACGATAATAAGCGTATATGAAAGTTAAATAGTATCGCTAAAAAGTGCCAAGCGAGTTCTTGAATTTTGCCTAAATTGAACCGGGTACCTCCTAATAGCAATTATATACGCTCGGAATCATACTTAATCGTATATTATGATCCGATAGCAATTAGACGGCGTGCCTCGACTACTCCGAACGAGATTGGAGAGTTAGCTTCTGTTAGAGAGTTTGCATGCTAGGGAATTTCGAGTCACGTGATCGTATTCCCTGGGTAATGCTATGTTCTACTATGATTCTCGACGTACAAGTCCACACCAGTTGCCATAATTTCCATGCACCGAGTAATCCATATGTAATCGACACGGTCAGGCCATGGTTTGCCAAGTGGTTTAAGAGTAAGGGTGGGGATAGAGAGGAGAAAGGGAGGGATAACAGAACATGCAGTGTGGCGAGCTAAGCAAATTCAATTAGAGCCGAACAATGCACCTTACAACCTGTTGAGTCATGCGGAGGAGGAAGATATAGTAGTAGACCACTCTGACCTCTCACTGTATATGCCTATCGTTATTTCAATATACAATTTGCAAAGATCAGGTACGTGTACCGAGATACACAGCTATTGGAACTTTTCAGACTGGCTTACACGGCCTTCAAATCAATCAAGCCAGATTTACACTTCTCTTATCGATGTTAGCCTTACACATTCTTGCGTACGTTATCGGAACATGAGCTCATGTGTGCATACAATGTGCCTACGTGAATATATTTTGGAAAATGAAACATTACATTAAAATGTCATGGCTCTGTTAACATGGTTTGGAAAAGTGATAGTGCCCCTTAATAGAATTCCATTTACAGTATGTTATTGAATATGCAAGTAATTTCAATGTGCATAACGAAATGAGATTTTTGAGTCGGCACCAACTATTGAGAATGATAATCAATGTTGGAAAAAGTCTGTTTGATTCTGGAATATTAGTAAAGGAGTTTATTGACAATGCGTTGTACAGTTTTTTTTCACCATGGTACATGTTGTTGTTGGTTTTTTTTTCTCCAGTATTATACTGATGAGTATTTCACTATACACGTATTGCCAATAGGCCATCGACCAGAAGAGTCCTTCAGCCTTATTCTGATATATTTCCATTGTAAATTTGAGATTTTGAGTTTTATATGCTGGTATACAAAGCTCAGGGAAAAGTATTTTTACAATGTACTGAATTCGGCAAAACCTTATTTTCCAAGCATTCAATAAGAATTACAAATACTTTCACCATTTGCTCCTAGCAAGGAGTTTGATTCGATTACAGCTTATATCCTTCCCAGAAAAAGAAGAATCAGAAAATAATCAACTTCATGGAAGATAGTGATACATTAACTTTAAATAATGATAAAATCTAAACGTTATCGATGATCTTATACGAATCGTACTTCATAGAAAAATTTTAAAAGTCTTAACTTTCGTTACTTCCAAAGTAAGTGCACTAATATTTCTGAACACATGATTTTCTTATGGGTGTAAAAAAAGTTATTGGGATCTCATTTTTAAGAATTATTCGGAATTATTGTTATGATACGACCAATCAATTATTTATATATTCATATGAAATATAGTCTTTATATATTTCATATGGAATCTTCATATAGAAACATATTTAACTAGCACGTTTTCGGTCATGTGCCGAATACATTCTAATAAGAATAATAGGAGAAAATAAATTTGCATATTTCTAAAACAATATTCATTTTTCAAATGTAATCCATTGATAAGTCTGAAAACTGAGTAGAAAATGACAAACTAAAAGAAGCAAATATTCTGCATGAATAATATTTTGATATCACTTATTATTCTGTGTCAAATGGGTATAAAAATAAATCTGTTAAATTTGTAAATGTCATTGATGTTTCATGAATACTGTTTGCAATATTATGGAAAATACGATCTGTACGCCTGTTAGTCGTTATTTTTTTTACCTTTTTTATTAATTTGTGTATATTGATGGGCATCTACAAACTAAAACATCGACGAACATGCCCTCGTTTGTTATAACGATACGAAATTATTGATTTTGACGCAAGTCAACATGAGCACACAGCGATGATCGCTCGTTTATTAATCAGAATTCTCACTTTGAAAATATCTCGGCACGTATTGGCGAGACACACATATTCGTTAAAAATTATTTCCGATTCTGCTTCTACCAAAGCCTCTACGGAATATACGATAAAACCGCGTGCATACGCTAGTTGAACGCGTCCGCTGCTCGAATATAAAACTTCATAAAGCTTAAAACAAAAATCCACCAATAAATTACAGAAGGACACAGGAGGCGTACTCGAGGTTGTGCAACAGGAGGTCGATTTTTTTGCCCCCTTTACCCCTGCCCTACTACGGCGGTAACGTTTTCGAGGCACATTTTTTTTCATCACCGCCAACACCGTCCGCTTTACCGCCGCAGCCAGCCGCAATTTAATTCACTGCTGACGGGAAAAAATCTTCCACCCAACCCCCAGATATTTTTTTTCCATTCAGGGCAAAATTTATTTCCGATACATGCAAAGAGAAGGTAACAGTGATAAGCAATATCAGTTTGCTTTCCGTTTTTGGGTATTCGAATGCAGGTTTTGGAAAATATTGTTTCATTGGTCCCTACGGAACAATTAAAAAGCGAGTGATAGAATGAACAAATATTTTCTGCATACAGTGGATAACGTAAGCATATTTAAAACTCCAGCAATAAATGGTCTATCCTCAAAAAATTACAGTTTACAAGATTGATGATGGTAAAAATACAGATAGTTGTCTCGGGGAAGGGAATAGAATAACAAAAGCATAGCATATTTAGAACTTCAGCAATAATTGGTCGCAATTATTTAGCTCCGCAGTGATTCAGCAATAATTGCGGAGGGAAATTTTTGTACAGATGTAACAAGTACTTTCCAGATTAGTGGTAATTGGTTAACTGTATGACTGTCTTTATTGTTAGGCATTATCTTAAATGGAAATTATTGAAGTGATGTATTGCGAGTTAAAGATTCATGATTGCAAAATATCCAAGGTCTTTTTGAAAATAGATTTCACATATACAACGTTTTTGTAGAACATTGCATTGGTAAAATATTTTTGCATTCATCGATTGTAAGAAATTTATTCGTATTACTGACATATATCTATTGGTGATCCAAATAGTTAAGGTTTCGAACTTATCGTACGATATGTCTGGTTTCTGTCTCAGTCTGTCTTGATAGTTCGACTTATCGGTAAAAATGCGTTAATAAGTGTTGACGACTAGCCATGGGACTGTTCAGCCCTTTCTTCTAGGGTTTCAAGATGGTAACCTCGACACAATGGGCCTGTAAGGCTCTCCATATGCTTTTATCATAAGAGAAATTGTGGTAGTAAAGGTGTCTATTATTAGAACTGACTTCTGGGGGAAGGATGCTTTCATAATAACAAATATTTGGTGTATAGAAATTTTTACAAGGCAAATATATGCAATTCAATGTTGCTACAGTATCATTAAAATGGTTAAAGTAATAGTTGATGAACATTAAGGTTATCGCATCGACTAATATTCAATAGTTGTTAGTTAATGTTAGTCAGAAATATCACAAAATTTGTAATGCATATTATTACCAGTGATGCCTTTGAAGATTCATAATCAAGACATAATGGACAAAGTGTCATAGAAACAAAAATGGCCCGTTACTTTCTTCGTTACTTTCAGTTTTGAGATACTCTATAATGAAATTTTCATTATGAACTATATTTATTTCAATCGAACGCTTCAACATTATTTTATCAATGCGATGTTCTGAGATGCTCTAAAAAAATAATCCTATATTCATAACCATGTTAATATTGAATCATGTACGTAATCAACAAATTTGAGGGTAAGTGCGAAGATATTTATTTCAATTGACTAAAAATCTGATTTTTCCTGAGATTATTTTCGTAACTAGACCATTGTAGAATTGTTTACGTGTAAGTAATAGATATTCAATATCCCGTTAAAAGTGAGCTATATTTAGTGTTAACTTTAAAACTTTTTATCATTTCATAAAAACGTCGTGGGTTCTTCGCATCCTATTGAAATTGATAAGCTGTTGATGGACGGGCTAGTCACGAAAATTCTTTAATAAAAAATAATCGAAGCGCTTTTGAAATCCCTTTTGTCTATCCCGGTGAAAAAATGACTAAAATCGTTGAATCATACGATGCAGGGCCTCGGTCGTTGGGTGAACACTTTATGCTCGACGAGTTACAGGGAAAAACACTGGCACGAACATTTATTCTCTGTGAATTCTTTATGTGCGTGTTCGCGTAGAGCTCCGGAAAAGCCGTTTTCTCGTTGGACTCATGACTTCACGTCATCGCGAGGACAAATATCCTTCTCTCATTTTATTCATTGCGGAGCGGTGTCTGTCCGAAGAACTCTCGGAAGTTTTGTCGCGCTACGATCTCGTCGTCGTCAAATGAACAACGGGATATTTCGTTAGAATCTGTTTCGTGAAAGACAATCATAATAGGTACGTTCTGCTTTTCGTTGCCTTGCCGTAAAAAAATACAAATATTAAGTTTGAAGTAGACACGAGTCTACAGTATAAAAAAAAAAACAACAAGGAAACTCGAACGAATACTTACCGAGCACGAGTCTCAGAAGAGAACCGATGCTCCAAAATCTCCACGTGGGTCCGATTGCCGCCATCTTCCCCGCACCAGTCGATGATTTCCTTCTGTTCACACACGAGTCTTCTTGGTGTATACTTTTTCACAGATTTATCGAGAAGCTGTTTGATTTTCGCTTCAAGTTTTCACCAAAAATAGCACATTTTATTTTTTGTCACAAGGACTTTCACACAGGATATTGGTTGGATTTCGGTTTTTATATATTTTACGCATTCGTTGAAAACAAATACTAATTAGTCACTAATTTATTGCCAGTAGATTAATGTCCAATTTATCTCACTTTTTTTTTCTCGTTACATTTATCACTATGGCCAACAATGTAAAAACTTTTCGACACGTTTGCTCTTTATATTCCCTCACACTTTTTTACCGTATCGAGCGACGACACTTTTTCTTCCTACGCCACGTGATGGAGAACAAGTACGACACATTGGTGCGAAACTGCTTCACTTTTAAGCACTGTAGCTATTGACATGTCAGAAAATTTAAGATCAATTTATATTAACGAACAGTGCTTGCCTATGTCACAGTAAATTATTTAGCAATCAATCAATGCAGAGTGTAAATTTACGCTCTGTCGTTTGGCGTCCCACTGAGACTCTGCAGATGGAGTGATAACCGCTAATACTTTATTAGGATGTTCTGATGACGTTTGTAGAATACCAACGCTGCACTCGGTCCAGACGAGTGAAATACATTTAGAAAAACAGAAGAACTGGAACGATATAGCGTTCAAGCTCGTATTGTTCACGTTAACTAGACAATTTTTTTTTGAGTTACAATTTAGTAAATGATGTATAATTGTTATCTAGGTTAAAAATACGAAAGTTAATTGTTGACGGTTTGTAGCACAACAGTTATTTTATTTGATTCGTGAAAAATTCATTATGTGCATCTCAACCATTGCCACGCTGAATGCTCGTATCAGACTGTTGGACTCGTAAACAAACAGCGGACGTCTCGGAGGTAAACACACCGAACAATGGTGCGAATAGTGGAACGTAACCACGAGTAAATATTCCAATACCCGTTGTATTACATTAAATCACCGTTTGGTACAGTGATTCTCTTCATAACCCTTTATCCACCCGCATATAAAATAAAAATTAATGCCGAGTATTTTTTCTTACAAATTTTCCTTCAGCACCAATCTCACTCAGACCCATAGGCAAACGCACGTGAGACAATATTCTGCTGGCTCCCTGTTGGAAATTTTCTTTTGACGAGGATTATCAGTCGGATTCCATGCGGAATCCGTTAAAGACGCACTCTCGTCGCATTTTCAATTTTTTCGCCCGTTTTTTCAATTCTTGTTAACGAGTCACGCTTTATCCAAATTATTATTTTGCCAAGGACGCAGTTTTTTAGTAACGGGGGCGCGCGCGCTCGACCGCACTGTTTATCTGCATTATACTTTCGTGATTATTATGTCACGATTTAGCGTGCGTTCGAGAACAAGGACTACGGACGACAACAACGAGACGGCGAGAGACCGTGCGCTCGAAGCTGCCACTTGGATAGTCGGCGGTTAAGTGCGAGCGTGGAGCATTGCCGCGCGGTGCCACCGGTGCATTGCTGAAACGAGAGCAACCGCGAGAAGCCGAACAAGGGCTGCCGGGAGTGCAACGAGGACCGGACGCTAGAGAGACGCCGAGCGTCGCGCATGCCCTTCTGCCGCCTTCAGAACTTGTGGATATATATATGTATGAATTATATATATATATATATATATATATAGAGAGAGAGAGAGAGAGTTTAGACTGGAGTACGGGAGGCCCGGACAACTTTCACCGCGTACGTGAATTTTGCGAGGTTTTATTTCACTAGACATCCTCATAATCTCGTCGATGCTACAAAGTGCCACTCGCGATCGGGGTATTGACCGTCCGTGTGTGCACTATATCCTCTGCATGTGTCAACTGGGTCTTGAACCCTAGAACTCATGACTTGGTACCAGCCGGACCCTACGCTAATTTCAAACTGCGCTCCTGAGGTAACCAGTGATCTTTTCGTCCGCGGGTCTGACCCATAATTTAATTTCAACCCTCAGAAGTAGTGTCGGTCGCGGCTTCAGTTGTTCGCTGACCGTGAGGAGTACACACATAAAGTGACATTCACCATTTCTGACAGTAAGCTAATTTTATATTTTCTATATAAGTTAATATCATATATTAACAAGTCCGTAATTCGCGCCAACATGACCTTTGTTGTCGATCTATTCGCGCTGTCACTGGTCGTTGACCATAACGATCGCCAGTCGTTGTTTTTGATTGCGCGAGATTTGACAGTCTTTCGCACTTTGACATAAACGCTGCAGCGCCGTCTAACCTCCGGACGCGCGCGTATTTGCTTCCTACTCCTATATTTAGAAGTTCATGGATGATAAATGCAAAATTCATTGTTAGCAGTTAAAACATACTCTGATTCGTCGGTGGAGTCGTCAGACACACTGAGATCAGGGCCAAGTTCATGCATTGAATTTGTTTGTCTATGTCAGATGTCAAAACTGACGTAAAGAGATTCCATTAGACGGGTCGGCTAACTTTAGTATTTTATATATTTTGACATGATTCGAGTATAATACATCACCGATATTATTTCCGGATTAAAAAAACAGAAATTCTGCTCAGAAAATGTCTCGACGCAATAATTTGCGACCCAATTTGGAGGTTTCCGAAACGCTTCAGGAGAAATCCATCAGCTAAGTAGCAGATACTCTTTCTGAAGAGCACATGGCGATATGATAACGAGGAATCTTTGAGCGGCTCGGAGGCTGGAGAGGAAGTCGCTGAATCAGAGGTGTCAGACGAAGAGACGAAGGACAAATGCGCGGGAAGGAAGGCTTGGTTGGGTCAAGCAATAATTTAGCCGCCCAAACAATAACGTGACTGGTTAATCAATAACCTGGTTGACCCAACCGTTATCTTAGTCGGCCAACCAAGCCTTCTTTTCAGTGGTGGCATACTGAATTAGAAATTAGAAACACAAATTAGTCTGCAACAATTGTACAGTATTCGCTTGAATTTTTAATAAATGAAAAAAATTGGTATCTCATATGGTTTATCTCTTTTGTACGGAAAATAAATAAATATATACTTGTATAATTATTTTTCAAAGTTTTGCCATTTCCGATTGCCCAAATAAATATACTTTTCTAACAGCACATAGCAATAATAATTTTTTTTTCAGATAGGCTGTAGGGTCCTCTTCAAAACTTTACAAAAATTCAACAAATTCTTCAGTCAGCCACATTCGACGAATTTTTATCTCGAACAAACTGTGAAAAAAATTCCGTCACGACCCGGGAAACTATTATTCACAATTTGTTCGAGATAAAAATTCGTCGATTGTGGCTGATTGAAGAATTTGTTAAATTTATCAAATAGATTCCTTAAGCAGCTACAATCGACACTTGTAAAAAAAGATTCGTATTCGTGAAATTTGAATTAGGCTTCAGTTTCGCGCTCTTTGATCTAGCGATCACAGTCTCAGACCCGGGATGTGCTTCGCAAAAATTCCATCAAAATAAAACTTGACCGCCAATTGTCGCATACAATTACATCTAAAGTAGACACTCGATCACAGCCTATATAGCCAAAACGTTGTTCATTATCTTTTGCCCTGTAGAACCGGTTATGATTGAGTGAAGAATCGGCGAGTCTGGCCTAGGTCACTATGTCATGATAACGGTGAGAAAAGTGAGTCATGAGTTATAAGGTTAAAGAAAGTCCACGGACAAATGGTTAAGCATTGTCTTGTTGTGGAACGCACACCGTGATATACATTCCAGATATAAGATGTATATTTGAATTTTTTCTGCCGAGGTAACTAATTTTCTGTACTGGCGATTATGAGTTTTTCTTTATGTTCAGAACAGATAATAGTGAATCATAACAAAAATTTCGCAAACAGTAGAATTTTTACATCTGGTTTTTTCCATTGTTTTGATTCTGAAACAGGTTGGAAATTCGAAAAAAAATTATTTTTGACACAAACGAATCTTGCAGAGTGGCAACTATTGATTTTAAGTCCATGTTACCATATCTAGTATAACTATACGGTAGTAAGAACTACATTTTAATAGTTATAGAAACAATTTCATATGTTATTATAACTATGAATAGTTATAGAAACAATTTCATATGTTATTATCACTATGAAAATCTACTTGTATGTATTTAAAACAAGTAGCTTCCACTTTATAGATATGTGCTTGATTTTTCTCGAAGTGTACAGGTCATAGTCTCAATGGTGGTGATAAACTGTTCTACGTTAAGCTTATAGTATTCTGTTATACAGCAGCCGGTATATAAGTACACCTAAGTATCGTAACTACCACAAAGGCGAAACGACTATAGTCTCACTGAGCTGTAACCGCGTGGATCCAGACATATGTTAATATAAACGTAAGCCGCAATTAGATTTGTACACAACTCTCCCTCACTTTCTCTATCTCTTGGTCCTTTGTATGTACCTACGCATTCGGACGTAATATGGAAATGTTAGTGGAGGGGACGGGTGAGGGGAAGCACAGAAGTGATAGGGGTTGTGTTGGATACGATGCACGCGGTACAAACTACAAACCCGAAGTGTCACGTCGGAATGCACGCGGCAGTATTTCACGTCAGATCGCGCCACGACGTAACCGACGAGGACGACGCTCGCTCTCGGCCGTTGGGTCGCTGCTTGTAGGCATATTAATGGGAGTCGCACGACGACGGCAGAAACGCTGACACCCACTACGTTAAGAAACCCATTAGATGCCGGCGAACACCGAGCCGCCGACGCCGCTGCCACCATCGCCACTACTGGACTACTACTAAGGTCGACCATTGTTTCCAGGAACGCTGAAATATCACCTCGCAAGCGCGTGCAGAGACGACGACGAGCTAATGTCGACGTCTCGAAGTTGGCGTGACCAAATCCTGCAGCGCACTACAGGACGACAGCAGGTCTTGGTCCGAGCCCTTCCGGTTACAGTTTTAAGCCCCTATTACTTTATGAGATAGAAATGTATACTGTTGCTTCCTTGATGAATATTATTCTGTAATACCTGAGAAGATGTTAGTTCAGGTAGCCTGAAGAACTAACAGTACCAGATCAGGCATAAGTCAGGCATACCTGATGAGGCTAGATAAATAAGGCTCCAGTCCTGCCCAGATCATGTATGAACAAAACATGTCAAAATTAGCTAGCCTGAAATGTTCCCCATAAGGGTGGTATCAGACATCTTCCAGGCATTCCTGGTGAGGCTCACGGGATACGGCCTCGATACTGCTTTTATCAGGCATCGGTATATAACATTTCAGATGTGGTTAGACTGAGATATTCTACATTAGGCTAGGATCAGGCATTGGGCAGGCACCCTCATTTAGGCTCGCCAAATGCGGCCGTAATCCTACATTTTAATATTTAATGTCTGGTCTCCTCGAGAAATATACCCCCTTAGATGGAATTTTTAGAATGCCGGTAGAGTAGGTCTGGCATCACCATTGTACACAAAAAATCAGATATTTGTTCTGTATTATTTCTTTCATTACTTTGATATTATCTAGTATCAATAGTTACATTATTGTATGCGTGACTTACATAATTATTCATCATTGATAAAGTAAACTGCATACATTATTTCAGTGACTGCGATACGTAAATCCAAAATCATTATTTTGTGGTCGATTGATTCTATTATAAACGTTTATTGTACGTTGAGCCCTGTCCACGCGCCACATTCTGAAAATTAATGAGTCGCATAGATATATGTGTAGATCGATCTTTTAACACTCAAACACTGTACGTCCTATTTCAATTGCATCCAAGGTATATCGTTTGCGTGTTTTTTTTTATATTAACATTTTTGAGTCTTATTATTATTATGAATTATTAATGCCACCGATAGTGTAGATGCAATCCCAACAGGATGCAACCCGACGCCGGGTCATCCACAAGTCAAAGAATAACAACTATCTGGAGCAATCGGATCCGTTGTGAATAATGCAAAAGTCTGTGGCGGCTACCTTCATAACAGAGCTAAATAATAAACGAGTGAAGCTTTTAATTCTCAAAGCTCTTACATGATATATGCTATGGTATTAAAATAAACTTTCAATAATTAAGCTAGTTTTTGTACTCTGGGCTGTCTACGATTCATAAAATATGCCTTATCTCAACGGGATCGATTGCCCGATCACGATCTAATTAGTAGCCTGATCATGACTGGATAAGGAATAGCGTTACATGCCCGATCCGGACCAGATGGAACATCCTCATCCGGGCCAGGTTACTAATTAAGGACAGCCTGATGGGGCCCGGACCAGAGCCGGAGTTAATTCCTGCTCGGATAATAGACCGTTAGTATAGAAAAATGACCAAGCTTTTGATTAGGTGCAGAATGATTTATGCGCAATAGAATTGCCCTAAAAGTGGTGAGGATCAAATAGTGATGTGGGGCGGGTTTCTATTTTTCAATATACGGAAACGAGTAGTTTAATCAACCACTATTTTATAAGTTGTTTTATAAGTTCTGAGCCCGTTTGATATATGAGTATCAGACATATTAAAAGTTATGGTAGCTATTCAAAGTGCCATAGTAACTAACTACGTTTTTCTCCGTGTCCTATACCTCATGTTTGAAATATTTGTATCATTCTTTTTCTTCTGCGTGGGCTAGTAGATTCGTACAAATGTCTATAATTGTTTTTGTGATAACTTGGTAATTACTTGTTGAGTGACTTTAAGCTGCGCATATGTTGCTCCTGTCAGGTCCAAATTGCATACTTTTGTAATATGTAGATTGCTTGATCCAATATGTATAGACAGAGGCAGGGAGGATGGCGTACATAACATCACGACAGGTTTTATCATGCATATGAATGTCGAAAAGCTACTGCAAGAGCTTCAAGATTTCAAGAGATTACCGTAATGTCATTCCGGTGGGCAAATCAGTAGAAGCCGGCCATTAATAACGAAAAGCATTCTGTAGTACAGCTGTATAAATATGGAACTGTTCGCGACAGTTGACACAGAAAGAATTACAAATTCAAGTGTTATTGTCCAGTGCATGTTACTAGGACGGCACTTCTATGGAAAATTTTAAGCAGTCAATACTGAACCAAAGTCTGATAAGAGTTGAAAAAAGATTATCGACCGGTCATAGATTTTTTATTTATTTTTATTCATGATTTTAGTAAGCAGTAAAAACGTTCAATAAATATAAAAAATAATATCTAACGTATTAGTTGTATTATACTCAACTGAATCAAGAGACGCGATAGCATCTCGTCGCCAAGTATTAAAAGAAAATTTGTAGGCCTTACGAGACTCCTGACGACCGAGTCGCTAGCGCTACTCTTATTATTTGGACGTTCGCCCTTTTTCGTCTGCTACGAAATACTAATAATATTTTACCTGGGTGTCCTCTCGTCAAATTAATGTAGGTCCAAAGAAAATTGGAGACAGCTACAGAATAATCCTCACCTCGTGCGTCCACGAAAAGAGCAACACTCTTTTCGAAAAATGGTGATGGTCAGTGTAATGTCGGTTCCCGAAAATGACGTTTACTCGGAGATGGATCGATAGCGAAAAAGCCCTGAGTAGCGATGTGCTCCAAGGATCTCGGTCAATATTTGTGAAACTTCGGTAATTACCGAAGTCTTACGAACCCGAGCGACATCCTCGCGCTGCGCTCTATACGTCTTGGCGGGAGGAGTTATTGAATATGAATCCTAATCAGCGGGGTTTCACGGTTTCTTGATCTTACACCTAATACGGCAGCCCCGGATTGCTCCAGATCACGCCCTGGTCAGTCCTTCCATAATAGGGCCAGCCGTAGCATCGCCTGATGAGGTCCGAGTAAGGCTTTTCATAATAGGGCTAGCCGTGGCATCGACTGATAAGGGCCGAGTCAGGCTTTCCATCATAGGGCTAGCCGTAGGACTCCTCGATCGGGGCCTGTTCCTGGTGAGGCAAGCCCGGGCAGATTTCTACCCGAGTTATTGCGACTATATCTCATACTTCACCGGAACGTCAGTCAGCAAATAGGCTTGCAAGCGATAGTTCGACTGTGGCGGTCGTGCGAAGCTACCAAAGCCACATAGGTGGCTCATAGAGTACACGGCAAATTTAAGAGCAGGCGCAGGTATTACAGCGTAGCGTGGAGAATAGTGGCAGCCACGACTGAGTGATAGGTGCAACGCGCGATCGAGGTACGCCCCGATATGCACATTGCACGTACGTGCAACTCAACTCGTGAAGTATTGGCTCGCGGGACTGTGCGGCATAGCGTAGGGGAGAATCGGTCGCGTTTAGTCCCGCGTGCACCTCTTGCTTTTCATCTCGATCGATACGCCTTACACGTCGTTTTCGCGGTATTAGAGCATTGAAATTCACTCCCCGAGCTAGACCGCTAAGAAATAGTAGGTAGTTGGGGCTATAAAGTACACGTAATTCGCTTCCATGCCGCTGCACTACTATCTCTATCTCGGTTGCTCCCTCCAGCAAAGGATGGGGCAATCAGTCGATTCTGACATTCTTTATAGAAAAAAAACGAATCTAACTTTAGTCTAGATAGCTTGTGTATAACTTTGCTGCATAGACATCTTTCCACCAAGAAACTTTGACGTCATTCGACGAATAATTTGCGCTGCTTCACTGTATTATTTATTTCTATCATGAATGTACTGTTTATACATTATTTGTATGTAAATGTGTGTCACCGCATATCCACAAGAAGGTATTAGATTAGATTCTTCAGGACTTAGGGACTCAACGAAATAAAATGGCGATATTGAAGGTGATCAGATAAGAACATTGATATTTAATTAACCTGCTATCTTTAATTTTCCTTGGAATATTTTTTTTTTGTAATTTTTTTACAGGCCTTTTTTTTTAATTTGAAGATTTAAATTTTTCTATTTAAATACTGGTTGTAGAGTCGCGATTTTTTAATACGTTCTGGTAAAAGGGTCCCATTAGTTACATTTCGTTGGGCTTTTTCTAAAGCTCTTAGACCTTTGGGAAAGAAAGCGGCCGTATGCCTGCACCGATGTGAATATACAAGTTACACATAGTTCTTACTCACATCAGCACTAATGTAGACAACCGACGCGTTCCACATGCCACTGAGCTTGCCTATATTTCGTTATTTCTGCCTCCTCTTCCTCTTTGATATCACGCTTAATGAGTACTTTGGTCGGCGGTAGCTTAAAATGTATTGTACCTAAAATGGCGCTGAGACGGAACTGACTAGGATGTGGAGGGTTTCTCGACGCAATGTGCGTCGTGATGTATTTGCATAAGGGTTCATACACACCAGATGCTTTCAGGGAATACGCTCAGAACGTTTCGGTATTTGTGACAAATATACATCACCATGTACATTAGTCACAGATTCAACTTACTGTTTTACCGTTTCTATCTACGTTTCAATGTCACTATAACGAATTGGTACCCGAGTCGAAATGTTTCCACCATCAGTGAGTGTAAGAACACTCACAGACCGTCATTTGACCGTCTATACCTTCAGTTATCCTCCGTTAGCCGTATAAAGCCTTACTTTACACTTATCATAGTCGCCTTTCATTGTATATACCGTCCACACTTCTCGTTGACCCGCTAAGCCCGAACTTCGAAATTCTCATATAATGTATTCCTTATGAAAAATATGATGAGACAAATTTCTTTCAATACGTTTATTCGAATCCTTTAGTATTTACAGGCGATGCTATATAAATTTGGCCGTCGATTTTCATGTAGACACAAACCTCACACAAGTTTTCTACCGGAATCGCATAAAAATTCTCTCTTATGTGAAATTCGTGTATGTAATCGAGAGGAATATGCAGTTGACGCTCTCCGTAGGCGTTAAATGTATTATCAGATAGCATTTCTCTAAAAATAGCATAGTGCACAACTGCATGACAACAAGCATCACCCCAATCGCAATCATTAGTGACATCGATGAAACAGTTAATTGAGCCGAATTTGCGCTCTCCATTATCTCAATACTGTACGTAAATGATATGGTTTGTAATGCCCGTGTGTAACAGATGCTATTGCAATGTTGGAATTAGCGAGCGCTTCCCGTAGAGGAAAACGGATTGCGACGATTTTCTTGTACGTTCCAACACTGGACGGATTGTTTTGTAACCGTTCGCAAATTTTGACGGAATGTTTTCGACAAAAACAAAAATCTTCTATCGAACCTTCTAGTAATTTATCTAATTTTCTTTTCGTTCTAATCAACTGACAATGGGATCGGACAATTTGCGAATCAACATGTGTTGTACCGTGAAGAAGCCCAATAAATTTCCCATTGATGTCTCCGTATGGGTAGCATGTGTACGCCCACAAAGGACGATTGTTCTCAACACACCGTGACAAATGTAACATTTGATGGATATTGTAGCAAAATCGCAAGCCGTATAGAATTTTAAACTCCTAAACGAATTTATGTATTAACTGATTCGCTACTGTTATGATTCGACGAGGATACGTATCCGCATTCAGAATAGAAATCCCAGCTATCAACAACACGTAATGATTGAAGAGGTCTGGTCTCATTACACCCGAAAGGATAGGAATAGAATAGTACACATACCACATCTTTCATTCTGAAGTTTCCCAATGACGAAGATCTTCTACGGATCGTGGAATTTTGTGAATCAACTGTGGCGGTTCGATAGATACGAGTCTCTAATTTGTTATATGAATTACCAGAAGTAACGAAGACAGAAACGTCAAATAAATATCATCATTGTCATATATTATATCATTTGTCTTACGGAATCATTTTTTGCCATGGTTACTATTATGTTCATGAGTCAAACGAGGGTGAAGGAAGGTTTAAATTTCGACTCGGGTAATTATCTTAAGTATCATAGTAATTGTATAGTTGACAGAACTTGATCGAAAAAAAGTAAAAAATTTACCATGAAAATAGTTATATGGGCCCAAAACCACTTCTGCAAGATGCAACTACACAAAAACCCGACTCTGCACAAAGAATAGTACATCGCCAAAATTATACATTTCAAAAGTTACAAACTGTAGAGACACGATATATCCGGAAATCTGCACATGATCGGTCGTACAGAGAACTCTTGATCGTAAGGTCAAGTTAGCCATGGATAGTGGAGTCTTATGATGAATTGGCACTGTAGTGTCAAGGATTATGCTTATTGGCATGCAAGGGTCTGCTAGGTTAGGCCGACCATTGCATATAGCCGTAACCTTGAGGTTATGACTATAAGGCTGGAACTACATTCGGTCTTCTATAGCGTTGGTAACGTGTAAAGTTGAAGGATAAAGTTGAAGTGTAACGTTGAAGTGTAAAGTTGAAGTGTAAAGTTGAAGTGTAAAGTTAAAGTGTAAAGTTGAAGTGTAAAGTTGAAGTGTACAGTTAAAGCGTAAAGCTGAAGCGCAAAGTAGAAGTGTAAAGTTAAAGTTCAAAGTTGAAGTGTAAAGTAGAAGTGTAAAGTTGAAGTTCAAAGTTGAAGTGTAAAGTAGAAGTGTAAAGTTGAAGTTTAAAGTTGAAGTGTAAATTTGAAGCGTAAAGTCGGAGTGTGAAGTTGAAGTGTAAAGTTGAAGTTCAAAGTTGAAGTGTAAAGTTAAAGTGCAAAGTTGAAGTGTAATGTTCAAGTGTAAAGTTCAAGTGTGGAGTTTAATTGTAGAGTTGAAGTGTCGAGTTGAAGAGTCGAATTGAAGAGTCGAGTTGAAAAGTCGAGTTGAAGAGTCGAGTTAAAGCGTCGAGTTGAAGTATAAAGTTCAAGTGTAAAGTTCAAGTGTGGAGTTTAATTGTAGAATTGAAGTGTCGAGTTGAAGAGTCGAATTGAAGAGTCGTGTTAAAGCGTCGAGTTGAAGTGCAGAGCCAGTGACGTATAGAACCAGTACAGTGTAGAGTTTAGCTGTGTGAAGTTTATGAAGTGTGGGGTTTAGCTGTGCAGCGTTGGTAAAGTGTCTAGCTTAGTTATATAGAGTTGGTAAAGTGTAGAGTTCAGTCGTGCAAAGTTTCGTGTGTGTTCAGTCGCTACTGTGTTTTTTTTTGCGTTTGTAGAATTCCGGATGTATACAACTTCCATTGTGTAGAGTTCAGGATGCCTGTTGTTCTAAGTATGCAGTTTTTTTATATGTGTCGGTCCTTGCTATGTACAATTGCCTATGGAGAGTCAAGGCAATTCATAGCAAGGACTGGCTTCATAGGAATCTTATGGAAACCGTTGGCATCCTTCGCATAAATCAATAATTAATAGGTTTCACTTCCAGATGCCATAAACACTACGTATTTACCGCATGCATTATGAGTACTGTTACTGGACGAAGTCTTGTACTCTGAAGATACGATGTTTGATGTGAGTAGTATATAGACAACGTATCACGTATTTCGCGATCTCTGCTGCGGCAAGTGAATGGAACAGGATCGCATTTGAAGGGCCAAAGGAGAACCAAGTATACTCTTTTGCAACCTCAGGAGCAGAACCAGGACACATCGATATCCTTCGGTGCGACGCTGGCTTTTGCTAGACCGTAGAATTGTTCGGCATTGTATTACAAATCAAGCAGCTCTGTTTTACATAAGATTCATAGTTTTCCATTCGGTTGTGGTAAGAATGGAGATAAGACTATATTGACAGCAACGTTAAAGCAAAGACGAATATCATTCAAATGAAAATAAATTGGCACATTTCTTTGCATATGTAATTATTCTCACTTATTAGGCAGGCTTGAAAAACGGTGATGCTTCTGCAATAGTTGTAATTAGTCTTTTACGATAAATTGTTACATTTCGGAAAGATAATTGTCCATAACCGTTCAGTCCAGAGAAAAGAAAACGTCGGAAAATCTCTCGTGAGCGACCTCTAAAAAATTAGGCACAAAGCCTCCCTTCCAAAGGAATGTTATTCTGCATGCATGTCAACTTTTCAATCAACAGCCGAGAGATTGTTGAAAATAAATTTTTTTGTCACAATTTGATAATTTACTTTGTTTTAATGTTCTATCGTTGAGAAGAAGAAGATCTTAAACTTCAACCGTCGTTTCTTCCATCATGCGGGCTGAGTGTGCGACACCAACGCTATATACGCATATGATATCCATCAAAGGACCTTCTCGAGGGCACTATCGAGGCTTTTGAGTCGAGAGTACTGCTGGTATAATAGATAGAGGCGCAGTGTACCTGCAGCCAGCTCAGATCCTCGTTGTATAGGTCGTCATCACAAGCATGCCATTGTATGATGAAGACTATTTTGGCCCTCTATTGTATAATCTTCTCCTTTGCCACTGCTATACATTCATGTGCAATTAACTGTCATGGGATTCGAAGATTGCGCGCGGAGACCTTTTTTTACAAATTGTACGATGTCTGTGAAAACGAAAAAAGAAGTTGCTACTGGCTCATTCGCAACACTTGATTTTCTTATCACTACTAGTGTGAAGTTTTTATCAGGAATTCACTGGTGTATTGTGACAAACTGAACGGATAGAATTTTGAGGAATCTCGTATATTAAATTTACGTTTCTCGCTGTAATTTATCACAAACGTGTTTTCAAATCCGCGCCTACCAAACGCATTTGAATTTCAATCGGCCACACTGCGATAGCTTAACAACTTGAATTGACATTTCAGTTCTTCGCAGATCAAAAGTTTTGAATCTTACAGTGTATATTAAGCCTGTGCATTTTGCGAAATTCATCTACAATGCTATGCAAGTGATGAAAAGTGATATGATACGATGCGAGTATGAGTGCATATAGTTTCAACTTCATGAGTGTGCAAAAGCTCAAATCTGTTTGTTTATACAATTTTGGAATCTATCATTTGATGTAAATATTCATAGTTCTTATTAGAAATTGCACAAGTTCACTGATAATAGTTCTCTTTTTAGACTGCAAGCTAATGTAAAAGTTATTATGCTTCGATTTGATGCATACGATTAGAATTCCTAGCCAATGAGCAGTAAACAACAATATGTGATTTAATTAGTACACAATATATACTTTACGAAATAGAAATTTTCCATTATAGATGGTTTCAGAAATTTTATGTGAGAGACTGAAAAAACAAAGTTTTTGCAATATACTAAATAACTTATGGTTCATAGCTTATTTGCGAGTAATTCCATCTGTATGTATCAGACCGAAGCAGAATAACGTCTGTATTCACTTAAGGTTCAAAAATAAATTAATATTCTTATTTTCTTATCTTTATATTTCAGGTGAGTTATTAGAAGCAGTGAAGATTTTGGATTTGATTTCAATACTGAAACCAGAATTTAAATGCAGAATATGCACACACTAAACTTCATTGCCTTCCATAGATCGTTTCAAAAGTTATTGGACTTTCGGACATACAGACGCCAGATACATATACAGGAATGAGTGACTGTGTTTTTCAGAATCTAGGACAGTCAAAAAATGTATTTCCTCCAAAATCTAGGAGACATTTTTTGTTACATCGTAATTCTTACACTTTTTACATAATTCGCATGTGATGAGAAAGTAAAAATGGGTTCTGAAGTAATACATGGGTACAACTCCGATGTAGATACACAAAGGTTATATTCGTAAATAAATCCTTCCTTGGCCTACTTCGCTTCAGTACTTACTGGGGTGATTCACGGGTAGGGGTTTATTGAATTGTCAGTAAAATGCAATTTTATTTAGCTCGTATTGATGGTAGTAGTTTTCAATCGAAAACTCGAAACGTTTTGATAAGAATCTGTTTCGATCGGTCCACGGACCCGCATGCAAATGTTAAACTTCAGATGCTTGACAGCGGGCCGCCAATATTATCCATCAGTGACTCCAGAGGTGGACAGTATTTGGCAACGTAGCAGTGAGTGGCCAGTAGACGCGGTGCTGACCAATCGAAGATTTCAGTAAGGAAGAGAAGGGTAAAGTATGGCAGTGCACACTGAATTCCTTGTTCTTCTAAGGGCCAATGACTGAACCACTTTTGTCTGACGACAAATGAAACTCTCGTAAGCCTCAATGCTCCGATCGCACATCAACTGGGTATAGAACGACGAAGAATGGCCCCAGCGTCGATAAAATTTTTATCCGCTCACGTGCTCCACCGATAAGCGACGATTGTTCGTGCGCCTTTGCCTGACTCTCTGTTCTTCGTCTATTCCAGCAATTGGTCTTCTCAGCTCAGTCGTATAAAGGTCTGCGGGCTCAGCATCTGTGAATTGAGATAAAGGAAAAGGGATTGGGACTACCGGATCCCTGTTATGACCATGCTATGATATACTCAACGTAGAATGCATTTCCAAATGTTATGTAAATGTATACCTCTCGATTTATTGTCCATTACGTGGGATTACATATTTTTCCACGGTTTCTCGTGGAAATAGTAGTAGTAGTAGTACGAATTTATTGACATTACATAGTATGTTTAGATTGCATTTCACGAGTTACAGACAAGTATACACTTATTAATTTTATACGCGTAATGACAACAGGCCATCGACCGGAGTCCTTCAGCCCATGAGTAGCTGAGACAAATTATGAAGTGCATCGCGAAGGAGATTTTGTATTATTTTTTTGTTTTTTTTTGCAATTCGTGGAAATAAATTTTTACGAAAATCTAATGATTGTGTAGAGTTTAGGGGTGATGTAAAACTCCATTATTTTTTATCATTAACATCTGTTGTGAATGCGGACTAGACAGTTACTTTTTTTTCTTAAAACTTCCATAGCATCCATAATTTAGGGGAGAGTGGCGTCTGACGGAGATCATTATTTTATAGCTGGCCTATTATGACTTTATTCCGATAAAATAGGGTTCAGCTTAACTCAAATAATAGTCCTTTTCGATACTTGTGCGATAAGAATTTCTAACGTGTGTGAGCTGACTGCGCGAGACGAAGGTGAGTGTTCACACAGCAATCAAGCAATCACACGAGTTAAGAAAATGTTCGTTGAACTAGTATCGTATAAAATCTATTTCTTTTTTTATTTCTCATTTGGTCAGTTCCAGTTGCGGGATACACAAGTGAGGGTTTTTACCTATAGCTTCTCTTCCTATCGGTCCCTACCCGCACTTCGCTAAGATAACCTAACTGCCAATGCGTGCGCAGCGTACTTAGCGACACTGTACCGCATTTGCCATGGGCACAGGGAAACTGCAGAAAACCTGTACCGGTACAGACGGCTGTTTATTCTTATGCCTTTCGGGTGTATGCACGAAAGTAACTTACTTAATGTAGTCCTTGCGCATTAACCTTTCTGAACTTTAAGACTCAACATTTTTTTATATAATAGTTAAATTTTTTCGGAATGAGATTGCAAAGTCTCCAGCTGGGTTATCGACTAAATTACTGAGAAAATAAATCATTGAAAAAGAATTCTTACGCACCGGCTCTTATGGGAAATTAACCGATTTCGTACTTCGGAACGAAAATTAACATGTATAAACTGAACTTTTATACAATATCAAATGTGCTATGGATTCCTTAGAGTGTCACGAGTCTGTATAGAAAATCAAAAAGGGACGTTATCGAAGTATTTGGGTGTGATTCCAACGTCACCACATGATCGCCACTCAGAAGTTACGGATAACCGGATGTAGCGGATGATAATAGAAAACAACATAACCTCCAGTGTCAACCGGCGCCTTTTCAACCTTGGTTTCAGCGACCCGATTTTTCGTGGCGGTTATAGTCGTCGCGCAAAAATGAGATTTTCTATGTACTTTTTTTTTGTTTCGTGTCACAAATTTTCCTTTAAAACGACTAAATTTAGCTCTGACCGCGTGATGATACAATACGACCACGTGTTCAAGCGAGACTCTGATGAGATATTTTAGTTAATACGACTTATGTTTTTCAAGTTAACGAAGCATCTACGAATACGTTTTTATTCTCACTGTGATTAATTGACTGTGTAGATGTAAGAAACTATTAGCATTTACTGAATTTTCAGAACAGTGCATCAATTGACTAGTATGGGTCGCAAGGACTATCTTATGTATATACACCAAGGCTACACAACCACCAGTGTCCGTCGTACGAAATCTTATTTCGCAAGATGCGAAAAGGGCGGGAATTGTGCTAAGATCGCGTTACTCACACCAAGTGAAATAAATCGTACTAATGTCAAATAATTTTTTTATTATTCCAAATAAAATTCTTATTTATTTCAAGTGGATATGCGATTCAAATAAACCGGTCACGCTGTATTTTGCTCGAGATAGGGAAGTTCGTAAAGGAAATTTATAAATATTTAATTGATAAAACATTGAGGGAAGGTATTTTACCCATTAAAATGCCGTGAAAAGTGCTACGGAAATCAAAATCGTGGTAAAATCTATCAGCTTTTTTATGTTCATGAGAAGTGTAGGTTTTAGATTGATACGCAAATCAATCAGAAAAGGTTGGGCATCTCCACATTTCCCTTGGGGAAACAAATTTTCTCGACTTACAAACGAATAGCAGCAATGAAAGCTGCATCTAGATTAAACTCAACCGACATTTTCCCTGTAGCGATCACACGCAGATGAACATTTTAATTGCAATTCGATTTCACTTTGGTCGCTGTTCGCGCTCTGAGTAAGTCTTCTCGGGTTTTAACACCGGGGATCTGAATTCGACATGGATATAGGATGGAGTTCTTCCAAACGGACAACCATGTGTAAAACAAACTGGAATCAAAGGTTTTCTGCAAGTAATGGAAAAAAAGATGCCTGCTTGCTCAATTCGTAAAAGGGCTTTTCCCTGAATTGACCGTGCTTGTGATAACAATCTTTCGAATGCAGAGTTCAGCATGTTTCCGTTTCGTTTGAACGCTTAATTGCGAACCGATAACTCTTATACTGTCCGACAAAGCCTCGTGAAAATGGAATTGAACGATGAATTGAATGCACGAAGAGTGTTAGTCGGAAAAGCAGCCTGCATGGAATTTCCTGCAAAAGCGTACAAGAATATGAATAAGAAGTTAATCGCAAATCACAGTAAAAAGTAATTTCGCAGAATCGTTTGAGGAAGATAACTTTTTATTCCACATAATCCTTCATTGGAAAAAATGTATTCTTTTACCGCTTTGGAGAGTCAAAACGAATAAGCGATTAGGAAAAAATGATAAGATCCCACAGCGACAAAAAAACGAGTCTGTATAACCTTGAAACCGGAATTCTTTTTGAATCGGTAAAGGCCGAATTTTAGGAAAATATAATTCATGGACATTTATAGTGTTTACTAATAGATTACTACGTAACTGACGTAAGAAATGTTTAATACATGACTTGAGTGATTTACAAATTAGAAATCTTTTATTTGTTCAAACTTTGATTATAAAAAAATATGGGAATTAAATATTTTACATAGCTTATTTCACCAAATATCGGACAATAATCTGGCCTCCAAATTTTTTAGTGCTCCTTTTTTCATTATTAAAAAAGCCCTCTTCGATGCGTACCTCACTTTTTCGTCGAATTGCTTTTTTTTAAATGATTTCAGAAAATTTGCCTAAGAATACTCAATTTTTACTTGTACTCTCCGAAATTCAACTCTTGACAATAAAAAAACAACAAAACATTCATAATAGAATAAATAAAGTATAAGTGTATACTATGGTCGACATAGTTAATTCTTAAGTAGAGGTTTTGAGTTATTTGTTTGCAAGTAACATTCTTTGAGTATTCTAACCATTTGAAGATCGAAAAATAATGAATTTACCTTCCACATTTACGTATTAGTGCTTTCAGGAATTGCGTTGTGAAGAGGCGGGTTAAAAATTGGGTATTCTAAGGCAATTTGCCTGAACTATAAAAAAAATTAACAAACAGATTCGGTAAGACGTTAAAATTCAAAGTTCAAATTTTCAGTTCGAAACTAACGTTGATGATTCCATTTAGAAATTATGAGTGTAAAATTTCAATCAGAGCTTTTTCTTTATTTCAGTATAGTAAAATGAATCATGAAGAAAAAAAGACATAAAAAATTTGGAGACCAGATTTTGGTCGAATATTTAGTGGAATACCGCTAGCAGCTTAAACTTTTTGTCAAATTACGATAAATTCTCTACGAACAGAAAGTCAAAATTGAGCCAAGCACTTCTTTATTGAGGAGGCTTTGTGAATGACTAATCAAATGCATAATATAAAAACGCGCAAGATTCTCCTTAGCAATTTGTTTTTGTATCTCATGGTGTTGAATCGATATTTAAAATCAATACCCGCCCTTATCACATCCTTATGTTTTCTTCTTGTTACCATGGTGTATCGATATGTCATCTGTCTTTATTACTGTCAAAAAGGGAGACACGTAATTTTGTATCGCCTCAGCATCGTGTATTACAGTTTTTAATTATCTCCGAATACATATGTTATTTATGTTCAAAAAGTTCATATATAAAATGGTGATAAAGTGGTCTAAGAAACAACACATGTTATAAAAATCGTAAAAGAGGAAGAGATGATGAGATGATACTGTGACACTACACGAAAAACAAGACAGCACGACCAAGAAACCGGATAATGATCGTAACCGTGAAAATAAAACGATATGGGAGACGTTTAGAAATAAAAAGCGCTCATCTTGATAACCAATATGCTGAACACAAGATAAAAAAAAATGGAGACCCTAGACCACAGGGATTTGGAAAAGTTGGATGAAAAAAGTGAAGTATAATGAGAAGTAAACTCCAGCAAGAGTGGATCGCAAACATACAGTAGATTCTCCCATGGCGTAGAACGATGAAAGAAATCCAATTTTGAGGCCTTTAGTGTAGTGTTGCGACTTGAGACGAGAATTCTGACAGTCTCGCTCGTTTTTGCTTGCGCACGCCTTTTTTTTAAAAATCTCATCTCGATCGTTTCATGTGAAATTAATTTGTTGTATAGATGGACATGGTCTTGAACTGACAAGCGAGAACAAGCGAGAATCTCGCAACTTAGGTTGTCTCAATTGATTATTATTAATCTGTACAGCAAGAGGTGGGTACAGACCAAACGGGGCGACTTTATTTTATGTCAAATAAAATTCGGCTATGGCGATTAAGAATCGCTCAATATAAATTTTCTTTTGCTATAACATATGTATTTTCTGAGAAAAATATACTTCCATCCATTATTGAGTAGACTATTTTATTTACGAAGCTCTGCACAAAGTTAATATCGTCGCCTTTTAAAATTGATGAAAATCTTATTGATATAGGATAACAGGGGATGATTGACCCGAACTTAAGAATTTCTGTTAAATCGCGACATAGTGCTCAGGGTGGTATCGTTCATGTCGCATTTGGGAATTATAGATAGTACGGGAAACGAGCGAGAATCTTGTGTCCCGTCATTTTCATGCAACAAGATCAAGACAAGACTTAAGCTCGTTGTCGAATTCAAGAACGAGAACAGGTCAATGTCGCTATTGTTGCGATATTGACCTGTTCTCGTTGAGTTAACGATCGAATTCGTGAAGTGAGTTTCGAGATCTCTCTTGCCTCGTCTCGTATTGCATATCCGCATCACTACTCGAGCGGACGAAAAATCGTATCCATTCATCCGTATTATTTGCTACCGAAACACAAGATAACACAACCTTATTTTTCACTTTTATTTTATTTTTGTCATTTGAATAGCATTGATCGTGTTGTACGGAAGTCGACATCATTGAATAAATTTTATGCCAACCAATACTTCACAGACAACCACTGCGATTGAATTTCGTAGATCAGACAATTTCCGCGTAAGCCGCAAGCGTTCTCAGACTAAATTCCGTAATTTCGAAGCGACCGAAGACATTCTTCACGTTATTGCACTGCTCACTGATTTGCTCTGTAATGTATATCGAAATTCTTGGTATTCCTGTGGAATTCTGAGGGTAAACACGTAATTTTCAGCAAGAGAGAAAAGTTGATCAGGTAATCTTATGCTATGTACAATCATTTGTAAATATGGAAGAATCGATATTACGGAATTAGAATCGAAATTCAAATAGAATATGGATATAGAAACTGTAAATTGAAGAGCGTTAAATTTCCTTGAAAGCCTAACGTGTGCAATAAAACAAATATAGTTTTGCTATCAACAAAACCGACTCCTGGAAATTATTTTCTCCACATCAAGAGATTTTTTTACATACTCAAAACATTATGGAAATTAATTCATTGTAAGGAATGTTTAATGCCCTCCATTCACCGCTAAAAAAAAACATTTTCCTTACAAAAAGCTGATAGATCCTATGTACTCTTCGAACACTCGTATTGTAGAGACGAATGGGCAGTAAAGAAGCAAACGTTAGAGTAAAACAGATTGACTTTCGATCCACAAAATATAAATTGTCGGTCCGGCGTTTATTTAAGATATATTTATTCGATTTGATGTGATAATGGACGTATGGCTGGGGGAAAAAAAAGTAGTTGGGTACACCAAAAAAGTAGTTGCACGGACTCACTTTTCGTAAGTCCGTACAACCCCGAATTTTGTGAGTTGGGACAACTTCTTCAAGTTAGGTGTACGGGCTGGGTTGCAGTGACCATCTTTTACGGTTAGGTGCAACCTACCGGTTAGTTGGCACAACTTACTTGCCAGGCAGAACACATTTGACCCGGCTCTCGGTAAAATTTTGCGTATTTTTTACAAATGCATTAAATTAACATAAATTGATCAAATTAATACGGTTTGACGTTATACTTGATCAAATTATTACAGTGTGCATAGCATTTCTTTGCAAAAATGTTTATCGATAGAATTTATTGACAAAAAATGTCTATGTCTAATAATGATGCAAAATTACACGAAGATAGTTGTTCGTCACACTCCCGTGCGGAAAATTAGTTGGGGCTTCGAATTGGCCCTTGCTAGTTTGCCCCAATTCTGTTACAGGCCCAGAATGGAAATTTAATCACAGTCATACTAGGCTGGTCACGCTGCAAAGTCCAGGGCCTTGATAGATTTCCCGGTAAGGGCCTATTTGGGCTGCCCTAGTAAGCCCCTTATCAAATAATGTAGAAAATTAGTTAAAGAATATTATTTTGTCTCCAATAAATCAATCAATTTTGTACTTTCAATGAGATGTTACGCCTTTCTTTCCATGATAGTACATATATATTAATCGTTATAAAAAAACATATTTATATTTTTGTACCTCGCCGGGAATCGAACCTGGAACTCTTCGGATGGTGTTGTATGGCTGCGCTTTAGCTCGCTCGGCTATTCAGATCATATGATTGTACAATTTTTCGTTCTGTTTGAATGACTACAATATGAAATATAAAATAAAATAAATGAATTGTAGTCCGCACTTCGTAGATTAATATCATTGCATCTGACATGGTCAAAATAAAACGACATTCACTTATTTTTCATGGCTATCAATTATATCGGACTTTTCATCGTTGTTGCTATCGATAAATACATTCGATAATGGTGTTTGTTTCATTGGCTGCGTGAATTAGTTCATTAGTATTTGAGTAGATGACCACCTGACCACTGAAGGGTCAGTAGGATGTGAGACCGCATGGCTGACTCTATCAGTACTTGGTTGATTGACCGAGTAGTTCATCCTGGCGGTCAATATTAAGATGGACAATTGTTTAGCTGACCCCACGGTAAAAACTTAGATGGGTGACTGCCTGGCTGACTCCGGTCGTCAATACTTAGATGAGTAACCAATTTTTATGGAACTGTTTACGGGTTCTAGTAAGGCTCTTGTTTGGCATCCTTATCGTGGCACCCCTGAGAAAATATAAATGCGGCCTACAAAGGCTACATCACTAGGGCCCTGTGCGGATGGTTCGATTTTAGCCCGGAATGGTATTAGGGAAGCCTTTATGGGTTGCAACATGGCCCTTGTATGGAATTTATATTGTGGAAGCCCTGACAAAACCTAACGAGGCCCTATACTTTTTCACAGTCGCCCGGTTAAATTTCAGCACGGGTTCGATTATCACACGGTTCTATCAGAAGAAAAAATGTTTGACTGCGAGCGCTTGTTGAATTGGTTTAAAATGGTTGTGCGTTCACTAGAGAGTTGCGCTAACTTACTTTTCGTTGTCACGATAACGATTCGAAATTGTTGTAAGCACCAAATAAATCTTTGTAGCAACTAGTTTCTGGCCAACTTATTGAAGCTGAGTCCAAACTACTTTAATTCTTCCGTGTTCGTTTGCTTCGCGTGCATACAACCCTCCTTTTCCTACCGTGTAAAGTAATAGTATTTTCGATACTAGTGCGATGAAAATTTTCTGACGCGTGTGAGCTTGCCGCATCAGTTTGCCACCAAAGTTTATTTCACAAGGTGTGAAAATGCGTAATACCTCGTATAGTATTCCGGAACTAGCCAAGTATTTTAGCCAAAAATGATTCTTTTTCTTTGCAAGGTCATGAAACAATGAGCCGTCAGTTCGTTAATTATAGTATATATATATTATTATTGGGCTCCAATTTCGCGCGTTTTGAATCTAGCGATCACTGTCTCAGACTCGAGATGTGGCTCGCAAAAACTCCATCATTACAAAAAAAATTGACTGGGAATAGTCGCATACCTCAAAACAGTAATGTTAATAATACACGGTCGCTGCCTATAACATACTATGGTATAACAGCTATAAACCGAAAACTATAGAGACAGTGACTTGGACACCTAAAACTATAGAGAGATCGACCTGGACACGAATAACTAAGAAGCGGTCGACCTCAACATCGAAAACTATGGACAGATTGAACTGGTGACCAAAGCTGTGGAGCTTTATTGAGAATTATTAGCTTTATTTTACTTTACTTTATTAACAATTAACAATGTATATACTATTGTTTCACCGTGTATCATAAGCTAGCTCATCATCGGATGATGTTATGATTTTCCCATAGTCGTTTTCCAGTTCTCAAGGAGTCGACCACTGGAAAAGTGCAAAATTTCAGAGGAGTTTTGCAATACAAGTGACTATATCACCTAAACGACTGAAGGTAGTATATTTGTTTTGATCTTAAAAGAATTATTCCGACCTGTAGTATCTGATTATATTTTAAACAGACTTGAAAACGTTATCATCTTATCACTATAACATATGAACACCGAAAAAAGTGGCTAAAACAGATTGGCTCGAGTAAATGATCTGCGGCGTATAAATGTAGTTGTCTCGAGACGCTGCCGCGTCTCTTGATATTTCTTTCTGAGAACCACACAAAAATACTTCAAAGAACGAAACGATCAAATAAATAGTTCATGGATCATTTGAGTGGTATAACTGCATCCGTAGTAGATTCAACAGAATTATTGTTAGCAAAATAACATATCTGTTTCAATTATTCGTCCCATTTATATTTTGTCGAGATTTCGATTTTTAGTTAAATTGAATGATTTTAACATTGTAACATGCATCGTGATAACAGCGACGAATCTAAACGCGACTTTCAGAAATAAAAAATGGAGAATCGAATATGGCTGACCGAAATGCGACAAATGATTTGATTTGAATGAAAATCTGCATTACGGGGTTTTTTTACGTCACTGATTACGAATCTGAAGTGGTAATTCAGAAACTCACAATGGCGGTGTAAAATGCAAAAAGTAACTTGATGTAATGACCAAGCGGAGAGTTTGGGCAGGTGTAAATATTGGCATCGCGGATAGACTGACGAAGTATCGAAAAGAGAAAATATATGGTGATTACCGGGAATCGAACTCAGATCATTCGGTTCCATGACATAATATAAAACGACAAAATATCACGGACAAAATAGCACAGACAATGGATCACGAAACAAATTATCATACAGACAAAATATCACAACGACAAAATATCATACATAAACAAATCACAATAACAAAATATCAATTCTGAACTGACTGTCTCGATTTCCTTGCCAACATGAGATAGCGAATTTGAAAACACCCGGTTTTTCCAGTTTAAATAATACAGCTCACACATCACACTCATAAAAATTGTATAAAACAGATGCCAACAAAATATAACCAAACATTAATACATACAAATTTTTTTTTATACATTATCATTTTAAATATTGTAACCGAAGAACCCGGTTTGAAAATAAATTAGAATAAGGAGAAGGAAATCCGCATAAGATTTTTTTGTCTCAATGTTCTACCCAAAACATTGATAGATTTGCTATTGCCTCAAGTAATACTATTTGATTGTGTACTTGTTTTTCTTTAATCTTATAAAATCAAAACAAATTGTAAAGATAACTCAGATCAGAGTTGAAACGTAAGCGTAATTTTTTCTTTCTTTAATGAGGTCGCCTGAAGCCGCAGCTCAACATGACAATATAAATCGTCGGCCACAGCCCCCATTGAACATTATCACCCTGAATAATCCAGCAAATGCCAAAGAACATAGAAAAATAGACATATTTAAAAGTATCTAAAAGAATTTAAAGAAACCTGAAGCAAGAAAAAAAGGGTTCTAAGTTCAGACTGGTCACAGTAACCCGAATAACCCCCGAGTACAGAGCTTCATTGAAGTCTGTCTGATAACCGTATTCATGATATCCAATATGGCAGCTAATATGGAATAGAAGTATACAGAATTCACATAGTCGGTTTGGTTTAGTGGTTAACGTGCTCGTTTTTAGGCCTTTAGGTCGTTCGGTTGGAATACCCAGGTGAACACTGCTCTCGGAAAGTAGTATAAAAGGGTGACAATTATTATTTTATTCGCGAATTGTTGCAGTAAAAAAATGTTCTGAAATTTATAGGGGATTCCTATAATATTATTAATATCTAGAAAGTATCAGCTTATTCAGACAGTTCAAGCGTTTAGTGAGTTAAATAAGAAAACATATCGCTTGTTAAATGGAATCAAAATATTATGTTGGATTAATTGTACAACCTCTTGACAGCCCGTGACGACGAAATTTGGCTTAGTCAATAAAATTTTCAACACTTTAATCTCTTTCTTTTCTCAGTGTACGGCTTAATAATCCATACGATCTAGGTCATTTTCACCCACCTCGTCTATAATATCGATGACCGGGATATACATCGCGATTTTTCATCTCCTTTTGAGCCCTACACGTAGCCCACGCAAAGAGAACCCAAGTGTATTGAAAAATACCAAAACCCCCGCTTGTTCAAACGATCGAATCTCGTAATACGATTTCACACAAGAAGTATGATGCCCTTAGGGTTTCCCTGGTACGTAACGAGATTCGCAAAAAAATTCTTTACAAGAAAGTGACAGGACAATTTCGAAAGGGATGACAGATTGCCGTTGATATATGTATATGTTTTTCACCGGCCCTCTAAACTATAAATACGTGCACTCGTAAGATTCAGACCGAACAAAATTTTGATCTAGCTGAAAACTGGCCCTGGATTAGGCGTAACTCACGTTGAGAAAAGATAATGGTTGAAGTGTTGAAACTTTTGTTGTTTTAACTTAATCTTGCGCTCACGGGCTGTCAAGAGATTGTACAACTAATAGAATAAAATATTTGAATTCCATTTAACGAACGATATGTTTTCTTATTTAACTCACTAAATGCTTGAACTGACTAAATAAACTAATACTCACTAGATATAAATAATTAACATAGAGATGCCTTATAAATTGCAGAACATTATTTTTATTGGCAGACTTTATAAGTCAATAATATTATTTAACATGGCGGATCAAAATGCAGAACCTGACTTAATTTAGTTGTAACTTAGTAACCGGAGGTGTTTGAGGTCACCGATTACGCATGTGTAGTCAGTGGACGTCCCTGAGTACAGAGTTTCATTCAAAGCAAGTCTCTTTTTGCATTTTGGTCCACCATGTTGTATCCATCATTGTGTATTTCTGAATTTTGAGTTTAGGTTCGTAATCAGCAACCTAAGAAACCCTGTAATGCAGCTTTTCATTCACATTAAGTTACTTTTCGCATTTTGAACGACCATTTTGAATTTATGAATTTCAAGTTCAGACTCGTAATCGGCGGGCTAAAAAAACCCCGAAATGCAGATATGCATCCAAATCGCGCAACTATATGTATTTCGGACAGCCATATAGAATCTGCCATTTTGAATTTGTGAATTTTGAATTCACATTCGTAATCAGCGATCGGAGAAACTCTGGACTACAGATTTTTATTTTATTCAAGTCACTTTTGCATTTAGTTCCGCCATATTCGATCCTCCATTTTGAATTTTCGAATGTTGCGTTTAGATTCGTCGCTGTACTATGAAGCGAGCTACAATGTTAAAATCATTTAATTCAACTGAAAATCGAAATCTCGACAAAATAGTTGAGACCATTAATTGAATAGATATGTTAATCCCCTAACAATAATTTTTTAAACCAATTACGGTTGCAGTTATACGAATCAAAATTATCCATAAACGATTAATTTGATCGTTTTGTTCTTCGAAGTATTTTTGCGTGTTTGATGGCAAGAAACATTTAGTTGTTGTAAAAGTCCTGTGCTGTTTCTTGAAATTTCATTATTTTAGTTATTCTAATAGACGCTTCGTGATATCAACAATTTAATTTATTTGCGGCAATCAATGACGTGTTAATTCAACTATACGTTGTCAACTGTTTGATGTAGTTGATGCAATATTTTATATCGTCTACTACAAAACACATTTGGTTATTAAGACTCCATATGTGGTGAGTCAACCAATTATAAATCAACAAAATATATTTATTTGATTTGACCAGATGAACTACTTGACTCGCAATTAAGTGCTTCATCTGGTCTCGATTGGATATCAAATTTGGCTTTGTTATTATTTTTTTGAACATTTTGTGTAAGTGCATTAATGAAAACAAATTATAAAATCCAAAAAAAAGACAAAAATGATTTCTCCACTTTGAGGTGTAAATAAAAAATTTTGTCGTTTATCGGAGTATTTTTTTAATTTATTCTAGATGAAAAAATTGCGTTTTCTGTATGGCTAATTGAAATATTTGCATTGTGTGCGACCATAACTTGGACCGCTTAGCCGTACACCGGCTGGCTCATCAACTAGTGAGCAGGATGTCAGTTTTTTTGAGGCCTCGGTGCATACTGTTAAGTAAGTTACTTTCGTGTATACACCGGCAAGTCAGAAGAACATACGACCGTCTCTACCGGTACGGGTTTTCCGTAGTTTGCCGTGCCCATGACGTATGCGGTACAGTGTAGCTAACAATAAGTCGACTGCGGATGCATTGGAGGTTGGGTTAGCTTAGTGGAGTGCGGGTAGGGAGTGATAGGGTGAAGTAACTGTAGGAAGGCTAATAAGAGGCGGTTAAAGCCATACCACAGAAAGAATGAAAAATCTAAATAAAATCTTATTATTGAAAATCAATATTAAAGACATCCAAAAGAAATCCCAGCTGCAATTTTTATGTGGATGAATGACATAACAATAATTATGTTGGAGGTCGGCCGTTGCTCAGGTTGGTATAGAATGTCCTACCTATAAGAAAAATTATAAAATAGCAGAAACAAGTCGTGACATGAAAAACTCATCGGTAAGTTCATGGAAACTAAGCTCCTTCTCCGAAGATGCAAAAGAAACAGAAGAATGTTTTAAAAAATTACTTTCCATTGATGTAATTATCTTTTTTTGTTTTTGTTTTTTGAATTCGAACAGATTTGCAAGTGCATTACGCAGTGATCAGAATCGAGAAAGGCAGTCCAGATCAGGGTAACATATAATGCACCTGGACTGACATAGCTTATCAATTTCCATTTCAGTCCGGATTTAGTTGACATAACGCACTCCTAATAAGATATTATTAGCCTTGTCAATAACTGATTCGACCGGATGATACTTAAGACTATATTATTTTGACTTCGGCTGAATATTTTTATTAGTTGATGTTGATGATGCTTCGGCGTGACAGCCTGTAATATTTTTATTTTCTTAGACACAAGTTTGTTAAATCGCAACTCGGGGTGTGAGTCGTCCGATGCCGAAGATTTCGTTGTTATCGTTTTTTTTAGATGGGAACAACGTAACCTTCGGTATCGGTCGACTCACCCACCCACCCCGAGTTACGATTTACCAAACTTCCATCTAAGAAAATAAAAATATTACAGGCTGTCACGTCGAAGCATCATAACATCAACTAATACTTAAGACTGCTTGATTATATTTCTCCTCAGGAGCTCGCTTCTGAGGTCCTTAATGACCGAAATACCGTGCACCGGTACTATGTATGATTACGGTAAATTTAAGAGTTATTATCGTTCTCTCAATGCAGCAATCAATTCACTAAATCATCCGATCCGTATATAGATCTTAGGCAAATCTAGAGCGAAGGTTACATTCATGCAATTATTTAATGGAAGGATATTGGTCCCCTTCGAGACGACGCGATAGATAAATGAATGCATTCCGGTACCAACTTAGTAGTCCTGATTATATTTGAACATTTCCTGTGTGAACTACGTATTTGATGTTTCGCACCCGAAAATTTTATAAGCTGCAGCTTAGGCAATTACCGAACGACTTTGCAAAGTCAAGAACATCGATTGCACGCGCACACGCACACGCACACGCACACGCACACGCACCCGCACACGCTCACGCACACGCACGCGCACACGCGCACGCATACGCACACGCACACGCCACTGTGCTTGATCTCCTATTTAGTCCATTTCAACTTTCTTCACATGAAAATCTCGATCAAATAGATCGCGGAAACAGTTCACCGTTTATCTAAGTGAGCACGGAGAGAACAAGTAGTTTAATGACCAATTCCGGCCATGCCGCGTTGCGTGTTAATCACTGTAACTAAATCATAATCATAGTCTCAACGTTTATTTATTAGTCTGACCAATCTAATCCAAATGATTCGTTGCACCAAGCAATCGGTGAGTTGAGGTTATGATCCAAGGTAGTCAGTGTTCTATTCGTACTTTACCAATGAGGTTATAGCTTTTTTTACCGAACCGAGTATTTGACGCTATTTTAACTATTCCGGTTCATCGTCGGGATCGATAAATCGCTTTGTATAACTACTTTTTTCTTCCCGTGTGCTTTTCGACATGACAGTTTTTATGAATAACGTTGAGTTTCCTGTTAGTCTTACCATCGTTCCGCATTTTGTATGCCTCGTTCCTAAAGACGCATGCCTTAGCAGCGGTGACCACGTCGATTGCAAAACGGGCGCATCACGACTCGATGGCTCGCGCAAGCGAAATGAATCCACTTATCGACACGCTATAGTCTTTCAGCTAGCATTTTCACCGACACTACTACGCTCCCGCTCACCGCTTCGCCGTTGCAGACGTGGCGCGTTTCACTCGTACTACTCCCCTCGTTTTTTCTCTGACTGCTCCGTCAATTTTATACTTCTCCTTTGCTAGCCCACGAATCCAAGGTCAACCAAACTAGTTCACTGTTGCTCCTCGGTAATTTGGTGTTAAGGCACGTGTTTGCTGCCCTCCAGATATTGTCGTTGGTGCAGTTTGCAGTGTTCTTATTTCAGGACAAATTTACTTTTCATCTGATGCTACAAATATTCAAGCATCTTTAACATTGAAAAATAACAAGAAATTAACGAAGTAAGTGCTCCTTTGGTACAATTCGATTCTTTATAAAAACTTGATGTCCTTTCTGCATACTTCCATTCAAGGCTAGATACATGTTTATTTGGCTATAAAAATATTAATATACCTGAACGTGACAGCCAATTCGAATGCCAGAGAAGTGATATCAACTTTTGAATAGTAACTGTTATGTCTTATTTTATTATGTCAATATTTCGAAGTTCAGAAGTGTTATTCTTCTACTGACATGTCATTTGAATAATTTGGTCGCGTTTTCATCGATGATTGTATTTCCGCTAGATAAGCCCAAGTATCATCGAAATATCTATCTAGATCGACACGCTTATTTTTAAAGGGATCTTTAGGGTATGAAATAAACGAGCTCTGCTCGATTTCATAACTCGTCATTGAGTTTCTTCCAAGACCGACCAGTCGACCTTATCTTTGAATGACGACTGATTCTGGTATTGCAGTGGCCAACTGCGATAGCCAAAATTGATTAATTGGTAAATTGTTCCTGCAAGTATTTCTGCAATATATTACCTTATGAATTTGTATAGGAACAATTCTAGGCACACCAGTCACACCGTTGAAAAATATCCATATTTTGCTATTACAACAGAACTTAATTATTTCAAGCCTATAGGTAATTTCGCAGTAGTAAAGCAAAACCACCAGTGTGCAAATACATTTTAATGGACATTCTATCGAATAAATATTGTGTCAATCATAAGTGAGCTATAATTCTTGGATCATACTAGCTGGATTACCGTGTAAAAACAACTAGTTTGACAAGAGTGTTAAAATAATGTTAAAATGGAAAGTGTGAAAAGTATTTCATATCCCTAAAGAAAACCAGTGGGTAAAAAATTCAGACAAGTACCTTTACGGAAGTGTCAATCTGCCCCAAAATGCACAGTGAATTTATTAATCAATTTATTAATCAAAACCTTAGCGCTGTACTGTTTATATGTGCAAAAAGTTATGAAATACACTGGAATCATACGCTGCATGGCATGTCGAGAACATCTATGTAAAGTCACAAATTTTTATTACCAGAACCAGCACGTGCATGGTTGACTACCCTTAGGTCTGGGAATAGTTTTGCAACTAACGATAGTAATTAAGCAAATCAAACGCGAGCGATCATTCTATTCAGACGTGCCAAAAAATTTGCCATAAAAAAGATTCATATCGTTTAGAGGAATTTATGAAAATAACGAAACAATATGAATACAATAAAAACGACAAAGAAGTTCCTATATTTAGATCAAAAAAGATTATTGAGAAATAAGAACAAATATAATAAAGAATAATTTAGGAATTTTATTGCGAAAAAAATTCGACCATAGTACTTGGCGAGTTCGTAAAATGTAGTCAATTGTTTTATTACTTAATGCTTATGGGATCATATCAACTCTGGTTCTATTACTCCATGTTTATGGGATAATATCAACTTCCTGCTGTTGTGCAAAGCTACTTTAAGTCTAATATAACCTCTGAATCTGAGTAAATGTATAATGACCACTTGATATGTCAAAGAATATGAAACACTTAACTTTTAAATTTGTGAAAAGGAAGATATTGAAAATACGGATTAATTATCTACTTTTTAAACATATCATATACATGAATCGGGATTGGTTGGGATCCCACGTATGCTGAGCTAGAATCACGTCTGTGCGAATCTATTTTTTCTATATCTATATATATATTTTCCCTCCTGACTATTACCATCTGGTGGCAGCTTGTGCAAGATGTGCGAACATTTTTGGGCAAAGCTAGGATCCTGGCCATGTGAAAAACGAGAGAATTTTTTCAAATACTTTAGAAAAGTTTTGAGATTTAAGTCATGATATACTGATATCAGTGCACTGAGTAGAGTTATAAAGGTCATTTTGGTCTTAAACGAAATATTTCTAGCTGCAGTATCTGATTGTGCCTAAGAATAGCTTTAGAACACTATCGATTCGTCACTGTAACGTATTAACTTCAGAAAACACTGGCTAAAATGAGTTGCGACGAGAATAAGAAACTGCGGCAGCGTCTTGTCGGTCGGTGATAAAGGTGGGGGGTGAACGTACTTGTCTCAAGACGCTGACGAGTACATTGATTAAACGTAATCATACTCTTATTATACTCATATTCACGTATTGAGTATAAAATGAGTATACAAAAAAAAGGAGTATTCGTTTATCAAATTTCTAAATTCATTAATCTTGATGTAAGCACAATATTTTTAGTTAAATAATGTTCGATACTCGAGTATTTTTTCGTATGCTCATTTCCTACTTACCACGTGAACATGAGTATAATTTGAGTATGATTCTGGCCAATCCGACGTATTCCTTATATTTCCAATTTTCATACGTTTTTAATACTCTCATTATGTCATTTTTTGCGTGGTTCATTTTATTGGTTAATAAAACTGTACATTTTTCACACTGTTGTCAGTTATTCAATTAGTAATTGTTTTTCTCAGTCTAGTTCAACTCATGAAAGCGACACTCTTCTCTCGATCTCATCTTTCATTCTTGCGGTAACTATGTCCTTTTCAACATATATCTATACAAGCTGTAGTATGAACTAGATCCCAAGGAATGCGGATCCCGCAGGAGAATTCGCCGGACGAAGTGCATCGTGGTCCAGTTGATATAGCTGAAAGGTTGGGGGGGGGGGGGGATTAAACGAGCAGGGTGAACATCTTGTGGGCATATCCCAGAGCTACCTAGACGGCAGACAAGGAGAGCAAACTATCTCTCGTTTCTCCCATTCTTTATTTCTTCATTTCTCTATCTTCACACTCTTGGACTTTTCACTTCGCCTCTATTTCATTTCCGTTTCCTCGCGTTGATTCTCGGTTTTTCAAATTTTTTATTTCTCGTTTTTCACCCCAGGAATCCACTTTCCCAACATGGTCCAGAACATAAAAACACCGCCAAAACCGGGCAGTGGATATTTCCCTGAGTACATGAAGCATTCCAGTGAGAAACCGCCATCCGGAGCCCCGCAGGATATTAGCTACAGCATTCAGTTTTCCTTTTCCATTAATTAATGAATGGAAGTAATTGCGAATGAAGGCTAGTCCCATCTCCGCCAGAATCGCCGCGCGAAGTTGTATATCTAAACGAAAGTATCTGACCGACGCAACGGTACGCCGACCCACCTGTTTACTGATGTAATGAAAACTTTGCTGGGGTCTCTTTGGGTTTTCCCCCAAGACTTTCATTATGATATTTCGAGTCTTCAGTCACTATCACATCTTGGTTCGCCTGAGGGGTGTTATGGAAACTTTCACATTAATTAACTACAACAGATGGTGTGGCCTAGGCTTGCGAAAGTCTGAAAGTAAGATATCTGATTGCCTCGCATTATTACTTTTTGACTTTGATTAATTGAAGTTACTCTCTAAATGAATGCTGTGTAGCTTATTGCGTGCCAATCTGAATTCTGATTCAAAAGTATTGATCTTTCTGGAATGCTACGTCAGTTCTACAGCAATTATCTCTCCACACATTAATTTGTCACGCCCAGTTCAACACATTTTTTTTACTCCACGTGCGTAATCCGCACGATGGAATTGTAAATATCCAGAACAGCACAAAAGGCAATTGTACACAAGTAACGTAGTAATGTAAAAATTTCACCAATAATTAACTCAACAAACATTAACAGTTCATAGTAGCAGTACACACGTAGAAATATGTCACGGTGACACTTTTGCATTACAAAACTTCGCACAGAACTAGTTTGCCACGAAAAAGTCGTACTTCGCGTAGTTCCACACGGCAAAGCTTGTCACAACATAAGTTCGCCACGCCAAACTTCTACACCACCCATCTGTACACTGTCCTAATTCGGCACCCCCCATCGCGACACAGACCCATTTAGAAACGCGCTTTTTTCGGGGGCTGCGAAGTCAGAAAGCATCTATTTCGACCGCCAGGCCTTGCTAAATTGACATTTCTACACTCAAATAAATTCGCGGGAAGAGGCCAGCATAGATGTAATAATATACTGTAAAGTCACGGTTGAACGTTCGTCCGGTGGATTAATTTGAGTCCAAAAATGTCAATTTAGCAAAGGCTCGCGGTCAGTATAGATGCTCTCTGAATTCTCAGGGTGCGAATATCGCTCGAGTCGAAATGGGTCTGTGTCGAGATGGGAGGTGTCGAAGTCGGACGGTGTAGAGATGGGTCGTGTAGAAGCTTGCTGGGGTGAATTTATGTCGTGACAAACTTTGCGGTGTCGAATTACACGGAGTATGGCTTTTTCGTGGAAAACTAGTTCGGGGCAAAGTTTTGTCATGCACAAGGGTCATTGTATTATGTTTCTACGTGAGTACTGCTACTATGGACTGTTAATGTTTGTTAAGTTCATTATATTGGTGGAATTTCTACATTACAACGTTACTTGTGTACAATTTCCTCTTGTACTGTTCTGGATATTTACAATTCCATCATGCGAATTAAGCGCGTGGAGTAAAAATATGTGTCAAACTGGACGTGACAAATGAATGTATGTAGTGATTGCTTTTGTAGAACTGACGCACTGCCGATGAAAGAGCTGGAGAGTACAATTAAGTGGATGTGAAGGTTTTTAAAATTGTATACTCAAGTCCGGATAGGCCTATGGGGTATCAAGTGGTAAGCAGTCATTACTTATCAATTCGAATATTGTTGACTAGTTACATAGTATAATTAATAATTGGATTATATGGCAGCTCTACCGGACTTGGTAAAATATTCAATGTACCTTTGAAACTGTTCACATGAGCTGACAATTGCTACTTGAAGCAGCTTATCATGATTTTTTTAAGTCTTTGATGAATTGTAGTCGTGTGACAAATCATATGAACGTGATGCAAATATTAATTCGTACAAATTATTATTGTTGATCGTATATAAATTTGTATGATATTTGATATTTTTGGAGCTATATATATCCTTGCACCACTATTCCTGACAGGTCCAAAACTGACTCGGAGGCTGCTACTTTCGTTGATAAATAAATAACAGACCAATTTTTTTTTCTGCGAACGCTGAATATAAAAGAGTCGATCGCGTGCAGTGATTATCTTCGGAATAAGGCAGAAGAGAAACACAATTCTCTATTACCAGATGCAAAGAGAGAAGAGACGAAACGAAGGCCATGATGCAGGGCCGAAGCAGGTGTCATCCTTCAGGCTACCTTCAGTCCGCAGTCCACTTGCTACCTAAGTGGAACCAGAAAGGAACTCGTTTGTCCTTTACGCTCTCAAAATGCCTTTCGAAACTAACCGCGTTGCTGGATTCCGCGCTTAAGATCATATTAGGTCCTGCAGCTGCCGCTCACTCTTCTGCAGGCACAACCACAAAAATATACTCGTATTGCTGCTCCGGGTGTATCAGAATCAGAAGCTGGTTATTATACTCCATTTTTCGCGTTTCACAACAAAAGAACAAAAACTTTTGTAAATTGGAACTCGACTATAAAGTTAAATTGACTAAACTATGCCTCACTTCAAACTGATAGGCATTGGACGCATTACAAGAAGATGTTCTTAATGAAAAATGCGGCTTATGAAAATTGATTCACTGGCAAACTAATTGGAAATTTCATGATATTATTATGAAGGTGATCAATAGATCCACTCTAAGAATAGAAAAAAATAGTTCGTTTTGTGATTAGATGGTCTTCTCATGGAGAAGAAAACAAGATCTCACCGAGCCAAGTCAACCAAGCCGTTCCGTTAACAACTCGCGCGGAGCTGCTAAAAAACTCAAAAACTGAGCTCAAGAAAATAAAAAGGGGAGCAACTGTGCCAAAACGTGAAATGTTTTCATCGAATACCAACAATGGCAGTTTGTCGATTATATTTTTACATAATAGGAGATGAATGATATTGAAAATTCGAATTTAATTATTTCGACCTGGATTTCCCCCCCCCCCCACCCTTTTATGAAATCTGTTCATGATGCCGGCTGTCAGAGAAGTTTTCGAAGTTTTACTTGCAATTAAGTAAAAGTCTTTTGAATGTACAACGAACATCATCCGGAATTCTTCCCAAACTATCAGCCATGAAGGGTTCAGAGCAACTTCAAATCTATTTAATCCTGCATACAATGTAATAACTGTAAAATATACCATAAAATATTAAATCTGCATTTTTCTTACGTATGCACGAAAAGTCCTGCTTATTTGTGCCCGTAAAGTGTTGCGAAACAAGGGCAAGGGAGTGCGAGACATTTCTTAGACATTTTTCCACACACTTATTTCGTTGTCGATACCGTCACGCACGCACGCACGCACGCACCCACGAACACGCACACGCACACGCACACGCACACGCACACGCACACGCACATACATCTGTCACTCCCGTTTTTGCGACAATACGTAATGGATTGTGATCTATATCAGTGTTTGTATTACCACGCTTTATTGAACAAACGTTAATCCTAAAACGGAAAATATTCAGGGCAGTACAGTCATTAGTTTATTCTTTACTCTTAGTGCTGTTAATAACATATAATAATACAAATATAAAAATTATGATTAATTCAGAAGGTGTTGCGGCCGAGGCTGGTGTGCTTCGTGGGCCGACAGTGCAGAGATCGATTCATTCGCAAGCCCACCAGACGCAAGTATCACTGGATGCAGTAGACAGTGTACCTCAAAAACGAGTGAAAGATCCCGTTATCCCTAAATTGCAATCCATGCAACCAAATATAATCTGCAAACGAATGGTGAAAGACCACGCGACTAACCCATTCACGAGCATGATTGCTCATAACCTTAAAGTTGCGCGTCAACGTGATTCGATGGGGTCCCTCGTAGCACAAGAAAACGTGTGTAACAACACCAATACTCCAATCGCAGGAACTAGTAAGCGACAATTACCTAAAAAAAGTAGGAAAAAATCGTTAACCGAAGACATCCCTCCAACTGAAAGTGCAAGCTCATTTGAAATCTCATCGGAAACCAAGGATGACGTACAGAAGACGAATTGAATGATGCTTGGACTCAGAAAATTACAGCAAGAGAAACAGTTAGATCTCCACCTATCTACGTAGTTGATTCCTTATGAGATGTTTGGGTAACTGGCTGAAAAATCTTACAGTAGCTGAAAACTCCTTTACGCTTAGTGAAGTTGATAAAGGTAATCACACCATCTACGCTAAGCACATGGAACTATATAGTTCAACCCGTGCGGCTATCACTGGAAATGGTATAGAACATTATACTTACACACTGAAGTACTTTAAAACCAAGTTGATACTTCTGAAGGGTATTCGTGGACACTTCTCACTTGAAGATATTTGAAACAAAATCGTTGATCTCAAGCTGTAAGCATTCTAAGCATCTCGCAATGTACCTGTAATAAAAGTCAGCCCAACAAATTACATCATATCATTTAACTATCGCATGATAGCATAGCAGTGAATCTGCTTACGATCAAGACGTTGGACCATCAAAAAATAAAATAGGTGTACTTCCGTAAACCTGAAATTTACCAGTGTCGAAAGTGCCAGCGTATTAGTCATTCTAGTAATAACTGCAATCTGGATAACAGATGTGTCAAGTGCACTCAAAACCGTGAGCCGGATAATTGCCCAATTAAAAATAAGAAAGATCGATTAGTATTAAGATATGCCAACTGCAACGGAGAATGACATTCAGCCTCCTATTATGGATATTCGTGCAGGAATTTCGCTTTAAAGCAGAAAAAAAAGAAAGCTCACACACAGCACTACCACTAAGGAGAAAATCCAAACTGCTTTCTCAACAGTTTATGCCAAACAGTCTTTCACTCAAGTGGTGCGAACGAACATTACACGAAAGATCTCTACTGCACTGACGCCAGCTGCCACTTCAAGTTCGGGATAGCGTAAACCCTATTCACAAAACACCTCTACTTACATCGAGAATCCTTCGAGTGAATCCTTTCGTTCTTAACCTCTATCTTGGGTCATAAATTTTCAAGACAAAATCGCAAATCTAGTGAAAGCAGTGTTCAATACTCGATCGGAGCAAATAAGGGTAAATACCAATAAAATTTTCCTATTTCTTTCTTTTTTATTTTATATTCTTTGTTTTTTTTAAATAAATTATTCGTCCATGTATATTTGTAGAATATGTACATGGAATTAGATATTAGGATGCCAAGAGATTTTCGTAGGGTTTTTCTTATAGAATTTATGCCAACGTTTACTTTTTCCCGAATTACTAGGAGTATTATATGCGTTCCTTAAACATGTTCGAATCTAGGCGTTATGTTTTTTATATCTACAGTAGTGTTATATCTTAAAAATGTAATTAGATTTGATTAACTTATGCCTACGAGACGTGCTTACATGTATCCAAGTAAGTAAACCGATTTAAGCTGATATTACTAGCCTTTTTAAAAACATGCTGCTCTGGATATTACTACATGACGTTTTACTCTTTCAAACAATGAGGATCTAATAATGAATATAAAAAAACATATACGTGTGTAGTTCAGTATTTACACGCAGCAGGTGAGACTAACTCATGCGTTAGAGAAATAACCCAATACCGATTGTATCGGCACGGGTTTTCCTCAGTTTACCTGAGCTCTCGTCAAATGCGATACAAGGAGAGGAGAGTCGGTTGCCGCCGCAGGGAACGGAGGGGAAAAATGGGCATTGCAAGGGACGAGATTGTAATAGGTTAGTGGGTTAACATAGGGAGAGATAAATGAATAAATAATACTAATTCAACGAAAGCAGGTTTTTACTGTTGCGTAAAATTGAAATAATCTTACTTGACCTACTATTAAGTAAAAAATATTTATCGCTAGACCCAATTTTTATAGTCACAATTTTTATTGGGTGTTACAACTAATAACTACCAATTATAGCTATTTCGTTGGGTTAAATGAATCACGAAGTAATAGTATTCAATTGACTATATGTTTGATCCAATAAAATCAAATAATGCCGTTATAATATCTCGGTGTTAGACTTTGATACACCACCCTTTTCAAAATTTCAATAATGGGCGTGATGTATAACGATTTCCTGTATTACATGGTAATTGGTTTATGCGTGCTGGTATTTGCGGTTGCTCGTGCTATGTTATTCGCAGCTAGCGATAATGGACTCTTGCGGATTCAGCGTATCAAAGCTATGTTGCACTGCTTTGCACAGCATAACTGTAGTAGCACCAGTCCAGTTCGAAATGAGTAGGGCATAATAAGGTTCCCTAACTATTACATATTGTTGCTGCAGCATCAATATAGAAAAACGCTGTGTTATCGTACGATTTTGATTTTATCACTTGTAACTGCTCTTACAAACAAGAGGTTTAACTATTCAACCGACCTATACTGAACGAAAGATTCAGAATTGGTAGCGATGAATAGTAGAAAAATTACATACAAAATTAACAAGATCAAGAGTCGCGGTAGCATCACGAGACAAGTACATTTGCCTACCTACCGTACCGACCGAACTAACAAGACGCTCCAAAACTCTCTTACTCGCGTTTCGCGTTTTGACTATTTTTTTTTTAGATTAATGTCTAATGTCTCTAAAATTATAAGTTGTTCGACCAACCTTTATTGAAATACGATAGGTTCAAGTAAAATACGTTTTTTAAGACCGAAACGAGTATTCTAGCTTCAGTCGCTCGTCCACAATCATATATATATATATATATATATATTTGTATATATATATATATGTATATATATATATATATATATGATTGTGGACGAGCGACTGAAGCTAGAATACTCGTTTATATATATATATGATATATATATATATATGATTGTGGTCGAGGGACTGAAGCTCGACATATATATATATATATATATACATATACATATATATATTAGGGTGTACCAACAATAAGCGATATTTTTTTTCCTTGCTCTCCGCCCAAAATATCGTAGAATACATCTTAATAATGATCCTGTCAAAAGCAGAGCTTATGATTTTAATCCTTAGAGGTCCATCATCGCGTTTGAAGTTTTCCCATTTAAATTACACAGGAAAGTGATTTCTTCCATTCTTTCTCCCTGCAACCTAGGAAGAACTTTCTTGTACATAAAATCAATGACTACAACTTATGAATCATTGAATTTCAAACAAATAATCTTATTGAGTCGAATTTCTATCTTTAATATTTGATTTATTACAGAGCCTTGGAATTTTTAATGTTGTAAATTTTCGGGGTTTATTTTTAGATTTTTATGCATTAACCTCGAATGAAAGTGGTCAAAACGCGAAACTCGAGTAAGAGAGTCTTGGAATGTCTTGTCAGCTCGATCGGTACGGTAGGTAGGTAAATGAATTCTTCTCGAATCGCTACCGCGACTCTTGATTGCACAATGCTTATGTGTCGAGATGAAAAAAGAATTCATTGGTGGTACAGACTGGAAAAAAAATCATAATAAAGGTAGAACTTCACTGCACGCTAGTTTACTCAATAATATGCTTGCTCGCATAAAAATGGCGATATACGTAAACAGTTTTTTAACGTATAACGTGCATAGCCGTTAGTTCACATTAACTATCGTATACCAAAGAACGTTGTTTTATAGCGAAACTTTTTTATGATTCTGTGCAGCATGGAATGCGTTGGAATTTCCGTTTGCCAGAATCGTACTACTGACAGAGACGCACACTGGGTTATTGGCGAGGTCCAACAGCAGCATTCCCAGAAGTCCTGGCCATTTTATTGCTCGCATGTTGTTTACTGCCAAGCATTTTTTGAATTTCCTTTTCAATAATCTCATAGCAGCTGAAAAGCATTGCCATGACAAAAATATGACCAAATTGTTTGTACATTCAATACAACTGCAGAACACACAACTATAAGAAATGCATGTACTGGGGAAATAAATGTTTGGCTTTTACATAATTCTTGGTACTGATGATAGCGGTGTTTGGTGGTACTATTATAAATAACAACGAATGTCCCAATATCGATGGTACGCTTGGCTGAATTGCTGTATTTGAGATATACGAACCTGTAACGAAATCCAGCAAAAAATGTTTTGCACATTAAAACTTGATTTCTTTTTCAACGTTCAGAATACATTTACCACAATTCCACCAACGAACTAGAGTAAACTTTAGTCTCTACTCGTTCATTGATGTAGCTCTACTGTTACCAAGCTCTCAAGTTCCGGTCTCGCGTTTCAGGTCCGACATTTTGTAAACCTGATATAGATAGGAACGGGCTTGCAGCAGAACTGGTATTCCACATGAGCTTCTCGCTATCTCGACATTTTACACGCATACAAAATTCACCCTTTCAAATACCAACTATCTTCCTGTCTTCATGATCACCCCAGTCGGCTCAATCGCTTTCTACGTAGACTCGTAGTGAACTCAGTGATATCGCGTCAACGTCATATTAATAAATGCCGTTGGGGCCTTTGTACGTTTCTTCTGCCAAGAGGCAAGCTGAACAGTGAACTAGCAGGACAGACACCACAAATATCGGTACAAGCATCAGTAAAATTACCAACAAAGGCTGCAAGCAATGGCTGCTTGCTAGACTCTCTGACAGAACAGTCAGACATTATTGCGCAGCGAACAAAGCATTTAGAATATGTAATAGCAGAGAGCAAAGAACAGTCATTCAAAGGCTAATCTCTGTCGTGTTGAACACTTCAGAATCTTTTCCCTTTCCTTCTACATTTTTCCATTATCTACCGTTGTGTTACTAGTATTGATCTTGTTTTGACTTCTATCTATACAAGTCTTTGTCTTTACCATTATGATGTATTGAATGAACTAACACTGAGCAACGTCAGGTCAGGTTCCACTAAAACTGGGCAAGAAGTGCATAATAATCGAATTATTTTCCGCGTAGAGATTTTAGAGGAATTTATGAACATAATAAATTAAATACTAATGCAATAAAAATGATAAGGAAACTTCGGCATGTAGAAAAAAAATTATTGACAAATAGGAACAAATATAAAAAATAAAAATTTACGAAATTTATTGCGAAAAAATAAAAAAATAGTACTTGGCGAGTTTGTAAAGTAGAGTAAATTGTTTCATTAGTTAATGTTTATGGGATCATATCAACTCGCCAAGTAATGTGGTCGAATTTGTTTCGTAATGAAATTCCTAAATCTTTTTATTTTATATTTGTTCCTATTTCTCAATAATTTTATTTTCTGCCTACAGCTGAGATTAAAAGAATAAAAAAACACAAATGGAAAAACGCAAGTCGTGAAACAATTTAAGAATTATCAACATGGAAAAAAATGAATTCAAAGTACTTGACGAGTTTATATCCTGATATGAACATTCAATGATGATACATCATGTGCGATACTTCGGAAACTCGTCAAGTACTTTGAATTTTTTTTTTTTTTCAGCTGTAGGGGTTTGTTAATCGTTTTCGCTTTTTTCTATTTTCGACTGCAAAATATTTCATTAATCTCTAATAAAAACATTGTGTATATATACATGAATGTTAAACAATGTGTATTTGACATGCTGTAATAATTTTTATTGATATAGCATGTCAAATTGATTTTATCAATTGATTTCGTCAAGTTGATTTCATGACTTCTTGTACCGATGCACCGCTTATTGCTCAAATTAGTGACACTCATTTATTTTTATTTTTTTAAGCACATCGGATACCACTCACGTAAAAGTACTTGCCTCCATTTTTTACCCATAGTATTATTTTGAGGATCTAAATATACTGGGTGATATTAATACAAGGATACTAGACCACGCAGTTGTAAATTCCAAAAATGTTTTAACAGTTAATGGTTGCGCTTTCCAGTCTGAAACATGACTGATGCATAGATCCTTTTCGTAGCTCAATTTTTAAAAAATTTCTCGCTCTTATCCATCTGTTCTTCTTTTAACTCTAATGTACGTCATTAGATAGAAATCGAGCTCCCCGTGGCAGGATTATAATGGGAATCTTCGTTTGTGGTGTTCCCTCTGGCTCTCGGCCACAGGTCTGACCACAACTCTCCGCAATGTGGTGACGAGCTTGCGGAAAGCCTTACCAACAAACCTAGCAATTTAAAAGCCTCGTTTTCAACCCCCAGATCTCATCACGATCGAGTGTTCGTTGCCCCATCATGTCCGGCATTCAGCGTGTCTATCAATCGTCTTTTTCCGTGAATATATTCGCCCTCGACGACAAATAGGATCGTTTATCTCGTTAGCGTTAACGTCCCTCATTGACGACAAGAAGGACCTTCCATAAGTTCGCTGACCCGCTCCTCTTCTTTCACGTTCTTCTTTCCACAATTTCCCTTGTCAGCCAAAATCCTGGCACGACCTTCCAAGGGATATGTAATTAATAGAACATGTTACCGAAATTCTCGGCGTTTCTTCTCCCTTGTTCGCTCTGAATGGGCGAGCATTTGTTACGCGAATCTATACACTGCGTCGACCTGCTGTGCTTGGTGGGGTGGACTCTTGGTGTTGGTATAAACTTCCTGTCGTATTGGTGCCCACCCTGGAGGATTCCTACGTTTGATTCGTTCCGTTTCACATTGCGCCAAATTAGGTAGACGCGTGCGCTTTATTTCGCCGTTTGTAATCAACAAACGAGGCTGCCCTGAAGCCAGTATGTGGAGAGGAGCCGATCAACTGCAAGGGCCCACCCGTTGTTCGACGCCCGCGCCCACCCTACGCAGTGGCCTCGGAAGCTCCACGTTGTACTACGGGCACGCGCCATCTCCTATAGATATTGCCATTGCAGAAACTGCCGTGTGTGCAACCGTGTAAGGCGACCTGCCCCACACTACGCCTGCTTCCACTGTTGGAGAGCCGATAAGATATGAGACGTCTCTGGAATTTAATTATTGACCGTGGCGGAACACAAGCCCATGCGAGACACCGTCCTACACTTTGCTCTCTGTTCCCTGCAGTCTGAAGCCTGCCTGCACAACAGACCGATTGAACGACGTGTTCGGCCGTCCTGCTCGGAAGATCTATGCTATTGACGCTTGCATACGCATTCAAGTTCACTACTTCTCGAGAAAGCAATATCCATTTCCAATAAATGTACCCATGGGCTTAACATTAATTTCCATTCACACCAAAATAACACCTTGATCTTTTGAAAATGTATCTTTTGATGAATTGAACTTTCACGTTTGGTTTTCGGGCATTTTCTGTGACGAAAGAGCCACTTATTCCGTCTTATTAGTACCAAAGTCAAATATTTACTTCTTTAAACAGTAACATGTTGATAAGTTCTGTTGTGTTGTTTGATTTACAGGCATCTCTTGAAGCAATATTCACCGTGGTGGGTGGTGCATGGATTGCGATCAGGTGATGTGGTCACTTCCCACGTGAATCAATCGTATATAAGTCAATATATATATATATATATATAGACTGTATAACAATATGGACATATAGAATAGCTATACACTGCATTTCATTCATATGGAATTTCTATATAGTCTGCAGATCTTATGAAACGATTTTTCTAGAAACGTTGTATTAAATTTACACAAATTATATTGCACTATATATACTTTTTATAGAATCTCCATGTGTATTGTATACAACTTATAGGAATTGTATATGTCCATTTTCGTATACAGACTTTATATATTTAACGATATGAAATTTTCATAGAATCTTGATATAATTTTTACACTCGGGTTGATCACAATTGAAGAATTTACGGTTTCCTTTCGCAACTGGTATAAGACATCCATTGCTGCTTGGCAGATTTGTTCCGTATCATCGATTTCACTTGCACCTTCCTCCCGTCTTTGACGCTTTGAGGTGGTTTTGCCGTGGGAGTATTGAATTTGCATGTTATTCAGCACCGTGTAGTCCTCATGATACCATTGGGATATTCTGCAGGCCTCCTGCTCTACTGTAGAACTACAAAACCATAAAGCTGACTGGGCAAGCTGCGAGCCTGTAGTAGCTTAGCCTTTTATGTTACTTTCTTTGCACAACTACTTCAGATTCACCAGAGGTATTTTCAGGGCTGGTATCATCCGAAGTGATAATGCTAAACAATTAAAACGTCTTACGATTCGATTTCTACATAAACATTACACAGTTGCAGATCCTTTATGCCTGCGTCAAATTTCGGACCAATTATGACCTCTATATATTGAATTGCGGTTTGGTCATTCTTAAAGAGCATTCTGAAATACTATTTCTCGCCGGAAAAAATGTGTGGAAAGCGCACCTTGACAAGAGATACAAAGACTTATCTGGCTTGAGTACAGCCAATTATATCACAAGTAATAAGCAATAATATAATCTAAATGTAACAACAAATAATTCAGTGAGCCGTTAATGGAGAAAGACTATGTAAACATTTACAATCATAGCATTAATTACCACACGAGAACTTAATACGCATTTAGTCAGTTTATCTCCTACTGCAGACATTTTTCTATAAAATATGTTGAGATTCAACAAATACCCATCAGCAGTGCAGAGGCCCCACAATTTAATTCTAAAACGTGTAGGTTTCCCACGTATGAACTGTTTCAATGAAGTTTTTACATACGATTTAGCCATCATTTCATCTGCTCACACAGCAGTTCCCCAGATGCCAGACTCTAGAATATTTTGTTGGAATAGTTTCATCAATGCTCGAAACCGCCACCCCTCATGGTTATTATAATTATCTTTGAACTTCGAGTATTTCAATTTGGACTTTATTTGCTCGAACTTAGTACGAATCATTGCTGGAGCAACTTCTTCGCAAGATAGAAAAGGTTTGGTTGACCAATAATCTCTCTGAAACTTTCTTTTATTGAATGAATTCATTACGATAATTCCAATCAATGTATCTAAATCGATCAATGGTAAATCAAAACCATTTTCCTTAAATGCATCGATAATGTATTCTTTCATTTCAATTGAAAAAAAAGTCTTAATCAGTTCTACTGGCTTGCTTTTTCGAATTTTATGCTTTTCAGACGTAGGCAATAGTATTTCATTTTTAATATTATCAGAACGCTTTTTTTTTACCATTTGACCCACTGAAATTCATGATCCTGTTCCAGCTTAGATTGATCGGTTTGGTAACTTTTTAAGCCTCTCCTAGAAGTGACACTCGGTAATTTTTCGTCACGGTCAGCATCAGAATCGGAATAAAAATTGTCTGAAGGGCCAGAATCATCTCGATTCGGTATTACAACAGTTTCATTATCTTTTTCATCTCCATAATCAGAATAAACAGCACGTCTTGGTAGTTTTTGTGACATTGCGTAGGTAAATATAACAAAAAGTCGAGATGTTTAACAAAGCATACATAACATATATTACACATGTATTAAGGGCCTGAAAGGGTTTGAACAATATATTCCTAAGAATATTTCATGGAAGAAACTCTTCAAAGTAAAAAAATTTCCGCACATAATATACCCCGATCTCATTTCGCTGATATAATCAAGTTTTAGTATCGTAGTTTGGAGAGTACTGTTTTATTCATGGTTCATTCAATATCCAAAAATTTCAGAAGAGTTTGGAAGGAATGTCCATTTTGACTCTAAGACTCTCAATATTGTATTGAATTCACTAACAAAAATTTAATCAATTTGACATAGAATCACTACAGATTAGAAATTTCATACGGTATAAATTCGCAACTCGTCCATAAAAATCCAAACATCGATAAACATTTCAGGAAAAGTGCATATTATTGCTGGTTCAAGCTTGTAGTTTCTCATAAAAAAATAATCGAAATAAAACCTTATTTCTTCGTAAATTAAAATTGTCAAAAAAATGAATTCTCAGCGCAGAATCGTGATCACTGATCTCGAAAACCCCCGAGTGCCACATTTTATCCGATTCACATAAGTTTTCGCATTTTACGTCCGCCATATTGGATCCGCTATTTTCATCTCCAATTTTGAGTGCAGAATCGTAATCAGTGACCTTGAAGACTGCGGCACACCAATTTTCGTATAGGTCCGATTTTATTTTCTTTTTTACGCGAAGAATGAAATTCTTCTCGCCGCTCAAGTGGTGAAAGACGTCATTTTGAGGCTTAAAACGTTGATTACGACCAACTAAAAACATATGTTGATAAGCTGCAACCATTTTACACACTCATGGTTGAAAACAAGAGGTGGTCTGCAAGTGTCTTCTATGAGAAAAAAAATTGACAAAAAATGTCTTCGATTTTTCGTGTTTCTTCTCGTTTAAAAGCGGTCATATTTTTATTTATTTATTTTTTTTCTAGTAAACAAAACTCCATTCCAATCCTGGATTCTGAAACAGCACACTCGAAATTACTAGGACTATATTTTTTATTTGATCATTCTTATAATTCAATGATGACAATTTGACCTTAAAATAATAGAAAATCACCATTCTTGGTCGTTAATGGGTTAAGTAATAGGATAGTAAAAACTTCCTAATTTCTCGGAATTGTTTTACATTTTTTTCATGTTATCGCTGAGGACGTGGGAATGGAGAGCGGCGCTGGTGCAGAGTTTATCGAGGAGTAAGTCATTTTGATAAGGAACTCCCACGGGGTATCCCCCACCACTCTCAGTTGCCACCGGAGGGAACAGGCATAGGAGCTTCTACGCCTAGTTACATCCATGATCATCCGCTTACTGTATTTCTGAATTTCTCTGAATTCAAATTCCGTCGACGGCTTATCCGAATCCGTATCATGTTTCATTTAAGTCAGGTACTTTGTAAATAACCACCAGGAATATTTTGCCTTGGAAATACAAAACATGAATGCGAGAAAATAAAAAAGAGCGGAGTCATTTGAACATCGAAACACACTCGAACGCGGAAGTCGGTTACGAGTGTCTCGGGCCCTAATTGATGGTTGCCAAAAATCGTGAATAGTCGTCAAGGGTCGAACGAATTAGAGAAGTAGGGACGAAAGAATGCGAGCGTGCGAACTGCCGAACCAAGGTTTATCGTTGGTACCTCAAGCACTTTGGGTGTGCGATCGAGGGCCGTTGTTGTGATTTGAGAGGGGGTTCGAGATCTGCAATACTTTGCAGCAGTAAGCTCTCTTTTCCGTATCTCTCGGACTGTTGTTTTACTTTCTCGGTGATTTCGTTCCCAATTAAAGTTCTGTCGTTTTCCTTATCCTTTTTTCGCGTTCAAAAAGCGAGTCCGAACTTGCATCGGCGGGTGACCGGTTAGGCTTTCGGTACTGCGGACGTAAACGCTTCCAGATTTAATTACTTTTCGCCAGTATGCTCAGTGTTTATCTAGTTCTTTTGGGTTGTGCGGGAATACTTTCGTGTTGCTTCACTAGTGTGTTCTTGTGTTCGGCTACGGGTGTATCGTCTTGCTTATTGCGCGGTGTACAAAATAAATTTCTAACGAATTACGGTGCCGAATGCCTGAGTGTGACAGGTATCAAAGGTCATAACGTCAAGTCTTGATTGTTTCTGGGAATTGGTTTTAATTTCTTCAAAGATAGGAGGGCAGATAGGGTATTTTCTGCGCTTTAGACCTCTCGGTACCTTGTTGGTCATTGCACTTTTAGAAAATTCCGGCGAGGAACGTAGTGGCCGTCGTAGATTTTTTTTACGGGAAAAATTGACATTTTTTTTTCAGTTGCTTGTAGTATTTTACGTTTCTGGAATCTTTATGATTTGGCGCAAGATTATAATTGATAAACCGAACTACGAATTTTCAATTTGCGCCATCCAAAGTTTTCAGTACTTACTTTGTTTGTTTCTTTTCAATCTGAACTTGACGGTGTGTTTTAAAGACCGCTGACTCTACCCTAGATCACTCACAGTCTAGCTTCGTAACCATCTCCTTTTAGGCTATTTTTGGTAAAATCAACATCTTCTCCCTTTTCCACTGTCGCTTATGCCGCTGGCACCCTAAATAAATTTGCAAGGGGGATTAAACCAAGGAGTTCGTTAATGCAAAAAGATTGGGTCCTATTTTTCTCTTTAGAAAATTACACCACACTATCTAAGGTGATTGAAATTCTATAGTAATACCGTCATGGTTGAATATTCTGCATTGTATGAGATACCTTTGATGAGTTCCTGCATTTTTTGTAAAAATGATAAACCTCCCAATATGCTGACCACATCTGACATATTGAATAACCCACATATCGATCAACCCTCTGGGCCGTACATTGCTCCACTTCATATGTTCAAAACTCATTAATAATTGTCGGATCAGTTTACAACATTAAAATATGAACAGAAACAGGCTGAGCAACTCACTTGAGAAGCAATGAGTCAACACATGTAGTTCAGAACTATTGAATCAGGACATTAATCTCAATGCAACACTGGATTAAGACCCTCAGTGTCATTAAATGTTATCAACATCTTTCATCTCTTGGGGTTTATCCATCACTGTTCAATTTCAATTCAGAGATGTCTTCGTAATCCAATTTTATCGATACAGCACGATCGGCTTGATCTCTGGTCGGCTTCTCGTGTCGGTCGAATGCGCTGGAGGAGCTCAAGAAATAGAGTGGAAAGTGCCGTCGGACGAGGAACCCGTGAGTCAGCCACCGTAACGCACATTGAAAGGAAATGTGCAGCCCCGATAGGCCGCAACCGTTTACTTCGTCCATTGACCACGTTGAATAGGCTCCAAGCTATCGAAAAACCTTGGAGTACTTTTAAGTTAAGCTCACCTGCAGTTTATAAAAATCATATTGAACAGCTTTCAGCCCATGATGATCCGTAATTCACAAGGTCTTTAGACAAATTGCTGTAGGAAATTGCATATAGCTTTAAGTCGATTCTTCTGCAAATATTAAATCGATTGCTCTGCAACCGAGCCGTATTCGATTACCAAACATATTAATATCCATTTGGGGAATAATGCCAAATTGGAGTAAGATGCACGGTGAAGACATGATTGTTATCTATATTTGTAATTCACACTTATCAGAAACCGGAGGCACCGTGCAGCTGAAGTTTATTTGGCTGAAACGGTCAAAGCAGTCGACACCTCTATTTGGTTTTCGGTCAATGACCAAATCCTTTCAGACATTACTATATAGATAAGTCATTGCAAGCTAAGAATGTAGTGAAGCTGTTGGCAGCAAGTCGACAAAAGTGCAGGACGATATTCACGTGAACCTGGGGTACATCCGATGTGTTCTGTCGCAGCCAAAGGTTACGGTCCCGAGAGCAGCGTGCTCGATGAACCCGCAACGGTGCTCACCTTGTATACATACATTGACTATAAGCAAGACCGGTTTTGCGAAGCGCATAGCCAAGTGAGCTCGTGCTTGGCCTTCTGCTTCTAGGGAGCACTGAAAGAGCCGCTTGGAAAAGAAGACGCGCGGTGGAATCGAGGGAGAGTCAACGTGCTCCACGACCTTTCTTACTCCCGGAGCAAGTACTGAACCGACAGAGCATATTTATTTATGGCACCACGCGCTGACGTCCGTCCGCTGAGCTACTCAGGCTCGCGGTAGCTATTCAACGTGAACCAAATGGGAAAAAAATAGAAGCATGAGCATAAAATGCAAAAACCACCAACGATTTTGCAATCAATTTGTTGCAGTTTCGTCCATATTGAATTCCACTTTTTATATGGTTTGAATGAAACTGCAGTGTCTACACCCAGACGTATAATTTTGCAAGGATTAAATGAATATTGTCAACAGATTTATACTTCAATTTTTGGACCAAGCTGGTGCGGTGACTATTTATTCGGCCATATATTTATATAGCCGCGGTTTAAAAAAAAATTAATATTATTAGCTACTGGGTTTTCCTCTTGGTGCAGGCAGAGAAAATCAAGAATCTAATATTGATCAAGTATCGTGAAAGGCTCAAACAACGGATCGGACATAAATACTACTGCGATAATCCACTTTGACGTGAATTACCGACACCCTATTTTGGATTCTATTTTGCACTATGGGAATAATAATGAATTGGAAAAATAAGCTAGTGACAAGACCTGTAAGTCTTCCTTGCAATAAATTCATTCGTATCGAGTGTGACTGTCTGAGAAACGCCTTTAGTTTTCGTTCTCCGTCGATGTGCTCGTCGATCTTCGAGACGATCATGTACGGCGATCACGTAAGTAGAGAAAATCTTTGCACTTCCAGCTTTGCCAGTCTATATCAGAGAGCTAATCAGTTATTCCGATCATACGGTAAAAAAATGCGATTGCAAGAGGCCTTTCGGAAGTCCCTAGAATCCTTCACCTCACGGTCGTTGTTACCATAGCTTGGATAGCACGCAAATACCAGTATAGGTGGTGTTTTCCCTTTTGCTACTGTTGCTATATGCTATATCATAATAATGAGATGGAAAAATAAGCTGAAGACAAGACCTGTAAGTCTTTCTAGCAATAAATTCATTCCTATCGAGTGTGACTTTCACAGAAACGCATTTAGTTTTCGTTCTCCGTCGATGCGCTCGTCAATCTCGAGACGATCATGTACGGCTAAGTAGAGAAAATCATTGCACTACCAGCTCTGCTAGTTTATATCGAAGAGCAGAGCGGTTATCCCGATCATACGGTAAAAAAATGCGATTGCAAGAGGCCTTTCGGAACTCCCTAGAATCCTTTACCTCACGGTCGTTGTTACCATAGCTTAGATAGCACGCAAGTACCAGTATAGGTGGTGTTTTCCCTCTTGCTACCGTTGCTATCTACGTCCGCGTGCACGATCGAGCTGTCGATTTCGCACGACGATATTGCACGACTAGTCTATGAATTATTCAGCGATTTTGTAGGAACAAAACCGAACTAGCGATCTTTGCAACTATTTTTACAATATGCTTTTGCATAGCCCTCGCTACTTGTCCGCTTCGTTTTGCACTTGGGCATAGAATGCTCTGCTGCATGCAGTTATAACGTAAATGAGGTGCGTGCAGACACCATCGTGGCGCGTAAACGCTACCGCCACCAGTGATTTTCACGCGAGCGTTAAGTGCATCGTCACGCACGTTCTTTTGCACTGGTGCAAATTTGTATGGCTATTACAATACTTGTAATCAAAAGGAAGCCACAAAGAAGAATTTTGCCTAGCTATTAGATAGCGTCATAGGCAGTGATGTACTGGGTGCCAACACGTCATAATGACTTTTTTCCGTAATTAATTCATGTATGCGCCATTCAGCATTTCACTAAATATTGTATGAAGAGTTTCTCGTATTCACGAATTTGGATACCATCCAAATCTGTAAAAATTGTTTTCATAAAACGAAGGTAGAATCATTCTCTACCGAATTTGACCGAGTCAATTTCTTCATGCTTTGAACATTCTTTGGCAGCGCCTCAATTCGCCGTGTGACTGTATTGGATCCGGATGTTATCATTACCGTTGTGTATACCGTATGTGAGAAAATTTATATTTTAGATGCTAATGCGGTATTCGGTCGTGTTGAAGTATGGGATTGAGTGGATTGGAACTTGGAGGGTTAGTATTCTGTCCGTGGTACTTGGCAGACAGCCTAAAATGTTAAAACTGAATCACAATGAAAGAAAGGAGAATTTTTGCATTTTTATGGTCAAAACAGCAGTCGAGTTACGCCCCACGCGTATATCTGTAATGCTTGAAGGAAATAATCATCCACGAGATGAAGAAAACTTAAACGCATGCTGTATACGAACAACGATTCGCATATAAGGAGAATTTTCCCAAAGATGATGATTTATATACTACGGTAGTGACCAAAGATAGAAACTACGAAGTACCAGGAAAAATATGATGCAGATACAGTAGAGACGTGGTGAGCTCTTATATCATCTTGACCAAACTCCTGACTTTCCAAGGACTTGTGGGTCTGTCGGGAGACCAGCTTCTTTGCTCTTGAATTCTTCTGCACTCTTTGCGCCTTATCCTTACCTTCTTCTCGTTCTCACCCAGGAGAAGAGAAAAAGTAACTTACGTTCCTTCTGGGCGTAGAACTCGCTAAAGGAACGCAGCTTGCTCTCTTGTCTTCTGGTTTCATTGCACGTTCGATGCAGCGACGTTTCCGGAATAGAGAGCATCGAGTAGCCGTCTTTTCGCTTGAAAGAATGCGAGCGAGACTAGGAATCGATTCATAGCGACGAAAGAATTGCGAGGCGATGCCAGCCTTCGCGATATATTCGTACTGCTTTGGTTCTTGTTAAGCGGATTAGCACCAATTATTTCACTCGCATCGCCCGATGCTTACATTATGACCTAAGGGTTGGATTATATCGGCTTATAGGTGGCAACATTAACTTTGACGCAAAACTATGTTAAGTTAGTTCTAGCTAATATTCTGAAAAATCTTGCCCCGTTGTCAATTTATGGAACGTTTGGCCCATATCTTTTTCGAATAGTCTTTTATTGTTAATCCGACAAGAAAATTTGAGCTTTCAAGTATAGAGACATTGCGCCGCGAGCGGCTTTGTTGAACGGAACCCACGTAAAAAAATATAGTACGTGTAGTACATGGCAAAGTACGGGAGTTTTAAGCGCATCCGTTCGTTTATTATCAATTAGTAATGAATAAAAGTGTGATTTTCAATGATTTTTTCCCGTTCATCTGACTTTAACAGGCTATACATCTTATATTCCGCTACAGAAAAATCTGAAATGAGTTAAGTAGTGACTTTCGTTTGCTTTACAGACAATGAGGCTAGTCGGAAGTCAATAACTTTACTATCTATTTCTGTTAAAAAACTACAACATTGTAGTTAGTTATTGACAAATGACTAGCCACATTATCTATGATACACACGAAATACACTACTCAACTTATTCCACGTTTTTCTGTAGCGGTATTTAGAATTTATAGCGTGGCAAATTCAAATGAAAGAGAAAAATTCAATGAAAATCGCCAAATTTATGGTCCCTAGGTCGAAATTATATTGGAAGTTATGTTGAAACTTAGGCCTGTACATTCGATCCTTGCGTTAGAAAATTACACTTTATTTATGTCGAGAAACCAACTATCAGGCGTCAGGCCCCGTGAATTGACGAGGCTACTATCGTACTATTAATACCAATGGAAAAAAATCAACAACTATCGTAACACAGACACTGTTTCCGCTACCATAAAAAACAAATTACTGATTATTATTAGACGCTCTATCAAACAGCAATTTGAATTCGATATCGTTTTCGTTATATTTTATGGTCTTGGACCCAGGAGAAAATGGATTAAGTGGATTCAGGATTTTAAAAATCGCTGCTGTCCAAATCCAACCGAATAGTTGAGTCCACGTCACGCAGATTCACTCGGTTGTATCAACTCCATTACATTTCGGGAAACTCATGTGAAAAGTGCTTATAGCAAAAACATACCGCATTACTCCATTCTCTTCTTCCGTATTCCCTGTCTATGAATGAATGAAGGTACTTGCAATATAGTAGATTTCAATAAATTCCTTGTACCGACACTAGCAGACATGATCGATCACGCCGGATTATTATTTCTGCTACCATATTCACCCATTTATCCGCTCGTTCGTTTGACGCGGATGTTGCATATGACGCATTGACCACAACGATGACCCTGATGCGGGCCGGGAAACGAAGTCCATACTGCGAGAAAAAGAGAAAGAATTTAAGGGAGGTAAAGCGATTCGCGGAGCTGGTGCTACTGTTATGGACACCATCGCAAGTTCGTTAACGAGCGGACGTAAAGGCCCCCGGATCTCGCTTACTTTTCCGTTCAAACATATGCAGTTCCCTGTTTTTGGGTGGTGGGCTCGGCGCGCCACAGAACGATACTGGTCACGGGAGAGCGAGTGGGTGAGCGACGGAAACTCGTTTGATCGACAAACCAAAAAAAGAGAACAGCCGCGCCAGTGAAGCGACGATGCTTTTGGGGGTCGAGTCCTCGGCTATCCCGCCTCTCTTGCTCTCTTTTCGCCCAACCTTGTGCCCAGTCTCTCTATCCCTTTACAACGCATGGCAAGGAAAATAATTGAAACTGGACCGCACGTTATTTTATTTCTCGTTCCGTGAACGACGGCCACGACTCGACGAGATTGATGGACGGAGATGGACAGTGACAGCACTTGGGCTGTGTATGACAGTATCAAAGGAAACGTTGAGAGAGAAGCAGATATTGTAATCATTGAGTAAACGTGATGGTCATTGCTTTGTTTCCAAAAATTCGTAGAAATTTTGAGCCATGCAGCAAATTATTGAATAATAATGGGATTGAATGCATAATCGTTTTTTAAACGTGATATTATAATCGTACTTTGGTTCCTGGACGTTATCGCCCCGACAATATTCCCCCGGACAAAGCCACGCAAATAAAAAAAAACGGTCTTACATGTTATTGAATTCATTCTTTGCAATACAAACAAACTATAATAAATTCAATACATTAGTAAACATCTTATACGTTGGGGGAGGGCTCACCGGGGTAAGCCCCTGACCCCAACGTTGTTTTCGAACCGACTACTTTTTTTCACGAATGAAACTGCATGACACACACACACACACACACAAATATTAAATAGGATAGTATTCAATTGCATATGGGGCATTCCATAACGATTCGACTTGAGTCTGATCATCAACCTCAAAAGTGAGGGAGGGAGGGTGGCTTCGTCGCTGTAAGCCCCTCAGCGCGGGGTGCGTCCCCGGCTCCGCCGTTATGTTTTAACTGACTACTTTTTTCCCGAATGTTTTTCGGTTTTCGGGAGGATTTCGTCCGAGGAACTTTTGTCCAGGGGAAATTCTATCTAACAGAAATACGGATCGGGGTTATTCAGTCCAAGAAAAATTCGTTACGGTTGAATTCAGTCCGGAAGGACATTGGTCCGTCGGGGCTTTTAGTCCGGGAGAAATTCGGTCCAAAGAGTTCACGTCCAGGGAGATTTTGTCAAAAGGACTAGAAGCCTGTCACCTGTCAAACATAGATGCTCGTAGAAGGAGCATTGCGCAGAGTGAAAACATAAATAGAATGCATGGTGCAATGTTCTACGCTACGTCCCCCATTGTAAAGTAAACTGTGAAAAATAGAATGTAAGATTTTTAATATATACGATAATGCAAATATTCATTGCAATCGTTTCTATATGGATACTACTGTCTATTACGAACGATCGCATATTTGCACTATGATGTTGTTTCCACCACTTAGTTATTGTAAAGGTTAATTACTAATTCTAACTTTATACATAATAGTCAGTATAGTCGCAGCTATTTTTGGATACTAAAATCGCATTTTATATTACTTTTAGAACATTATTATGAATAAATGACTTCAAAATAGGGGTTGGTTAGAATGATAATTAAACTACCATGCAAATTGAAAAACTTATCAAAATTTTCTGGAAAACGCGACATCACACGACTTTGTTTTTAACAAAATTGGCATGGATCGGACATTTTCTGAATAGATGCTCGTTCATTATTTTTTAATTCATTATTCTTGGTCGCTGGAGGACATGAGTGATCATAATATAACGTCTGTACAAGTAGGCGATGTTCCAGTTGCAATTAATTATCCTCAATTGCACTGTTTTTTGCAACTCATATTCATATGAAGGATTTTTAAATCCGAGGTTACATTAAGGATGTACAATTTAATTGGGGAGCTCTTGTCCTGTCACTCCTGATGATACCACTGACTATATACCACTTTTCGTGTGAAATATACATAATACCAGGTAATACATAATACATTATAAACAAGGATATACATGCAGATCAATATAAAATACATATCTGGATATAATAGAAACGTGCATCAGACTATATTATACTCTGCGAGCACTGGACATATTGTAGTGTACGCATTTATTACACAAAACGTATCAGTTCCATTTGCGATATCTCGAATTATATTATTTCATTATAAAGCGCTCGCGCGCAGGAGCGTGTCAATTGATCGCTATCTCTAATAACACGCGCAACTTCGTTGTGCCGACTCGGTCAGATTGCTGATGGCTCTATAGTGTCTCGTCAGTCGTCTCACTTTTTGTCTCTCTCTTTCTCTCATTGCAGTACCTCGAGTTACCGAATGATGAATCATTGCGATACCATCTCTATTCGTACGCTTTTTTTAAATCATTCGGAATGACCTAAGACAGTTAACAAATTCAAACGTTAGACCCCCTTTCAACTTTCTTGGTTAATAAGCACACTGTAAAGACATCTGTCATCTTTTCCGTATATATTGCATTCCGCAAATCATAGTCCTGAAAGATATCTGTGACAATTATTAATTGTTACAGTGAAAAAATCTGTCATAGTAAATTATTAGTTTCATACATCTATCAATTTCGTATGAGATTTATGTGGTTGTGGTTACTATAAAAAAAATGTTGTTAGCTCTATCAAATATCAAACATTCGCACTAAAGTTAATTTGCTAATGACCTCAATAAATCAAAATCAACAGTGGTAAAAATATACATAACGGAAAAATATTCTCTTCGGCTATCCATCAATAGTAGTCAAGATTATCATGATTTCATGAGCGTACTGTCTATTTCTCTTCGCATATTAGTAAAAAACGATTTCTCTATATCAAGAGTTCCCTACGACTTCCAAAAAATTGGAAATTTTAGAAATATAAATTCATGCAATGTCCCCTCAAAGTTGAATGCAACTAAGTAATACACGTTACAAAAGCTACTGTATTGTCCAGAAGATGCATAATATGAAATTAATGGGTAAGCTCGTCGAATGAGACTGGAAGTTGAAAAAGTGAACAATAAGTCCTCCCTCATCTATGTCGACATTTATATATCAAAGAGACTTAATTCTCCCGTACAACTAAGCAGAAGCCGAGCAATCTAGACTTCCGCCTTCGCAGCAATAAGCGCTAGCGTTTAGTAACTGTCTGAGCACAGCTATTTTTTTTCTTGTTTTATCCTGTAGCCTGCCTTCTAGTACGGAAATAAAATTAATTTCCCGGCTTGTGCGTTACGGGGCGGACGATGGACTGCTACGTCGCCATGCTATCCGTACAACACGTTTGGTCCTCGTTGCACGCAACATAATACCTATAGCTTTGTATCATTGTATCATTCGGGCAGCCACGGTGTAGTGACGGGAGTGGCGAGAGACACGTAGCCAAGCTACTTCATTGCCACTACTAGTGCACGCGCTGTGCGCAGCTTCCGCACAGTTAGATTAGAGGGAACAGCTCCCCAGACGTCTCTTCATTAGACTCGGCGCGCGCGCGAGACCGTTAACCCTTCTCCTTGCTCCCTCAAAGCTCCATGGCTCGGTCAGTTGGACCATCCACATATCAAGAGACGAGGTAGCGGCTCGAGATGTATAGTTACTACTTTACTGACCGAGACGAGACGCTCCAAAAATCTTTTACCGGAGACACCGTGCTTTAATCTCATTTGATTGGCACACATCGTTTAATATAAATATGTAGAGTGTTTTGGGTACATCGCATGGTGCCGCTAGATGCTGTAATTGAAAATCTTACGATTCATACCAGAAAGAATGCTGTATTTATTTGAGATGACGGAGATATCTCCTCATCAACGACCTCGCAATCATAATTTTTTGTTTCCGCTTCTCGTCCTTGCTTTTTCGCACACCGCCATAGACGTTAGAAAAGCAACATATAAAGTCTGCAGGCAGCACGCAATTAATGTGGCAGCCCGTCTTTACCTCTTCTTGTTTAATTAAACCTAGAACTCATGAGTGAGGTCCAGTAGAACCCCACGTGATCCGTAAAGTACGTAAGTCGTGAAAATAAGTCATGAGATCTGGGGTTAATAATAATAATGATCCAGAAATGTCTTTAAAAAAGTTTATTGTTATTGTGAAACTTTTCGAAACTTCTCATTGGGTTATAATAATGATCTAAACATGTCTTTCAAAAAAAGTTTATTTTGATTGTGAAACTTTTCGTTCGAATCAAAAATATTCACTTGCACCTTCATTCACTCGCGTTAAGGGCGTCTGAAATACCGACTGCGGTTATGAAACTGTAATTAACGATTTTCATGCATACTTGCATTTATAGTTTAACGAAACAATTAATTTACGGCGGATATCACCCACGCAGTGCGTTTCTTCTTAGCTGTAAATGAAAATACGCTTAAAAATTTTTCAATACGGTTCTTGATACTGACTGGGCTCGGCATGAATATCTCACATGCCCTTAACTAAAAAGATACATTATTAGGAAGAAAAAGAGAAGAAACCGTAATTTTAGACACAGGTGGCTCCAATGGCTCTATTATGATATTGAAAATGCCAATTTCTAAGTCTGCAAAAGTACATTGGCATAAATGCGGCTGTTTGTCGGCCCGGGGATGCTTTGCATCTGTTGGGAAAACAGACGCACACCTCAAGGCGCATTCTCATGGCACATTTAAAGCTGCGATCACAGCAGCACAACTGTCACGGCACGGGTCAGGCATAGCGACGATAAATAAGGACAATTTTGAGAGTTCTGCAATAATTTTTAAAAAATTGGAAGCTAGACCCCTCGACTTTGTTCTTCCGTTTCCACAAACATCTTCCAAACTTGTCACGCGACGCCGTTGTATCTAGCAACAATTTAGCGCGTTGAAATTTATTATTCTTAGACGTGTTAGATGACCGACATTTTACGACATTGGTCATTTTACATTTAACTGTTTACATTAAATGTAAGGAAGTGGCGAAAACTGTGGAGTAGTACAACTCTCTTATGATACTGTCGACAACAGTTTTGTATTGTTGATGCCGTCATTTTTGCAACTGTTCTGGATGCTCGCAAGAATAGCTTTGTGTTGACAAAAAATCAACACTGCGGTGTAACTGAAATTGTCTAATACCAGAGAAATGTTCTGCGCGGAAATGTCTGGTGTTTGTCAATGAGTGTGTTATTGGTTTCATTATTTTAAATACAGATACAGAAACGAAAGTTGTTTAGTCAAGTGTACTGATGACCAATTTTAGTTGATATTGTCTCCAGCTAGAATAAAAGTGTTTAAAAGTGATGATATATTTTTAGGAAGTTTTTGTAATGGCTTCAACCCCTCCGTCTGTCTTAACACACTTGGATAAAGGGGCTGCAAAGACGGACTTTCCACGTTGCTTTCAAATTTTTTATTTTTCTCGGAGGTTGGATCTTCTACAAGAAAGTATGCAGAAATTTTGACTATCTTATAGGGAAAATTTTCAGAAAGATACAAAATGAGGAAATAGGGGGCAAGGTTCTACTTTCCAACGTTAATATTAAAATAAATTTAACGGTCAAAAGAAAACGTCATATAAGGTTGTAAGATTAAGATTGGTATAAGGTATAAAGACCTTTATCGATCTGTACTAGATCGAATGTTGGGCATTGTGGAACATTGCTTAATCCTTGTACAAAGTTTCAGCCAGGCGTGCCAAAGTTGACTTAGTTCAGAACGGCAACGTCGATGTTGTCATTACTCATTATCACCGATTCAAATATCCACTAAAACTAAATATTATTAGTTCCTCCTTATAGAGAATTCGAGCTGAGGTGGTCTAAGTTGAATTGCATTAGATCGACATCCATTTTTTGTACTTGAAAAATTCTATAACATCGTAACTACTCCATAGAATTTATTTGGTTAGAACCATTTAGCTTATTAGTCGAAAACGGGCAGCAGGTAGAGAACGTACATACTTTTTTCGACAAAAACCGACTTACAAAATCTGATGCAATAACTCGATGTTGCCGTACATCTCAGCAAAAGTGTTGGCAAAAGAGTAATACTTCTCTATCGGCACAACAAATTGTAGATTGCTAGAGAGGTTGTGAGCAACAGCGTTTTTAATTTCTCCATTTTGCTACGCACACGCGCATACACACATACATTAATTCCGCAAATTCCATGATAAAGTGGTGAAAGCGGTATTAATTCAGTCGACAGAATATGTATACGCTGGGATGATTGGGAACTTTAATATAAAGTTTGCAGCTGGCATTGGAAAGCCCAGTCAGATTTCCCGCATTTTACAGGCTTGTAGTAGATTTTCAGTAATAAGATTCGTATGGGTCTTCTAAATCGAGCTTAAAGATCTGTATTGAATGCACGATTCATCACGTTAAATGGACTTTAGGTATGCGCACCTTGAAGATCTAGCGCGAATTCAATGTAGATGAGGTTTTTTTTCGGTTAAATTAAATGGGTTTTTTTTTTTCACAAAGAACGCAGATTTGCAATGATTTCCCTATCCATCTGTCATCCGCGTGCAAGGCACTATCCCATTGTCTTTAGCGCCTTCGCGAGTTCCATAGCGCTTATCCACTTCCCTTGCAACCGTGGTACATTTCCCGTGCACTGTCACTACCTGGCAGGTCATATCCTGCTTCTCCATAATCTCCTTCACACCCTCAATTAAATCTTTCCGTGGAAACCCATCCGGTAGGTACCTAGGATAATTTATCTTACATTACGGTATTAGCGAAAGGTAATATCGTTGATTTATTGGCAAATAATACCTGCCGCGCACATCATACTAGTGAACATTAAGAAATATTGTGGGATTCTTATCGCTCACAATTTGTGAGACGTCTTCCGGTTGTCTTTGATTTTCGACGATTTTTAATGAGCTTCATTTAAATTGATCCAAACGAGCTTTTTATTTTCAGCGCAAGGCGATGAAAAGTATAATATTAACTTTTGTATGTTCCAAGTTAACAGTATCAATGTTAAAATAGCTAACGGAACTGGATCTGGCCCGACCACCAAGCGAACGGTGATCAAGTCAGAATTGGCTATACAGAACATTAGCCAGCCAATCTTTCACCGTCTTGGTACGGAATTCCTAGCTGAGAGTCCAAGCTCTGACCCGCCCACTGATCGCCCCAGAGGTAGTGATGATCGCCGCCATGACGACTACGACTATGACCTCTGCAACGTTCTCTGCGGCCTCTTCTCAGGCGAGTCTGACAACGCACCTCACGGATGCGAGCAGCACTTTCTCTTCCTACCGTAGTAACCGATGTAGATAAGCCCATCGAGTATTCATGCGGCTTTAATTACCGGAACAAAGTTTCTACCCGATTGGAAAAGTTTCGACGATGCCTGCATACCCGATCGCGGGACAAAATGGAAGGGGGGTCGTGGAGAGAGCGAGGCACAAGGGATAACGAGTATATAACGCTGAGATGAGAGAGCTCGGAGATCAGGAACAGCCACCCCTGCTCCTGATCCTGCACGACCTAGCTACTTCTCGACCTCCAAGCTCGCCATCCTTTCTCACCTTCTATTGGAGACAGTGGCGGCACACCAGCCGCGAACGCGTTCGCCGTGTAACATCGTCTTTGATCGAGTTGTCTGTCATTGACGATTCATAGTCGCGTCTCACGCCGGCTAGACGTGATAGATTAAAATGCGCAGTAACTTTAAATTGACTTGCCCGAAGCGATTTAACGCGTGCTGCGGCCCTTCAGCCCAGTCGAGCCTCTTCTCTCCGTTGCCGGCTCCGAAGGCAGCAGGTGCTTCTCAGAATCCTTTCCATATCGCAGAACCTACATTTATTCTGCTCTCCTTAATCCATAAATCCTTGCAATTGCTTCACCATTACTGAGCAGCCAACTTTTCCGAAGTGAATAAGAAAGTATATGCTGCAACATCGATACATTTAGAAATTAAATATGCAGATTAAAGTTTCTTGAAACGCTCGTTAAAACTCCGTGTAAGATTCGGATACTCACAGGTAAGATTTAAAGCAAATCATGCCGGAGTCTAGGAAAATCATTGTGTAGTTGAAATAACTGCAAGTTCGTGCGTACCTTTTTGTTTGCTGTACGTGAGCTAAGGGAAATGGTCAAGTTTATGTGCTGCCTTATTAAAACTTTGTGCAACCACAAAGAAGAAGGAATATCGAGAGAGAAGTCAACTAGGTTGTAGGATGAGTAGGGAAACACGATACAGATACCACGTATCTCGAACATCTAGATCTGATGCCGAAGCAAACACAAGATACGTTAGATATAGTTCATAGAGGTCAATTTATTAGCAGGACCCACGTCAACCGACGATTCATGATCAATGCGACTGAAGTAACGTGTCTCTAGGTAAAGTCAATTTACTAAACTCTCGAGTTACATCACTAGTTGGACAGACTACGGTCCATTGAAGCATATATATATATGTACTCACAGCGGTAGACTCGTAGAGAAATCGTAGTAGCTATGGTGCCTATAAGTGATTACTGTTTATTGTTGGTCCACGCAATCATATGACAGTTACATTTTTTGTGCTTACTATGAAGAACGTTAAAACTACTTACTACTTACTAATTATGATAACTATGTTGACTTCGAAAACATAGTTAATGTTTTGGTCAAACTGCTATTAATATCCATCTGTATTAGCCTTCTTCTCAAAGTATATACATTCGCTTTGTCGTTAGTAAAGTCTAATTAATTTAATCCGCTTGCAAGCTATGAAAGTCCTTCACTTCATGCATATAGGCCATGTCCAACAGATCACGGAAGGATTATCAAAGTTACCCTGATCTTATCATTGGCAACTTGTAATGATATTCCATTTTAGTGTACAGAAGTCATTGTTACATAACTGAGACATACTAACAATTATGGTCCATCCCGATAAACTAGAAACTCTTAACGTATCGTGAAATGGAGAGATGTTAGGGCGTCAATTAATCGGACACTGTACTGCACCACTAAGCATTATTGGTAGCGCAAAAGCAATCAGACGAACGTGGAAGCCCCAGTCACCGGATATCTGTCGGTTCGTCTATATTCGAGTACAGGTACCGATCGATTCCATAGTCAATAATACCCGAGACGACATAGCATAAGCCGAATCAAGCGATATGAGGACCTAGTTGGACTAGAACGAGCATGACGTAGATGAGAGGAGGCTGAAGATGACGAGATGAAGCTGAGGAAGATCGGTGGAAGCTGGCGGAAGCATGGAGAATGAGGACGAGGACAAGGCGCATGCCAAACTGCCGAGGAGCATTTGGGTCTATTGTCCTTTCCCGCTGCAACGCAATGGAGACGCGACGCTATTGTGCATTCGAGATCCCTGCAACCACCAACAAACCCCTAACCCTAGTTCACCCTTTACATCTATATAAAGCTCGTATACATACGTTCATGCAAGACCCTAGGTTTGCCGTAGCTAAACTACTAGGTGCCTCCGCCGATTAAAGGTGTTAACCAAGGTGGGACCAGAATAAATTGATATCCCGCCGGCGCTAATTCACTCGGTAAACCATCCAGCGAGTCAGGAGAGGACGATGCACGTCGACCTGCTTCTCGGGTCAATCGGAATAGGACAGTGAGTCGAAGCTCTACACTTCAGACAGTCAGCGTTTAACGCGGTAACCAGAGCGGTGGTGAAAAATGAGTCTAAATACCAGGAGGCCCACGTCGTATACGAATTTAACTTCGTATCTACTTTATCTACTCGAAAATGTGGATGAAACGAGGCTGAATAAACAATTATAACTTCTATTTATATCGCGAATACAAGAAAATCATTTCTGCTCCTGTAAGAAATGTAATTTCAGTAATTTTTAAACATCTCTCGGACGATATTTTGACCAGGAGTGTGGGGAGTAGCATAGGGTTAGTACATTGATTCTGCGACCCCTCTATGAGTAACAGCGAAAGGTTGTATGACATTGTGGGGTCGTTTGGTGGGGCGTATACACACATTGAACATAGACGGTGAGTTCAGTATGAGACACGTGTTTCCGACAGCCAATCTTCCGTCATAAAACAGACGTCGCACGCTTTATAGCTCTGACGGAGAGTGTGGCTGGCTGTCCTTCCCAACCATGCCCGCCCCTCCATGCACGTCCACTATATGAGGTTTGCATAGGGAGATTTTTATTCCGTCGTCCTACACATAGGGAAGATGGCAAGAGACCTCGACTGGAGGGTCGCCTTCACTTCTGTCTCGAGAACGTGCGGTGGACGTTCGAACCTAGGCGCTGACTCTCTACTTTATTTGCTTTCCTCTGGATATACTATACTAGCAAGTGCACATGCTGCGACTTCTAGGTTTTTTCTGTCCTCGACATCGACGCGTGCTTCAACATACATTCTTCTCCCCAATATTTCCATAAACCTTTATATGCAGGATGTGTTGGCTAGGGCGGCTTAGTTGGCACATCCTGCGTGCGGCTTTCAATGAAAATTCAGAACCCCGATAAGCCATTGATTTTGAGCATATAACATCAAATGTCATGAAGCAGGTCGATTTGACTATAGAGCCAACTGTTGTCCAAGGGAAGTCAGAGGTATGATATACAATGCTACAAAAGATATAAACCATGAGCTTAAGTAGCTCTTATTGGGATCTGATATCTGGAACCTACGGAAGATCAAAATTCGAGCCATACTGCATTCACCAGAGGAGGAGATTACGTAAAGGGATGGGAGGGAGGGATAATTGGGGGAATGTAGCATCACACCAGCACTTGACAGCCAAACCGTCGAGCTAATCAACCACCAAAGTACCATCAAAACTTGTAGCACATAGCTCCTTTTGCTCGCTAACTTTCTTCTCATGGAGCGATCCTGTTTTCGCTAGTGCCAACAAACTTCTCTACCGGACCTTAGAAGACGGTATATCCTCCACTCCTCATCCCATAGCCACATTGCTCTTCATCCGTATCCTCTGTGTGCACACTCCGGAGACTCTTCCTCGCCTGGGTTTCGCGCTACTCATCTCGTCTAGTGTATACCAAATTCCCATGTCGATATGTTCAAGGCGGTCGCCCAATGCAGCTCACCTTCAGCCGTATCCTCTTACAGTCCCTTCCCAACTTCCTCAAGTGGGTATATCCCTTGTTAGTTGTCCTTTCGAGTTTACTATACTCCACATTTAGTGGTTATGCTACAAGTTGTGATGGTGGGTGTTGGATACTGGTACTAGGTACACGATGATGTGCGTTGGCCACGATATTCCCCGTGGTTCGAGATATCATCCGTTATTAGGGGACGTTAATCTGAAATACGGTGGTGCCCTCGACACCATTGCAAATTATACCCCTAGTCGCTTGTTATATCATAACATTATAACCGCAGGCAGAACACAGCCCACCGGCCAATGTGTATTGGACATAGAATTAGCTGAAGCTTCAGAAACTAGCCAACATACACACTGCGGTTCACGTAGCAGCTTGGGGGTCAGGACTTCTGACTTATCTGGTATGATATCTTGTCCCCGCCTCTACCATAACTATCCGAGATAGTAAATTCGTATTGCTGCAGCATAATATGCGATCGGAGAACTTGGAACCAAAACTGTCGGAAGTATGCTTGATATTCATGTATTGCGAATCGTTATCATTGTAAGGTGTCGGGTCTGTCATGATCAGGTTACAATGCGGCTTAGTAAATTTTAACCTCCCAAGTTACGGAAGGCGTGTTAAGAAAATTCTGAATATATATTTGTAACTGATCCTAGATATATCACTTCATTAATAGGCCTCAACAGCAGTTGGCCTGACATCGGTGTACGACTTCGCTGGAACTCAAGTTAAACAGCATCCCGTTCTTTCATAATTTGGATGGAAGATCGCTTAGCCACAGAAAGGTTTGCCCGAGACCTGATGAGCAGAAGCAGAAGAGAGAGTTCCTAAGTTTCGAATCAATTCCCGTACTACTGAAACTCAGTGGAAATCAAACTACCTGTATGGGTTAGATCTTCTGCACTTGCCGCATGTTACGACTTACATAACCCTCCACACATAAAAAATGTTAATGGTCTCGGACAAAAACGAACTGCACTACACCAAGCTTTGAAACGAATCGCACGCATCCTTTAAACGAAAGAGTACACCTGCGCCACCACAAACTACTGCTTCGGTTTCTCTTTGAACTTAGAGGGGCCCACGTCTGACCTGGAGAAGCTTCAATTCACTTGCGCTAGAGGCTTCCTATCATCGCGTATGCCGTGGGTATCTCTACACAATGCTTCTGTCGGTGACAACTCAGTCAGGCTTATATTTTCTTGATGATTTTGCCGAAATACCAATACCCCTAGCGGACTAGTATGTAAGGGCGTAATTCTACAGAAAAGTTGGTTATTTTTTTAATGATCTTGGCTCTGCGTGGTTAAGTCTTCGAAAATTGTGTAGCATTTGTATTATATCCGGCAAGCTACAACGAATACATCAAGCATTGTGAGTAAAAACAGGTCACGAGATCAATCATTACTTTGCAGCCTGGTCTACTGACAATAAATCACTATTGCTGAGTCTACGGTATATTTTCCAGCACATTCGAATTAAGGTCGTATATATATACATAATATATAACATATATAATGTGTTTATTGTTCAGCTAAAGGCCTGAAACAAGGACTTGTCCTCACAGTTCCCTAACCCGTACATCCTTCCATCCTTCCTTCACACTCACTCACCCCTACTCTGCCTACTGTTAAACCTGTTCCCCTTATAACCTACCCTCGTGTCTCGCTTGCTCCCTCTTCCTGCCCCTCTACTCTTTCTCTTCTCGCTCGTTCTGCTCTCTCTTCTCTCTCTCTCTCTCCTCTGTATTTCAGCTTCCTCCCCTTTCTTCTTCAGGGTCGTCAACCATTCCAATACTTTGTTATTCCCACCTTCTCCCACAACATCCTTAACCCTAAACTGTTAAGGTGCCCTCCACTTTGATCTATGAGTATGCAGCGAAGTAAGATAAAATAGTTATTATAACTATCAAAAGATTGTTGTGAACAGAGTATTCGGTACTCAAAAGGTCTAATCGTAATTCCGTTCGCAGCAATTGTTAGTCTGTGTAAAAAAATACAGTCTGGGAAAAGTCTGATTGCGACGATGGATCGGCTCGTGAATGTTGGAATAGTTTAGTTAAAAAACATATCCCACAGTTTTCATTGATAATGTTGCTGTATAGTCTTGCACAAATAAATAAATTTGAATATGTATAAAATAAATAAATAAACTTTCTTTAAAAGAGTTAGTTACATAGGTTTTTATAACTGAAGACATTTTCTATATTGTTTGGTATTAAATTTTATCAAGATCGGTAAAGCCGTTCGCATTTTATGTAATTTTGAATTTTCTCAAAAAATGTATTATTTCGCTCCGGGTTTCGCAATATTTCCGCAAGTAAGCCAAAAAATTATACCTATTCGAAATTTGAAGCAAAATGTTTAGAACCGTATTTCGTAGTCGTATGTAACTTCGTTTGTAATTTTTTTTTAAACTGAGAGTGTGATGCGGCAAGGCTCCACCTTTCAACATTTCTTGATTATTTATTTGAGCAATACTATTTAGCAAATACTATGGGTAAAGAGGGTCAGATACGACCGTTAGCCCAACAATTTCAATATTCACGCACCACTGCTATAAACGTCTTCTTAGCCGGACTTTTCTCACACTACATTTTTTACACGGGAGCTCACCAAATTATGTTGCTTAGCGACCCTTTCGAATTAAATGCGACATACAATGCTTCATATATTATTTATCTTACCGGTGCTTTTGTTAATATATACTCAACGTTAATTCCGAGTTACCAAGTCACAAAAGGTACGGGATAAAATATGGAGAATACATACCTATTCCTTGGTTTGTTTATGCAGCACCAGATTTTCAATTGCGGATTTGTCGTCTTCGTAGGACTTTGCTGTAGTGCACTGTGTAATGTGCCGCACCAAACTGTTGCTCTCCATTTCGGAGAAGCCACGAACACTATCCCTCATCCTCTTTTCCTCTTACTCCACTTTCCTCTTGATGTTCCTCTGTGGTGACAGACGCTTTCCTTAACTCGTAAGAAAACAGTGAAAATGGATTTTCCTCTCTCCAGCTTCGACGTGCCCTCCTGTCGCCTAGAGCCACGACGACGGCGAGGTCCGTAAATTCGTTCCCCCACCTTCTTCTTGTCCCGGGAATCATTCCCGACTTCGGGATTGTCTTTGACAACCCGTTCACGGAAACGTTTGGAACCTCCGTTACTTTAGTCCCTCAACCCCTCCCCGAACACTAACGATGCTCTCGTTTGCATCTCCAATTACTCTCGTAGATCTTTCTATCCTCTTTATTGCTTTTCCAGGGAGTTCTCGAGCATGCGACTCAATTATTTGACCCCTTTATTCCTCTCATCAATAATAATGCCACACTCCAAGGTGGATTTTATCGTTCCTCACAAATTCGAAAATACAACTATCTCTTGATTTTTTTTTTTGTTGCATAGATAAATCAATATTTATTTCTTTTCTACTAATATCATATTATTATTATATCATATTGGTGTAAAAATACACGGAAAAATGTTGAAAAACAAAAAAAAAGTCTTCCATCGAATTTGATTTAAAATTGCCACAAGATCAAGCGAGTCATGCGAGTTATTCTTCTTCTTAAGACCCCCTATTAATTCACTTAACCTACTTTTACTACTAATCAATTTTTTTTTCCTGGTTAAACCTTAACATATTTTTTTACGAACGCAGCAAGATATTTCTAATAAAATCCTGAATGTCACATCGTTGAAAATATGGTACCTTAGAAATTCCGTAACTCTAAGTGACAAGTTACCATATTTATAGAAAAGTAAAAAAAATAGCCGATCTATATTATCGTGTGAATCAGGATATCTTGTCACTGAATATTACGAAGGCGATACCGATTTTTTCAGACGGTAGTGAAGCAGAATAAGGGGTCAACAGCCTATATTATGGGCCCATACTTATACCTGATGATATCTCATCGATCTCATCCACTCGGAAATTACATGGGTGTGTCTGAATCGACTATGTATTTGTGGGACAATTAGTGTACAGCCACAGAGATATCATGCAAAGGATCGAGGCCTACATGTAAGTATAGTCGGCAAATGTCGCTCGGTAGCACTTTTAAAAGCCTGGAGATGTAGCGTGCAGTAGGTGTAGGAAGGAGAACAGCAAAGCAGAGAAACTGTCTTTTCTTTATGTATATAGCTAACTATACTACTACGTTTCATACGTATAAGCGCGTATCGCGACTTGCCGGTTTCTCGTGCATCAGCTGTAACGAAACGGCGGATTGGCGAAGCGTGACGATGACGTCCGGTCGCACGCCCTACACACGCATTTCAGGCCGCACATTTCGTAAAGACCGACCAAAGAGATAATGGAAAAGACAAAAGAAAACGAAGGGAAGAGTCAAGAGAGAAGACGTTGAGGAGTAGAATAAGCACAAAAAAAAATTCACGAAGGGGACCAAGTGATGATTTCTTTAAATTTTGCAGAAAATAATCAAATCGAAGTAGATGTTTACTTTATGATATTAATCGAAAACAATCTTGTATTTTTCCCGCAGATTGAAGTTTGACAGTATTCAAGTAGAATTAATCCAATCTCGAACGAAAATTAACTTTGGTGTTATGCTTATTTTATTGCCAAAAAATAATACGTTCACTCGGCGAAAAGTTAATACTGATGACCGCAAAATATATGGTCACAAAATATCTACTATTCAATAGTTGGAATATGTTCATGTAACTATGAAATTGATTAAAAGTAGTCATAACTTGTACTTGTTGATCAGAATTTTTGAAAAGTGAAGGTGTCACAATCAGTTTAGTAAAGATTACGAAAAAATTATCGTGTCGATGAAATGCTAGTGGGTGATAATCACATGCATCCCGTCGTGAAAAGTGGTCGAAGAATTGGAGCGGAAGGAAATGCAATGGAAGAGAGTGGCGAAATTCTTTCGTGAGAGCATAAAGTGGTTGCTGAAGATTTTTCCGGAAAGGAAAAGAAGGTGGCCGCCTCTTCGCTGGTATGAATGTGAGGGACCTCGCCTACTCGTATCGAGCTGAACTGCGCTCAGCGCTTCTTATGGCCTGGATTTTGCTCGTCAAGCTAAAGGAACGAGGAAGAACAGCAGTGGCGAAGTTCCGATCGCGAATACTCAAGATCGCGTAGAGTCGCGGAGAGCGAAGTGGTGCTACGAGAGGCGGAAGTCAAGCATTGGCTAAACAACGGAACCGCGAGGCCACAGGTGATGCTGACTCGACTCGAGTGCAACTTCCAGCTACAGCAGACGCGCTAAAGGCTCTTAGGTTTCTTCTTACACTTCTTAGGCACCTTCAGCAACGCTCACGGCCCAAGTTTCCCATCTCTTTCGCTATATTTCCACTTGCTGAGTTGAGCTGTTCTTCTTGACAGCTTCTTAGCAGTAACGTTGACGCAAATCTTTCAACCCTTTGCCGAGTTTACTGTAGTTTTTGGGGCGCATAGAATCCGATAGTACACTTAAATAATCGCAGTAGCGTTGGGTCCCAGATTAAGTTTACATGTCATCCTTCGATTCAATCAAATTTTCGATGCATCGGAAATATCGGAATTTAAATATCTGATGAACAATCAACGTTGTTGACAATATTAAAAAGATTAATTTTAAGTCAAATAAAGACGAAAAGTTGTAGCTTTCTGCCTTCATTATCACTGAAAAATTTAACTTTTATATAATATTCATAATCTTATATAAATTGTAGATTATCAATTTTTTCAATGTTACGAACTTGATTTTTAACTCCCGACTGACCCTCTGGGGCAAAAAAGACGGGTGTTATGCGTTTCACGGCGATCAGCTGATTTGAGCGATTTTTTTGTAGCCAATGTTCTCGAAAACGGCAAATAATTACTTAACCAAATTTTGTACGTCGCTTCTATCACTAACGCCCAACGTCTTTTTTCATAAATTAATGTGATAAGTTGTAATTTACTTAGACAATTATGGTTTGCAAATAGGGCAAAAAGCCTATTTGAATATATCGAACAAGATGGCCGCCATTATCGTGCTGTAACTCACTCATGCGCATATGGCAAAGTGTTTACTTTAAAAAGGATGGAATAAAAATAATTTTACAAAAATTAAAAAACTGCTGACTAAAAAATAAGCTTAATTAATAAGCAAATTGGGTAAATAAATGAAGGTAAAATAGTTAAGTAACATATCATATTATAGTCGGGAGGTTCTTTTGTCATCAGGTGTGAAAATCTCTTGACTATGATATGATATGTTACTTAATTATTTCACCATTTTTCATTTACCACATTCGTTAATTAACTAAGCTTATTTTTTAGTCGGGAGTTTTTCAATTTTTGGCAAATTATTTTTATTCGGACTACATGATTGGTTATAGATTTGTTCAGTTCCAGTTGCGAGGTACACACGTCACGGTTTTTATCGAGCACCCCTCCCCCTCCCCCCAACTTCCCTTCCTGTCACTTCCTACCCGTACTTGGTTAAGCTAACCTAACTTCTGATGCATCCACAGCAGACTTAGCTACATGGTACCGCATTGGCCGAGGGCACAGGGAAACTGCGAAAAACCCGTACTGATACGGACGGCCGTATATTTTTCTGACTTCCCGGTGTATACACGAAAGTGACTTACTTAAGTATATACACCGAGGTCACAGAAAAACTGACCTCCCGTTAACTGGTTGATGAGCCAGCCAGTGCACGACTAAGCATCCACCCATCCAAGTTATAGCCGCAAACAATGCTGCTCAACTCGGGGGATCACCAGAGCCGTACACTGATCGCACAACCATCAGTGTAGGTTACATGATTCGTTATAAAATTTTTTAACACTTCTTCATCCTGAAACGTCTTGTGTACAATGCGGATTCCTTATATAAAAACTGCAATACACTTTGTTCAACCATTTCTTATAATAATAAAAATATACGAATTGTAAGGAAACTCTAAAAAAAAATGAAATGCGAAACATTAGGACATTCGTCTAAGTGGACAAAAAGAATTCCGAATGTTCGTTGATCTGTGTCAACAAATTATATATTATTAAACTTTTGGTATTGGTTTTCAATGTCCAATATTCGGTGTTTCCAATGGAGTTATTTAATGGAAAACAAAAGTAATTGCGAAGTTTTCATACATTATATTATTAATCACTTTTTCTATCGAAAAAGTGATTCGAATTTTCTAATCTCTTTTACATAAACCAGACAGGTGAGTGCACCATCGATGGAAGTTCTATAGCACTCAAGTTTAATGAAGTTTTGCAAAATGTCATCGACGCGTAATAATTGATCACGGTTTCAAACGGAACCAATAAGGCCGTGAATCTGCAGATAAATTATGAATCATAACGCAATGGAATTCTGACGGAGGATCATTGCGATAATTTGTCGAATTTATAAGGTTACTCTAATCAAATCAGCCGATAGTCAATAATTCTAATGCCTTCGGGTGGCTGACCTTCTCCGTTTAAAGACAAGAAACCATTGCCTAGCAAATGTCACCTCGATATTCTGTCAGCTAAATTTGGGTGAGTTAATCCACATTATCTAAATTCCCTGAAATCTAGTCTAGTATTCGAATTATTAAATATTTTTCCCATGAATTAACTGGATAATAGTTTTGTCAACAGTGAAAGAAGTTTCTTGAGGGGCCTGAAATATTTTTTTAAAAAATCCTTGTACAGTGCATTGTAATAGTATGATATAAAAAGTAAAAATTTTTACCTGTCACAACTTTTAGACCCAACCTGAAAACGAATTTTAGTTTTCGACGTCTTATTTTATCAGTAGAAGATTGCATTCTGGGATCAGTGTAACAATCCTGGACACAGTTGGAACTGGAAAAAAAACTGTAGCCTCGCACAAGAACCTCAAATGAAGATTCCTACATTTATCCTGGAACGCACTCTTTAACAGATGAAATAAGACATCGAATACTTAAGTTTGTTCACCGGTTTGGTCTAAATGCTGCGGCAAGTTAAAAATTTCACTTCTTGACATTTCACATCATTTTGATTAAGTATATGTCGTTACGAAATTGCAGAATTCAAATGCTTGATATAGACTCAATGAGTTTCACGTGTAAAATTTTCGTAAAGTAGGGCTCAATTTTTTATATAGATTTATCATTTATAGAATTTTTCTTATGACGGTTTTTAAGTGTCTCGGTTCTAAAGAAGAGATTCTCACTGAAATTACGAAGGTACTAGCCAAAAATGAAGTGAAATATTGCCAATGGTTTTTTATTCATGTCCTTACCATTTTTCGTAACGAAAATCGCTTTTTCAAGTAAACTTTTTTTTCCCTATCATACCGTAGTTAGCATTTCTGATTCAAATTCTGGTAAATTGCCAATTGAATAATACTAATCGTTTAAGTTTAATTACTAATGTACAAGTCACAAATCACAATGCCGAACAAATGAGTTGATAATAGAAAGTAGGTCACAGAAGCCCCAACTTTTTTTGAATTCCAAGTTCCCAATAGTTGGAGATGAAAATGAGTTGTCATTTAGTAGCTGACAGTTTCACTGCGACGATTTCTCCTATTAAAGTATGAAATAATCGTGATGACTCCAAGAACGTGGAACCTTACAGCTTCACATAATATATATTTTCATCTTCTCGTAGCAATCACCGGTCGTTATGATTCACCTGTAGACTTAATAGATATGGAGAGGTAGTGAAACAGCCGTGAAAAGAGCAGAAGCAACGACAGACGAGCACCACCACCTTCGTCATGCTTCCTTGAGCATTTGGACTCGACGATGTAAATGGTTGGTGCTTCGGTATACACTGTGCACCCTGTCCAGCTTGTTAAAGGACGGTCGAGCACCTGCCAACTGCCACGTGCGTTTTGTAGCATCCGTTGACCGTTGGTGATACGCTCGATGGCCAGGAAACCGTTGCCCCGTATCGTTGATTTCCGTCAATGAGTCACCGGGCCATTCCATTACCGTTGCCGAGTTCATTTGGAAATACGTTCGTAACAATGACAAATGATCGGTCTAGCAATAGATTATTGTTATGAACTCAATTCCTATGGCGTTCACACAAATGTGATAGACATCTGATGCGATTAACTGCAAATAAACCAATTCTTTCGCTACGCCCAAAAAAATAAAATAAAATAAGGATGCAAAGTAGAATCTTGCACATCGCTTCCACATTATTTTTCACTTTTTACAAAGCTTACTCTATGACGAAGGATGTTAATCAATTTTGGCTGCCTCATCGAGGGAGATTCGTAAAAAAACAAGAAATAATAAGGAAGCAATAGGCAAGCATCCTTGTTAAAATAAATAAATAAATAACCGCATAATCCCACTTTGTATAAATATAAGAAGAACGAACGGTCCGGAAACTCTCTCCAATGCCCTATCTTCTCTGTTTCTTTCCTGTAGAACGCAATAGAAACTAGGGGTTTTCCGAAATTTCATTGGGAAGCAAGGATATAGGTACTTCATGCGACATAAATCGCTACCCTTCACAACAAAGACTGTGCAAAATCGTTATGAAAATATGGTATCGTTCATCATTTTCGGGCTATCTCTGTGGTATTTTGCCATGTTAATCATGAATCTGGCACTGATTCATCTCGCAGTGCGATATTTAATACCAAAATTCACATTGAAAAAAAAAAACGAAACAAAATTGAACGCTATATCTCGTGAATTGAAAAAGTTATCACGTCAACAGACATTTATGAAAAAAAATTGAAACTACGTAAGAATCTAACGATCATAGAAATTTGTTTGAACGGTGACGAATGACCCTTCCATCTATGGTAGAAATTTCAGCTTGATATCTCAAGGCGTTTCTCAGTTATAAGGGTTAAAACTTCTAAAACGTAAATATGCACACGCACTTTGGAATTGGAAGGTATAGACTTATTTTTTCAAATGGGTAATTATTATTATCCTATATTATTTGAATCTTATACAAAAAATGAAAAATGTGATAGTTAATGACTCTGTTAACTTAAATTATAATATACATCATTTGGGAACAGTAATAGTTTGAGTTCATCGTGGGATTCTATAAACTTGCCGTTTTCGGACCTGACAATTGAATACCCTCTGATCTGGAAACAAACGGTTCCTCGTCCAATGGTCGCGCACATTTAGGCACATCTAATTCCAGACAACAATAACGTTCTGAGATGTAATTTTATCATTTCAATTTATTAGATTGGCAGGATAACGATGCGAAGAACCTAACATTTATTTTCGACGCAGCAATATGAGTCTATTTCTAAGAAGGCTGTGAGAAATATAATTGACGCTCCGACATAATTTTAACTTTATTAAATACGTGAGGAATCTACCTTCATGCGCATCTAATTAACTTGGCTCAATTAGCTATGCTGATGTTCCCGAACCATATAAGGGATGTCAGGTTCACCATCAAAATCGAGTGACTGACGTTCACTGGATACCCGCTGGATTTTCAGACATGTTTATTAGGTACATCATACTTATTAGACTTGATAATGTGTATGATACTATATAATGATGTTGATGATTTTTTACTTATTTTTCTGGCGGTCTATGTCAATGCTACATCCGTACGAATTGACGCGAAAATTCGAGTTGCACGCGGAAATGTTGAAAATATCCACATTTTAATAAAAATCAATGAACCGATTCGTGCATTATATAATTGATTTTTTTTTCCAGATATATTATGTCTCTTACATCTTAAAAGAAGTATAATACTCACGGAATTCATTGCGTTGGGTTACACGAAAGTCAAAGGATTTTAAGATACGCCCATATGTATGATGTGAATGAAAAAATAGCTGACTTTTTTCAAAGATTTGCAATCCCATTTCAAAAATGATTCTCAATTTTCGTTATTCATGTACATAAATCAAGAAAATCATTTCGGCTCAAGTTAGCAGGGTTATCGCACACGAAAAAAATGTCTTTAATGATTTGGCCTTCAAAAAGGACAGCAACGCCGAGTTTCATTCCGAAAAAGATTTTTCATCGATATACAGGACTTTCGAAAATCCATTCGGCTCAAAAGTTGCATTACCTCGATGTAAAAAAAAAAGATTATTGATTATTGTTTTAGAAAATTTGAATTAAATTAAGCTAAAATTTTTCCGTTGTAAGCCATAAAATTCCACACATTTTAATTTTCCAGGATGTGTATGACGATGAAACGGTCCGAAGATACAGCCGTTTAAAAAGAATATTTAAAAAATGTTGTATCTCCTGAGATTTCTATTTTATCTTACTAAAACTTGTTGGAGTTATTGCAACATCAAAACTCGATTTTTTAGAATTTTCTTAAGAAAGAAAAATGGTTGGTTACGATATTTCGGTAAAATCGCTCATATATCAATCCCTCAATAGAAAATATGTCCTATATTGAGCAAATTAATTATTTTTTCAAGATATCTTCAAAAAAATGTTGGTCCAATAATTTCAGGTAATGTTGAATATCCCCATGATCCCGTTTACTTTCAGTATTAAGGATTCAAAAAAAAAAATATTCCACGGAGAAGAGTCTTAGCAGTTGAAGGTCTAGAATAGTACCCGTTCAATTCATTAAATTGAATCGCCTGGTATTTCCAGTATGCGTCGTTCGACTCGGATGTATATATACTCTGAAGGGTCGTCATTTTATAAAGCTGAACGAGACCAAAGAGGAAGTCATTGATAAGACCACAGAGACGAGTCTGGAGGGCATGCCCCTGGTTTGCTTTTAATGGATAGCGGAAATCCTGACCATTCCAAGTCTCTGCCGCGGTGTCTGTGTGAGCTTCACGATTCACTTAGCAAAATGCCTTGAAAAGAAACGGCTCGTAGTGGTGAATTGAGCTCTGGCCCTACTCGGTTCTCAGTGTACATGCGGTGGTATGTTGATGACGAGAAGGCCTTGCCAAGAGGTACAGGTAGAGGAAAATGCCCTCCACGTTTACTTAGCGTAAGTGCGCGTATGAATGCACCGCTTGTTAGTGGCCGGACCTGCGGTGGCTTCATGTACGGGCGCCGAAGCGCAATCCGAGAACCGAGTGGTTCGCTCCCTAGACCCTGATGCATCTTGGTGCATTCTTGTCGCAATATCCTTCTTTACTCTGCATTACCTTGCCTTTTGATTTCCTACACTATCTTCATTCGTTATAACAGCAGACTGTCAATGAACCTTTAAGGTCTTCGGTTCTTTGCCCGTATAAGCACATATAGACTCCGCTAATGATGAAAATTGATAGACACCGGTTCACTTGAACTTATTGTAGTACACAATAATTATATATCATTTGGAACTAATAAAGTCTAACAAAAGCGAGCTTATGTCTTTCATATGCATTTTACTTTCCTATTTACCAGACAAGCTCTCAAAACTCGAAAACAATTTCGGTTTCGTCAAAATGGTCACAAAGACTGACTAGAGGTTCAGAAGGGAATTACCGGGCTAGTCGTCAAAAACTCAGAAACCCTTTCTGGAAACCGCACACGCGTGCTGCAAGTACCGCTTCATCCCCACTCTCATGTAGGGGCACAAATACCACGGTAGAAGGGAATGCGTAAAGGAGAATCACGTACAAAGGGTACTTTGCTCCAGACGTTGTGGGTATTAATAAGGGGTCCGTCGTGATGAAAGGAGCTCACCCTGGCCTCCTTGACGTTGAATTTTCAGAACAGCGTAGCTACGCTGCAGAATACGAACTGCAGCAGCCATGTTAGTGCGTTCAAAACCGCCGGCCCGTCGGGCATCTCTGAAGCTTTGTTCCTCTTACGGTTGCGTAACGTTTTGCTATCATTCACTGCAAGTCTTGAAAAAAAAAACTGATTCATACATCCTTCTAGTTTTTCTCAGTAGTATATCTAACGATCGAAGAAACAGGATAACAGTTCTAAATTTACATGTAGCTACTCTTAATAAATTCATGTTTGATATCAAGCTGAAATAAATCCCGGTGTGCACTAATTGGTCAATCATAGATCAACAGTAGATCCAAGAAAATCCGTCTGCGCAGACTCCGTCTATGTTGCTTATAAATATGAGATACACTTCGAAATCTCGTTGCAAAATCTATAGAAAAATTGCTCCACTTGAAGCCCATGATAAGTGTATTTTCAAGACGGTTAGTGATTTTATCGCAATTCGGTTGCCATTACAAAAACATACTGTTATGAGAACTCCAGCTCAAAAAATAAATAATTGAAAAAAAAATCGTTAATTAAAAAAAAAATTCATTTGACAGTTTTCTCCCTTTTTATTTTGCTCAAAGAGCAGGGCGCCAGGCGTTTTCACGCCAGTTAGAAAATTGTCAATATGATTGAATGAATTTTAGCCCAGATTAAAGCAGTTTTCCTTAAGGGTAGAGTGGTCGGGTTAGACCAGAATGCGAGTGCTAAACGGATCAACAAAGATACATACATTATGGATTAATGGTGCTGCGGCGGAATTTCGTGAAAGTGGTGGCCACTAGCCGATTATCCATCCATCGTGCTGCTCGTGAGTTATGGACAATTGAATTTTCGGTGTCTGGAACACACGCACGAGCACACGCACATGCACACGGACACACACACCCACATACAGACATATTTTCTAGAGCACTTTTCTCGAGGTTTTAGGCGATTCTAAGTATGTTAACATGAAATTCTCGAATAAAAAAATTTCAAACGAAAACAAACTTTTCTTTAGCTTCCTTATAGTTACTTACTTATAGTTAGTTAGCTAACTATAGTTAGCTTACTTATAGGGAAAAGTTTCCCGGACAGGTACCAATTCTACAGTCAACCTCAATTTCCTCCTCGAATATTCCACGATACCAAAAAATGTATGTACGAATAACTAGTACAAAACGGAGCTCGATTGCAAGCGGTATCATCACACGGCAATCGATACGTCCTCGTCACCCGAAGGATCCACAGAAAAAACCTTGAGTGATCGCGATCGATCTTGCTCGCAGACTTCGAATAAAATAGATATGTCTTCCAATTAAAATTAAAAGAAGAATTAAACGAGCGTAATCGATTGAAGGTTTACATTAAGGGTTTCAAATCAGAAGATGTTAAAAGCTCATATGCATCATTGGTTTATTTTTTGAACCTAAGAATTTAGGCAGCGATGAAAATTTGTTATTATGTCCATGATTGTTCACCGCGGAATTTCGAACACAATTTATTGGACTTTCAATGGGAGAAAGTAATTATAGAGACTGTTCGACTTTATTAATAATGCTGATGATTTCAGATTCAGCTAAGAATTGAATTCGCATAATCGAGTAGACGTTCACCTGGTGGGATTAAAAGCTGGAAATGTTGCTTTTAGTAGTAGGATAAGAACGAACCAAGTACTACTACTTCTATAGTTAGCTTGGAGCACAGTATAGGCGAAAAGAGCGACGTACAGCAACGACTGTTACTAATTAGTTTCTCGAATTACTTAACGCGGGCACGAGGAACGCAAACCTGCTGCTTATTCGCCGTTCTCTCGCGGATAAATTGGATGGGTTTCGAGGCAACCGTTCAACCTTGACTAACAGGAGAGCCGTTCGACCCAAACGAAGGCCACTAGTGGATAAGGTCCGATAAGCGTCTTTTTCCTTGTGAGTTGTTATCATAATTTATTTATTGTACAATCAAAAAATGCAAAGGAAATTCTTCACTTGTTGTCTCGTTAGAATCTCCCTATCAGATTACTGAAATAATGAGGAGCACCAGAACATGAAGCAGCGTTTTTATGACCAGCGTAAAAGATATATATATACGCGTTGATTTTTCTATGACGTTCTTTCCTCTGCCTAGGATACAAAGCTACAGAAGACTACTTATAATTTTTGAAGCAGCCCATAATTTCTGCTTGTGGCTCCGGTGCTTCTTTTCTTGATTCCTCTTCATCATTTTCTACTGCCTCGTGACCTCATTTGTTCCTGTCATTTTATGTCAGCCTTACGGAAGCCAAGAAGCGGCAGAGTATGGGTATAAGCAGCCAAGAGGTGGAGCTTGAGTTAGGGCTTAGGGGGATATAGAGGCAAAAGAGTATAAGGATTTTCAGTGCGAAGAAATAGCTGTTCGCTTTACGAGGTCGAAGGCTTGAGCCAGAGTAGGTTTGCGATAACCACTGGTGGTGGCAATTCTGACGACCTCACCGACAGATACAGAGTCCTCTTCGACGCTGCTAGAAACTACTCATTGAAAAGCTATAACTGTTTCGACGACAATTTTTATTTATCACAACGGGTAGTGCACAGAGTGCATCGTTGCACTGGAACCTGTGAAATACCTTCAAATAGTTGTAATGGTATTGAGTCACACATCACAGGAAAGTAGGACGAGGATTTTTAGTGTCGTCTAGTATTTCGTAGTGAACTTTGTTTCTAAGTAATGGAAACCGTAAATACACTCACATGCCTTCTGCTGCACCGATATATACTCTTTACTCTACCCGGCAGTATTGATATCATGTTGAAATAATGCGGTCTGTATTTTTGCCTTCTGTCATCTACTTAGCGATTTCCAGAGGAATGAGCTGAGGGATAGGTGTTAAGGTAAACAGTCGTTAAACCTCATGACTTCTTGCGGTTATTCAGATTTTATGTGGACAATCCGGTATGACACACCTCACGAATTCACAAGTCTGGATATCTTATCTTGATTGCACGATAGATTTCACTCGACCATACGTGTCGTTCGCACGAACGTATTTTTAATGTATTCTCATTCTAATGGAGATAGAGTGGTTTCGGTATAATTGCTGATAGCGTCTATATACAGGGAGGACACGGTGAAACTAGACAGCGCAAATGCGCTTGCGCGTCAAACCGACGGTTCTCACTCTATGCGTGCAGACCGAGTAGTCGGGCCAGCAAGAGAGAACGGAGAGGGGGAATGTTTTGTTCTAAATAAATCTTGGTTTCTGGCGTCTGCCCTACCAGCTCAGGTAGCGTCCCTTGCCCCTACCACTACCCTTACTGGCCCATTCTGCTGGCGCGTGGGGACACAGTCGCCGCTCGGATGAGACGCACTGGCGGCCGTAGGCAGTAGCCAATCAGGCTTCCTAAATTCTCACGCAGCCGCATTGGACTGTCTAGTTTCACCGTGTCCTCCCTGTATGTAGCAAATTCCATCGCTGAAACTCTCGCACGATTAATTTGTGAATATAATGTATTAGCCGGTCACTTTCGGGAGAGATTGGAAAATAATGAGACAGAAACCACGAGTATGAGACTGCCATGGAGCCTTGTCCACAACGTCAGCTTTCAAGCCCGCTTAATTAGCTGCCAACATTCTTACGTCCCTCTGCTTCTCAGATTTAGTATTTTGATATTACACAGATCTTACCCTCTCCTGTCTCTTTAGCTGGTCTTATACAGCATTAGCACCCTATTCTCGTCACGAATTAAAGTTCGGGTCGCGTTGTCATGGTCCACAACTGGTTAGGCCACAACGCTGTCTACCAGAAGTCATTTTGTGGAGCATGGGAATAAAAGAAGAAAGAGAGACAGCGAGTGGAACCTTTGTCAGGAAGTCAAAAACTGTGTTGTATCTCCCAAGAGCCGATTTCTCGTGGTGGTACCAAACTTTAACAGAGATTCTTGACGTCGGTTCTGAAAGAAGGAGAACGAAAAGGGGCTGGCAACGATAGAAGAGCAATAGGAGCGCCAGTACGTTGTTCGACGTTGGCAGTAATGGCGTCAGTGCAAGCAGAACTCCAAGGGAAGACGTAAAGGAGCGAGGGGACACGAGGACCTGAGAACGTGCGGGCAAGTAGACGAGAATAGGAAGTGGGGAACAAGGGGCAGAAAGTGGGCCATGAGTTTCGCGGTTTATTGAAAGCTGCTGGTACCCCTAAGAGCTTCTTTCACGTAGCTCGGTCAGTGTGAACGTTGCCTGGAATATGCCCTCCCTTCGCATTTTTCCTCTTCTTTCACCACTCCTCGCCTTACGGTGTGCCCAAGCACCTTATTTCAGTTCCTCCTCCCCATATTTTTATCTTCTCACGTTCAAACTCTTCTTCCTCTGTTCTTAAAACTCTTCGCTCACATCGCGTACTAGACTTCTATTTTATATCTTGGCTGCACTAACGTGCCCGAACACTCAATTCTTGTGTTTCTTACTAGGTCAAATCGCGAGACCCTATGTTGTATTAGCCAGACAGTACCTGAGAACTGGAAATGAACGAGACGGCCTACATAAATATTTGTCGAGCAAGTTCGATCGTCGTATAAAGTAAGCAACGTAGACATTTCGTTCAATAGGTTTTACGTCTTACCAACATGATTCATGGAATAGAATTCGAAGCCTTCAACTCATATCAAGACTACCTAATAGAAATCATCGGAGATGACACTTGTAAGGATTATTGATAAAAGTGATTCGGCTTAAACTTGAGGATTTGGTCGCAGGTCCCTTCACCCTTCTATGTTTTTCTCATTTAACTCTCCCAACAAAAATAGCAATGAAAGCTTTAGCGGTTGGGGGAGATTGTAAGCAAAGTTGCATCTGCGCTCTCCACGTAGCTTGTGACAATACTTTAGAAATAAAAGACAATCCACCGACAAGAGGTTGCAGAACAATGTACCTCGGGATTCGGAGTAGAGACCGAGGAAATCCGAAATGGAAATCGTTAATCGTAATCACAAAGGACCAAAGGAACGATAGGCTGATGACGGGAATATTAGTGAGGGCCTCAAGGTTTTGCGGGATGAACCACCGAGAGTTAATGAGAAATCGGTTCTATAGCATCGCAACGAGGACTGTTGTCAGTGGAAGTGGGTAGCTCCAAGTTCAATTTTCTTTTACCTGTTCACTATCGCTTCTCTCTCCAATCTCCCCTCTGAAGAACCTTGTAATTCTATCGTATTCTTTCCCACCATTGCGTCTAGACAGTGAAGCTGACTCGTGGAATGCAATACCTGTTACACAATCTTCGACAGAAACTGTATCCGTTTCGTTAACTAGGGGATGTGCAAGCTCAGCAGACCACAGTAGTTTTATTTTACAGGTAGTACACTCTAACTACTCGAAGCCGTAGTGGAAACCAGTGGAACGTCCCGAAGGACAAGTCGCTAACAAGAAACAAACGCAGACGTTAAGCCGTCATGTCTAAGAAAATGAAGCTTATTCAAGAGTCCGAATCTCCCTCGACTCCTGAGCAACTTGAACTTTATATCTTCTTCTCTCTCTTTCACTTTATGTCTCTATCATGAGTTTCGGCTTCTGGAGACCACCGTGCATTTGGTAGCATCTTCTAACTCCCCCTTGCAGACTCTGTACTTAACAAAGAAGAGGAAGAAAATCGAATCAGAGATGAAAACAGTAACAGGGCGGGGTGGTCAACTAGGGATTCGAAAACCATAACGACCTTTTGAGGTCGTCACGCGGAACCACTGTCAAATCACCACCAAATATCTAGAATTGTTATATTCGTATATATTCGTTCATTTCCTCTCAGTTGATGCCTTTCAGAGAATTGCGCGCTGCCTCGAACTCGTTTGGGCATAAGGCCAGATCACCAACCATCTAGACGCAAATACGAATAACCTTAATGTGTCTATACTGTAACACAGATCGGTGACATTCAGATGGACTCGGAGCAAAGGGATTGTAAGCAGAGCCAGTCTGTACGAACGGCAAAACTCGGTAGGCTTACGATCACTTACAATAAGATTAATTCTGCCTCGCCAGTGGCCGAGGGGTCGAGATTGCGAATGAGGAAGGGAAGATGGGTGAACTGGCAGCGCGTGCAACAGGGAATTTTCTCAATTTCGTTGAAAGCTCAAATTCCCGACAGCTCGACCGTATATGTAGTATAGTTTGCAATGGAAGTTTCAATCCCGCCAGAAGAGAAACCACGATAGTAATGCACTTATAGTATAGTCTCGCATGGTGCAGGGTGAAATTATTCTTCGGGAAATGAAGATGTAATAACGATAAAAGGGTTCTGAAAAGAGAAGGAGAAATATAGATATAAAGAGAGACATTCAAAATTAATTGAGTATGGAACTTCTATATTAGCTACCAATAACATGACAAGTCTATGTCTTAACTCACTACATGCAGTATGCTTATTCTTAATGTATCAAATCAATCAAATAACTTCCAAATAGTGCATTGCCATACCACAGAACGAATAGTCTCATGAGAAATTGCGCGTAAACCAAATAAGCGAAACACCATTCCCAGGAATCATCTACAGAACATTGTTGGTAACAGACGAATTCTGTTCACAAACAGTCTGGTAATAGCCTTCACAGAAGTACAATATAGCCTCCGCATTTCGTATCATTGCCCAGTCGGTATATTCATGCTGTGAACCAAGAATCACCACGATACGTACGGTTCAGCACAGTCAATCGTTCAATTCCTCAACGTAACAATCCAGCCTGGAACGATGACCTGTTTTCGTCAATCTATGTACGAATACACTGCAGCAGTGGATCACAGATTTCAATCTAGGAAGTCTATAGTACAGTCCTTGCCAATGATTCAGAATATAAATACGCTGTGTCAATGTGAAGCAACGTACCCCACATAAGTCTACGATTATTTGGGCTCAGGCAACCTTATGATAGATCTGTGATAGGCGTACAATACAGTCAAGCAGAGTAGTAAAAGTAGTAGCAGGGCATCATCGATTTTCGGTCCAAGGTGTATTTATAAGGTACTCAAGACTTACCCATTCCTGAAACGCTGAAATGGAAACGTTGTTATCCACACTAAAACGCAAGTCCGAATTTCTCGTGCCATCGCTAATTGACCAAGTTGTCGGCTACAGCTATTATTGTTACTCGTTGCGTCCTGGTGGTAAGACGACTGCTAGCTAGAACTCTCTTGCTTTGATATCAGCCTTCTTGAGTCCTTCTTACTCTCTCGACCCTGCAGTGGAGTCCATCGTGGTTCAACCCTGTTCAGTGTAGAGTCAACTTCAAGAGCAGTGGTGAGCACGTCGGTCGCGACCTACGACCCGGTCCCTTTTCAGCCTCTACCTTCCCACCCTCCTAACTAACTCCTTCTACCGTCTAAGACCCTGATAAATAGAGCAAGTTTCATGCAACGTGTTGCTATCCTCCAAGCCCCCAGTGTCTCGTTATATGGGCGCCTTCCAAGTGCCGGAAACTTTGGTACGGATCCACCAACATTGTAAGCTGCTCCTTCTCCATACCTTTACCACGCTATCTTGCAAAAACATTGGTATCACTCAAACATCCGCTTTATTCAATCAATAATTAAGAATCATCTGCTAACGATTTCTGATCATATTAATGAATCATATTAATAGTCTCCCAATACCATCTTATTGATACCGTCGTTCCATTAACGAGGCAATCTTGAATAACAAGAATACCAAATAGGAAAACTTTAGCTGCGTACGATTCATGCCAATCTTCTCGATAGAAATCTGTCTAGATAGAGATGTTTGCGAACAGTCAAAGCTACCAGCGCAGCAATCCAGTTTCCTTTCGTGTTTAAAGTTAACTAGAAACAATCGGGAGTTACCGGGCATTGCATGCTAATATCCCGAGTACCGTCAACACAGATGCGCTATTAACCCTGAGAATCCAACGATATGCCCACGTGACTTACCTACAGTAATTAAGTAACTATTGCACAGAATACTATCCTAACCTAAATCAATGTTCTGAATTGTAATCGGTGGAAGACAGAAGGACATTATCTTGCTTCGCTTGATTAATTATATAAAAGAAAAATATTCAATATTCATATATCTCCAACGCGTAACAACTTGAGATATATCGTCTACAATAAAAAAGTAACCGGTTGTACATGAGCCTCGACGTATGTTGAAGAAAGCTGAGGGGCTGAAAGACTGGAGGGGGCTTGAAAAAAGACTGTTCCCAAAGAGTCATGACTCCTCCCTCGTAGATCCCCTCAGCCGAATGCCTCTTGGGGTGCAGAAGCATATCTTTAGGCACTGGCAGCCTTGACGTAACGCAATTTCGGCGCAAAATTACGTTCGTCGAGTCAGACCGCCTCTCAAAGCGTCATTGTACTTCATCCTTGTCGGGTTTGGCATGGTTCAAGCGATTCGCTGTTGGTGCTGTCCCACTGGGGAGATGAAACGGGCGTGTAACTACATTTCTAACTCAATTGGGACCGCGATCTTTCGGAGCACAATCCGCACACTGCAGAATACTCCCACTGCACAAAGTACAGTATTACCGCCTACGAATGAGCCACGGGGATCACTCACTGAGCTAGAACAGTAGATTGCTACGCCAAGTCAACCCTCGGCCAAACGTCAACCCTGCGCTACTGACTTCTGCCAAGCATGCGTCTTGCCTCGAACCATTCGAATGATTATTTTAGCGGGAATCGAAGGGCTGCACGGCAAAGTTTACATGTAGCCCGTTGATTACAACTGACGGTCACTCAGTCTCTGGAGTACCATAGTAAAAATGACCGTGAGCGAAATCGAAACTCAATAGTGTCAATGTTAAGGGGCTATGGGCGAGATGTTTCCCAGTAGGAAAAAAAGCATTGCATCAGTTTTGCTATGAAATTTTCATGGGACATGTGATTCCCGGTTTTGTCATTCCCAATTCAAGCTTTCTCGAACTCTGTATTTTGGGATGCTGCATGCCACACATACGAGATTGTATTTTATCGATCGTGGAATAGCATGTCGGATGGGCAATGGCTCTATCTATTGTTTGAATGCCTCGACGCTGATGCAGAATAATATATAACGAGCGAATCAGCCTTCCACTTTAAAACCCACGCACTATTTTTCCAATCAATTTGTGCCGCTATTATGTTTTCTGTCAGGAACCTCTTCACATTCTCGTAAAATTAATGTCAGCGTGTCAGTTTTTATAGAAATACATTTTTGTGGATAGGATATTCCAATTCCAATGCGTTGCATTATATGCACCTACGCCTTTTGTTCATTAAATTCGAGCTCGAGTCATGTCGATAGTTCAGTGTCATCTGTTTAGACCTGGCTGCTTTGACCCGTTATCAGTTCACGTCCAGCGAAACCCTCAAAGCTGGAGAGCCCGTGGAAAAAAATGAAATAAAAATTTGAAACATTTTCGTCCACGGTTGGCGCTGGAAGCCTTGTGGCACCGAGTACTTCACCAACGAACCCTGAATGTTGTATAAGAATTCCATAAACCGCGGCTGGTGCACTTTTTAATCAATATGCGAGCGTGCTCACGGACGAGTGGTGGGCTTAATGCTTGGGCGAGATAGCGGTCGAGTGCAAGAGGAAAACGACAGATCGTGATGTGAAAAACCACCGGGCAAGTGAAAACCAACCAGCAGAGAAATGGAGGGAGACGTTATTCATGACCGCCCCAGAACCCCTGTGGATCATTCGCCTAGTCTGTGATACGATTGCTCATAGCAACAATTTCTTACACACGAATGCAGAGGGGAGCCTGTCATATTGAAGTACGCAGGCATTGGTGATTCTTACTAACTTTTTTTTGCTGTCCTCTATACCTGAAGAATACGCTGGAAGAAAAATCCGGTATTTGTAACCTTGAACCGTAGATTTAAAAATCGCGCCTATTTTCTGTTAGGGACATATATATATTTATTGCAAGTAGGATATATTTAGTGCAAGTAGGTTTTACTTACAATTGAAATTATCGCGATGTTCTCATTCAGTACAGCTACCGATCTATTAGCACAAAAATGCCCACTATCTTTATATATTACCCCTTATAAATGTCCTTACTTCCGTCGGTAGGAACTCGCCATATCTGGTCTAATATGCTTACATGCAGTTAACTGGTTGGACCTGATATAACTTGATAAGCCCTGATATAGATCGATAAGGATATATATATCTTGACATATCAAGGCATATATAGTCTAATATGGCCTATTTTCATATCAGGCCTGATATCGTCTAATCGGAATATTTTTTGACGAACAAGAGAACCGAAATACCAGAAGGGGAGGGGGGGGGAAGTGATGTGAGAAGGAGACAGCGCTATAGGCGTTTAACATTGGCGATGAAATTCTCAGCAGAACACATGGGCCAGAGAGTCCGGTGACCAGCACTCGTCTTCCGAAAAAGGGTAGAAATAACGGAAAGGAACGAGCAGCACACACAAAAACAATATGAACAATCCCATTAATCAAGTAAGTATTGACGTATGTTGTATAATCAATATAAGTCAAAAATAGAAGTTAGGAAAGTATAATATATATATAATAGCGGAGTGTCTCCGCTACGCTCAGAACACTAGTTGAATGATTAAAAAATAGTTCTTCGACAATTATTTACCTTCAAATTAACATAATCTAAAACATAACATTACTAGTAGAATACTAATCATAAGAGTTAGAGTTACATTAATTCGGAAAACAAATCTCATGTATCGATAAATGACATTATTCACTACTCATAAGGAATCAAATTTATCTTATCATTTTTTTGTACAATATTTATTCAAGTAATTGATTCTTTAACTTAGTAAGTCATTTTATGATTTTTTGAAACTGTTAAAAAAAATTTCTGACGAGAACAGGGTCGAAATTTTTAAATGAAGAATCAATAACTCTTTATTTGGACCACCAGCAGCCGACAATCCATCAATTCATTCGGGAATATTCGACTGAAACGTCATGCGAATATTTCCGTGCAATAAGAAATTCTAAAAAAAATTTGCAATACTTAAGGCACATTACGTACTATGTGGGTTCGATCTACATCTTATACACATCATGTTAGAGGCACTCTCAAAACTGTCGAGTATGACGGTGGTCAGTTAAAAAATCCCTCATTACTGGCAGTAAAGTTGTTAATGTGAGTGACATGTTTATATTTGTATTGGCGCTATTCATCCTGCGAATTCGGCGAACATTTCCTTCCGGCCAAACAGTTCGTATTTGTCACTGTGACAAATGGAAAGTTAAAAGCGAATCGCACATGATGTGGAGTTGAGAGAGATGCAACATTTATAAAAAAAAGTCCTGGAATTCAAAAGATCAATATTTCTATCCTATGTACAGTTTTTCCCCGGCCGCCATAACATACTGTAGCAAGGCTGACAGATTTTTCTATCTCGTCATAGATTCTTTTGCAAATACAATTCTTAGACTTAGACGAGGCTCATCGCCGAGGACCTGCACGTATTTCTGTCTTACTTCTCTGTTGCTTGCGATTTTGCAGATGTCGTTGCTGGACAGCAAATTAGCCCCAAATGAATGCCACGCAAAAGTGTAATGATATGAGAACGTTGTCCTCGTTCTTACAGCGCCATCCCCGACGCTACAGTTATTAGACGCCGTCTGCTTATACTTCTTGGACCTTTTGTTCTTTTATGGTTTCTTCCCTCCAAGGTCGGTGACTCCTGCTGATTTATACGATGCTTTCTAGATCTTAAGTATAAGATGTAGTAGGTGGTGGTATAGGGGCTGAGAAGGAGGAGCAGAAGAATTGGGATAAGAAGTGAACATAGATGCTTCTTGGTGCTATTACGTAAAATACACTGCCGCTATATTTTGCTAGTGCTTTGTCTTTGTACAACAGCTGGAGGAAGTAAGAGGAGGAGTCGGAAAGGCGCAAGAAAAAGCATGTTCTCAAACAAATACCCGTCAACAGAATGCCAGTAGGAAATGTTCGACTATACACTCTAAGATCGCAAAACTTTTCATTGCTTCAGCCAAGATACTCGTGGTACAGTCATTCTTGGCTCTCAACAATATATTCTCTAGGAAACGGCTCAGTGGTTTTTGGAGAATTAATCATTTTGGCTATGATAGGACCATTGTTGAATTTGGCGTACATCGATAGATAAGGATAGCACTAACATATCGGATTCGTCTAGATGTTTCGATGAGTATAAATCCTTATTTTGTTCGTATTTTGTTAGCAAATAACGACATACCGTAGTTTTATAGAATTGAATATTTTGCTGTATGAATGAGTCACCAGTGAATACCAAATCAATCTATCGTATTCACTTCAACTTCTACATTCGCAGAAGTTGTCATACTCCTGATAACTAGACGGAATAATGATCAATTATTAGACCCTGTGACTATTCTTACTCGGAGAATAAAATCTATATTTCTTCCAATCACGTTTTTATGAGTCCGCAATAAATAACTTGAGAAAACCACTTATTTACCACTTTAGACAATCATATATTCACAGGAACTGAATAAATTATTGTCTCAACTTATTCATAGCCGACTCATGAGATGTGGTTGTGCTTCTCACTCACTTCTGCTTTTCTCGATATTGTTGATTAGACAGCTTAATAAAAGAAACTTCTTTTTTTTTTTTCACTTGATACCCCAAATACCGATGTCTGTACCCTAATATTGAAACTCGTTGAACAAAAGCTTTACAAGATTTTTTTTAGACGTGACGCAACGGGCTTTTATATTTAACATTTGAGTAACACATAAGAAATTAGGACTTTTGGTTGGGCCGATGATACTATTTTTAATACACGATGGGCACTATGTATGGGAGCAATTGATCGCTCGAACTTTCAATTTCGTATATCGTAAAACATTTTGAACTACACAGGTGGTTTCCAATTCTGTGCAAGCAGATGATTTTTACTTTTCCAGAAACACGCTTACATAAAACACGCTGCCATTATTCTTGGCAAGAATACTTCGGAAATTGGTATAAAATCAGTCTAACACGTGAAAACTATCCCTCATATCGTTTAGCTTGATTTCTTACTTAAATTTTTTCTTATTACACGAAAAGAAATTCTTAGTAAAAGTTTTATGAAAATGGTCATTTTTAAAACTCGAAAAAATCAAACAAAATTTTTTTCACAGTATTTATGCAGAACTACAACTTAATTGTCTGAAACATTTTTCTCTTTAATCGTATTCGTTCAAGATACAACAGTATTTGGAGAATTTTTAAATTTAGAAAAACTCGAAAAAATGTGATCTAAAAATGTTGGAAAAATGTACACTTCTCTCTTTTAAACAATGGAATAATCTGACAGAATGTCAATTTCTTTGAGAGTGGACAACTTTTCGACCGGTCGAAAACGTATGGAATGGCTCATATACAGCAACCGACAAAATTATCAAAAAATTATCAGTATAATTCCGTGTATGTTGTATCACGTGTCCTCAAATGGTGCAATTCTATTGGTTGAAAGTTGGATGAGAAAAATAATCAGACGTCATTCAGCTCCAGTGCGTATACGAGACGTTCCATGATATTTCACATAGCGACAAATCCGATTGAATCCGATTTTCTCGTAACTTTTCAATGTCATTGATTACACCGAACGGATCATCTATCAACTTCTTAAAAATTCTACTGTAAATTTTGTTCGAGTTACAGAATTAAAAATGAAAAAATAAAACACAATCCAATATCAAGGGAAAAACCATACTGATAAAAATGACCAGGTCACTATTTATGTAATTAAGACATGCGCCATATGATGAAGAGAATTCGAATTGTCAAAATGGTTTTCTATATCTTTATAACGTTCGTGAATAAAAGAGGTTACATTTCACTAAATACACCTTCTCCGATTTCGTTGTAAAAAAATCACCAAAATATTACATTAAAAACTCAACCATCACTTACCCGTTATTAACCAATTACTAAAGTAGATCGTACTTCCTCAATTATACGGGAAAGACCCATCCAAATAGTCGTTTTATATTTGTAAGTGTAAGTGTAAGTGTTGCCGCGTATGCTTGCCCTTTTGTATCCAAGGTGATTAATTACTTCGATTAGAGTAATTGTAGTTTTCAAATATGTTTGTGCTATGACCGCTCTCTATACTTACCAATATTTTTGCAAAATGCAAATCCCATTCGAATAGATTTTTCATTATTCTTAAGTCCATCTTGATGATTTTAGTCTATTGACTAACGAGATGTAAACTTATAAACCGATTATAACGTGGCTTCGTTTTTTGCTATTAATTTCATAAGCTTACCTCTCTTGAATAATGGGGCACGAGCGGGAGTTCTAAGGTAAAAAAGTCTTTATGCTCAAACTTGTCTCCTTAAGTGTGCGCTCTAGTCCCCGTGGAGACCAGTTAGCTTGTCTTGCTGCTGCTTCTGCTTCTTGCTTTGCATCATGGCGAATGCACTATATGTATAGAGAGTCTCACAACGATTTTTCTAAACGGGACACACGTTTTAAGGAGAAGGCCTTACGCGGCCGTTGAGCACCTGGTGCATCTTAGTCCTATCTTATGTCCTCCTTCGCTGCAGCTATGTAAGCTGCTTCTTAAGCGTAGTAGCAGAGGTTTTTACCTGACAGGATGAGGCAAGGATCGTTCAACTAACGTTAGTCTATCGAAAAAACTGAAAAGGTTGTGTGCCATACGGGAGACCACGGCTGGTTGGGTCACATGGCAAATGAAATTACTCGCGTTAGATTTAGATGTTTCACGTCGAGTTCAAGAAAGACGAGTTAGTAAGAAAAGTCATTTTCATCATTAAGATACCGCTATTTCTTAAGGAAGAAAAGATTAAAAAGAACGCTCTCTTTTTCGGATCACACCGAAGGATTTTGTTGTAAAGGGACCAACCGATTGTGTTAAGGATGTATGATACGTACAGTCCCGCCAAAAGTGAATTTCAGAGGCAATTTCGATCACTTCCCGATGGGATAAAAATCGGAAAAGAATAATGCACATGAAACGTCCTGAAAAAATCTATTTCGCATAATAATAATCCAAAAATGTTATTAACAAATTGGTGAAAAAAACAATTGTTCAACAAACATTCAGTCAACCTAATTTTTTTTCTAATGAAAATGATATGTTAATTTTTTTGAATGCATACGAATTTTTTCAGATTTTTTATTTATTTTGATTTTGATTTTTTTTATCTGGAAAAATGCGCAGAATACCTATAACAAATTTTGGATATGCGTGCAAAAAAATCTTGAGTGTAGTAGATGGTTTTATGCCGAACGCATATCCGAAATTCGTTATTTCGCACACATTTTTGAATATTAAAAAAATCAAAATCAAAATAAAGAAAAAAATCTGAGAAAATTCGTATGCATTCAAATAAATTTACATATCATTTTCATTAGAAAAAAAATTAGATTGACTGATTGTTTGTTGAAAATTTTTTTTTTTCACCAACTTGTTAATAACATTTTGGTATTATTATTATGCGAAATTGATCTTTGCAGCACGTTTTATATGCATTATTTTTTTCCGATTTTTATCCCATCGGAAAGTGATCGAAGTTGTCTCTGAAACTTACTTTTGGCGGGACTGTATGTATCATACATCCTTAACCAACTGCTTTAACCAGATTCATGAATTGTTAACTCGACGCGTGGCCCAGAGAATACTGCTCCGAGAATCGGTGCTTTGCTAGGTCTTACCCTTTTCGCAGTTACACTTCACAGTATTTAAGCGGAGAATTTTTTTTTTTTAAGTCCTCCATGTAAAGTTATAAACAAAGGTAGAAAAATTCATAATCATGCTGGCGTAGATCTTTTAAAGTATAAGCTTTACAAACAATTACCCCTCTTGAATCGTGTCTCGAGTAACTGCAGAGAGAATGAGATCCAACCAAGTCCTTGGAGCAGTGTTTTCTGGGCGACGCATCGAATGTAAAACCTATGAACCTAGTTTTAAAGTAATCGGTGAACTGAATCGGTTGGTTTGTTTAAAGAAAAAATCCTTCAGTGTCATTCTAAAGGGAGGAAAAAACTTTGAATTTCTTCTTCGCTGAGGGGAGTCGTTTCCTTATAATAAAAGAAAAACTTTTTTGACTCACTCGTATCCCTTGATCACTCAAGGAATCACTGTTTAATCGGCACTACAACTTATATTGAACTTTTCTCGTCACACTCAAAAAGGTTTCACGCAGTTATCATTAAAAGGAGCCTCTTGGAACTCCTCCAACTCTAAAGGTTCGTCTACTTTCTATAATTCCAGCTTAGTAATATTACGGTTAGTGTCTTCTACGCTAAGAGGTTGCGAATAGAATCAAATATTCTACATTGCGGCAGGATAAAACACCTAATGAAACATTGGAAAATGGCTTATATGGCAATGTAAACATGCTCGTTAAATAAGCATTTTCAAATTTAATATGACTAAACGGTGAATCGATTCAACATTTGCGGTAACAGAAATATTGGTTATCTAACTACAAGTTCATTTGAACGGAGGTGTGCAACGATGTAGTGCATTCAACCACTTTTTTTCGCTGAGTGTGTTGGTGGATTTATGGACATTGCACTTCGAAGGTATGTCATTCTTCCGGTATGAAAATTGCTATATGACTTCAGACTAAAACAAAGTGATTACATTTTGAATAGAAAGATACTAAATAGTTATTGAGATGAATAATGCATCTTTTATTCCCATCCATATTCATTTTTACTTCGTTCTAAGTTGTTACAGACATTACAGGCAGAGGCATTTTGGCGGCTGTCGAATTATTCGGTACCACAATTAAACAGGATCATATAGGCTATTGAGAATTATACGCGACATACTTAGTTGGTCATGTAACGGAATCCCAGTGTCATTATTTCGAATTATTAAGCCAACTATTTCTTTCGAACCTAAAGTCAGAAGTAATTTAACTAGCCTCGATCTTTCCCATAGTCTGTAATACGGAGAGCACTATGCTCCAATGGAGCTTCTGTTCTCCGGAAGAGAGAAGGCAAATGAGTTATAATCATAGTGTAGGAGTTTTTACGTGACGCAGTATTCGATATATTGCCACTTTAGTGGCTTACCATTCAATGTAGTATCTTGCAATACTATTCGTCTATTCTATTATTACCGTTAAACGCTGGTATTGCTTTTAGCAGTCTTCGTAGAAAGTCATTGAAGACTCGACTTTTACAATGCTTAGAATAAATGAGTATGCATCAGTTGACTATACATAATCGCTTAATTACCAACGCAGCATCTATTATATATTGGAGTAGTAGTTGGATTCGCGAACACCTGTTCATTATTTCAATGCAAGTATCTCGGAAATATTGAGCAGTCAGTTGAACACAAATTAGCATGCTTTATAAGGTTCTGTTTTTGAAAAACAATCACATTCACACGTTAGAATAAAAACGGGAAAATGTTTAAATGCACAATGTTTTTTACTGTTTAGGAAAAATACTCATTTCAACCGGAAAGGGACATAGTCGTTAAAGGATCAACCTAGGGTACTATTAATATTATAAATGGTAAATGTATGTTTATATATTTATTTGTTTAAGCCGGCGTGTTGGAATTATTTAAGAGGCCTGAGTTACCACAATAAGTCATAAGACAAAAAATGCTGTAAGTAACACGCTTATTTTTAAAAAATGTTATATTCAAACCTCATTAAGTGCATACCAAGCATGATAATTGTGTAATTTTGTGAAGACATACAGTGTACCAAAATAGTGTGAAGAACAAAAGTAAAATTCTCAACCTGTCGTAGGTTTCAAATGAAAGCGATGAGAAAATATTAGTGTCCAATGTCTTATTTCATCTGTCGAAGAGTGCATTCTAAGATGAGGGCAGCAATCCTGGATGCAGTGAAAATTAGATTTACTGTGAGTGTTCACTAATGAAAGATGTATTCCTGGCGAACATAATAAGCGTTCAACCCTGACACCCTCTGATTTATCGATATTTATGTATACTATTCTATATGTTAAAAAAAAACATTTCAAATAAGAAATAAAAAAAAATTCCTGAAACTTTTTTTATCAGGAAGATTTCAAATAAAAATTTTGTGCCCCACTTAAAAAATTTAAAATATATCTCAAAAATCCTGTATTAGATATCAAAACTTTCTAGCTATGATCCAGAGTGAGCAAACATTTGCGTCGATATTTAAGGCTATTTTTTTGAAAGAAAATCCGTCAGAAAATTGAAAAAAAATTAAAGAAGATGACAGTTCACGTTTACAGTTTATTTTAGAATGTAGCTAAATCTTTTTGTCGATATGAAAAGAAATCATGTATTAAATAATTAAATGTTGATTTACAGTTGGAAAAAAAAGTAATAATCATAATTCCAACTCTGAGCGGACGATGGTTTGCTTTTGGTTGATTTTTCAAAACCGATTATAAACCACTAGTCTTATGCAACCACCAACGGTTAGTATTGCAGAATCAACCAAAAGCCAACCACCGATGTACTCAGTTCAGGATTTTTATTATGATTATTTCGTCTTATTCAACCGTAAGCCGATGTTTCATCGTGGCTAAGAACTATTGGTTAATAATGAGATTTGGAGAAATTTACAAATCGACAGTTGAAAATGTCTCATTTTATTTTCTATTTCAACATTTCATTATTCAAAACAGAATTTCGTTTATATCAATTAAAAAAGCTTTAGCTAAATTCTAAAATAATCTTCAATTATATATAAAATGTTTACGCAACAACCAACCATGGACTGCCATGTTGTTTCATTTTTCTCAATTTTCTAACGGATTTTTTTTTCCGAAAAAACCGCTTTAAATGGCGACGCAAATTTTTGCCCACTGTAGGTTATAGCTAAAAAATGTTGATATCTAATATATGATCTTTGAGAATACCTTCAAATGTCTAAATTGGGGCACAGATTTTTATTTTAAAAATTCATGATAAAAAAAGTTTCAGTAATAATCAATTTGAAGTGTTTTTTCGAGTATCTAGAATAGTACAAATAAATATGGAACGAATTGGAGCGTATCAAGGTTGAACGATTATTGAGTTGGCTAGAAATACCTCATCTGCACAGTCAAAATCATAGCTTTCTCGCAGAAACCTTCGATAAAAATTCTTACACTCATATATTGAATAGATGTTGTGATGCTTCGACGATGCCAGCCTGTTATATTTTTATTTTGATGGAAGTTTGGCCAATTGTAACTCGGGGTCTGAGTCTAACGATGCCGAAGGTTCCGTTGTTATCGATCTTCCTGCACTGAGAGAAAAATTTGGTAATTTTCAAAATCATATAGTTAGACTCACAATAATCTAACTATAAACTATAATTCCCAGGAGGAACGTCTATATTTTAGGGTTATACCAAATATAAAAAAACAGTTAGATCAACCACTAACATAATTCACAGGAGGAACGTCTTATTTTATGGTTATAGCAATTATTATTATAGCAGCAATTATCATAATGATAATAGTCTTGAAAATCATTCTAATAGTTTTAAATTACCGTTTTGTTGCATATACGATTTCAACGTTGGTTTCCAATAACCCTGAAAGTATCGTTTATTGAACCATATCATAACTTCAACCATAAAGCAAGCCTTCCTATATTCGTTTTACTATGTGACATCGTTAAATAAACGATAATCTTTTCTCTCAGTGTGTATACGAAAATTAAATATTTGGAACGTTTTTATTTTTGTCCCTTCAAATTGCTTTATCGATTCGTGAATTGATAAATCAATGTGAACGAACGATATTTTAACAATTAATTTTTAATCGTGAAAAAAATAGGCTAGATACCTAGAGTTCCCGGTTCGATCCCGGGCTGTGGCGATATTTTTTTCACGATTAAAAATTAATTGTTAAAATATCATCCGTTCAGATTGCTTTATCAATATACGAATCGATAAAGCAATTTGAAGGGACAAAAATAGCAAGAATCCAAATGTTTGATTTTCCTATATAGGAAGATCGATAACAACGGAATCTTCGGCATCATTAGACTCAGACCCCGAATTAAGATTTGCCAAACTTCCATCAAAATAAAAATATAACAGGCTGGCATCGTCGAAGCACCATAATATCTATTCAATATTACATACTGAGCCAAAGTCAAAGAAAAATAATTCTTACACTTATAATTGAACGCGCTCTTTAGCAGACGAAATAATACATCAAACACGAAAATTTGTATACTGGTTTGATCTAAAGGCTACAAACTAAAATGATACTTTTTTTCCTCACATCATTATGTTGCTCTGTATGTCTTTGCAAAATTGCCGACTTATAATGCCTGGTATGTACTTGACGAGGTTTAAATATCTACTTTTAAAAAGAAGGATTTCATTTACAAATTACATTGTTATGCCCTTTTTAGGTGACTCAGGCTCCTGTACATATAGTCCTTACTCAAATTTATAAAATTCCGATTATCGTAAAAATCAGAGTCAAAAAGATAAAATCAAAATATGAATTAAAATTTCGTCGGTAAAATCGAACTTCGTCTATCCTTAGTAATGGGATGTTCAGAATTATTTTTTCAAAACTGTTTATAGATTCTATACAGAATTTATGTAAATTTTGGGGTGAAGTCATTACTGAATGGACAGTTGAACAGAACAATTTTTTCATCATGATTTTCTATGAAATGTAATATTTCTAGACTGTCGTTGAAAATTTAAACAGACAACTGGAACATCGAATTACCTAATACAATCGAAAAAAACATCGCGTCTTCACCGCAAAGTATGTTGAAAAAAATACTACTTGGAAAGGCGCCAAGATAATCGCTGAATATGGCTAAAAAATAGCCAAATTAAAAATCGAATATTCAGTTAGGTCGTCGAAATTTCTCGTCAATTCTCCAAAAGCTATTGTACATTTACTGATGACTGCTCCATTACTGGTGCATTCACCCTATATGCCCTACTTCATCCGAACAGATATCCTTCGATGACCAACCTCTACTTTACTTACAACTATCGCAGACGACTGATCTCTTCCATCACGTCGGGAAAAATAAATCGTACGACTTGCAAGGAGGACATGATTTTTCCCTCTCGTGTAAGTGCTGCCCTCAGTGTGCTCAGGTGAGTGTACTTCGCATTTACCTCCCTACTACTACTACTAACTACTACTACTACTAACTATTACTACTAAATAAATGGTACATTACTACTAGTTAGTGATGGGACATGAGATGAGAATTTCTCGAATGTCGCACATTTTTTCTCGCGTATTTCATTTATTTCAAAATCTCGTCTCAATCGCTCGCCATGAAGTTTAACCATCATCTCGTCTCGAAATATCTGGAATTTCAGGCGAGATCGAGCGAGAAACTTGGAAACGATTAGTTGCATCCTGAATCGAACCTCAAAAATGTGTAGAAACCCTATTCAAAGTTAAGCGCTGATGTGACTCCCTTAACTGTGTATATTTAAGATTTTCAAAATTTCCAATACTAAAATTACGAAGTTATTGAAAGTTAGATACACAAAATCTCCAAAGGCGAAAGCAGTGCATACAAAATATGATTTAAAACTGAATCCACCTCAAATACATCATTAATCAATACCTTTTTTAAAGCCACTTTCCCATAAATTTCTACGCGTTTCTCTGGGTGCTCTCGATATAGATGTCTTTTTAAACAGCTTGTATTTCGATCAGAAATTTTTATTCATTTGGGAGGATCGTACCACAATTTGCAAGTGGCGAACTCGACGTTGTTCTCGTCGATACTAATGTCAAATGCTTCGCCACGGAGATATTTCGACGTTTTAGATGGTTTCGTTTTCGGGACGTTATCCGCTTTGTTCGTATTTTCGCACGATATTCCGGTTTCCGATGCGGTATTCTTAGCTGGAGCAATAATCTCGGATGCTGCAGCATTTCAATTTCGGACGTTCCTGCTCTAGCAACTAGCTTTGGACATTTTCTTTTTCCAGAACCGTAACTGAATTTAAAAGATCGTTTCATTGCGCGGGTGAGGAACCTTGATGATTCCGAGAAACGAGCGAGAATCTCGAATCTAGCAGTTACAACACAATAGCAACGAGACAAGACTTCAGCTTGGTGTCAAACTCGAGACCGAGAAAAGAACATTACTATGTTCACGATCTCGAACCTGTCTCGATCAGTTGACTAACAAAATCGAGACGTTAGTCTCGAGCTCGGTGTATTCTCGCTCGTCTCGCTCGCTCGCATCACTACTACTAGTTCGACCACAATACTTTATAGAATCCAAAAATATGTTTCCCGTCTTGTTTATACATATACGCACGCGATTTTTTTTTCTCTGTATAATGTGGCAGCGTTAGAGTGGAAGATCGACACTCCCAGCTGAATATAATCGCGCACAAGGCGGCAGGGCTGCGAACCATCAGGATTATCCGGTAGTCTGCTCACGTTCCCATGGTCTTCTAGCCAGATTATCCAAGCCCGTGGATATTCCCGTGAGGATTTTCGAAACCCGCGTGGCTGGAAATTAGTATCATCGTGCCCGCGCACTCTACGCCCACCACGACCGTTTCACCCGATCTCCTACGCTACTGCTACCAACCTCGTCCCATCGTTGATTAGTTTTCAAAGTATTCCAACGTAATTATACCAACCTAGAGAGAACACCAAGCTCGACGTTTCTAGCTTCCGATTGGCCTTCAATATTGCTAAAAGGGCCCATTGGGGAAAAAAAAACCTTTAGTGCAATCGTTTTTAAGTAATCGGATTAAATAATATTATACCCTTTATTCGGTTATTACCGTAATCACAATCAAAATTTTGTCAGACATTAGCGATGACTTCTGGATGACATATCATGTATGAATCGAATCGAAAAATGACAGCTCTAAAAAAAAATCACTTGTCCACCGCATCTCGTTCTGCCGCCTCGAAGCCCTTTAAGGTTTTAATTCACACCTTAATATACATTTGTATTACCGGATAATCAATTTTTGGCGTATGTAGATTTTTTTATACCGTATTATTCAATTCTTTTCGTCGAAAAATCTAATATTGAATTAATAATCAACGAATCTGATATCTATAATCCTGTGACGAAAATGGTCAATAATATGTTTGTGAACATTAATGCCAAGTTTGAACACACGACATCGAAATAATCGTGCAAAGTATATTTTGGATACCAAAAAACTGTATCTAGAAACAATGACTTTCTTTTTCATTTTAGAAATACGCGCATGTATTATGTTCAGTGGCCAGTGGCAAAATCTTTGGACAAATACCTTATTATTCATGATTCTTAAGTTATCAAAATGGGCATAAGCACGTATCATCTGTATATTCTAGTAGACACAGCTTGACCTGGATCAGACATTTTATAAGGTTGTGCAGAATGAAATTCAGACATCCAACCTTGAACACACTAATAAAAGGGCTAGTGCTTGGCATTAAGTACAAAATGGCAGAGGCTTCTCTCGATGCAGAGTAAGTAATTCAGGAAACGAGAGGATGTTCGCGTGCACTTCGAATGGCTAAGAGAAGAGAGAGAGAGAGAGAGAGAGAGAGAAGGTAGAGAAAATACTAGATCGCTGAACGAAGAAATTACCTCGTAGCCGTCGTGGTTTACCACCCTTTTGCCGCTGACTGAATGCAAAGTTACGACGAGACTCCAACCTCCTCGTTGGGGCTCTCACTCTCACCTCACACCTCAAATCCATTTCTGTAGTCTTCTCGCTAATATACGTATAAACCCCGCTAAAGAAATTCGCATTTCCAGTTTAGTTTTAATCAAAACTTCCGGCTGACTTACCCAGTAGCTTGTTTCGTGCTATTTTTATCCTCCCTCCGTTGCACCATATAAGTTTCGCAGCGTTCAGTTCTTGGATACTATAATTTCGTTGACGGAAAAAAAGTGGAATTACAAAAAATGTAAAGAGGTTAAAGTAGTACATTAGAATAGAATAAGATAGAAGGGTTGGAGAATTATGAAATCACTTCTCATGAACTATTTTTTATTATTTTTTTATTTGAAAACAAATTTTGTTCCTCTGAACTTTGTAGACGTTTGTTGGGGATGACTTTTTTAAATATAAGTTTTATTAACGATGTTATGCTTTTACGGAGAGTTGGTATGGGTATACGATGAAAGATTCATGAGTGAATTCCGGAGTTCTTGTGTTTCGCCTGGCCGTCTCCAACCCCGACCATATCTCTCTTTTTTCCTTCCTCTTCGTGTTAGGTCTCCTTCTCTAAGTGGCTTCTTTTCATGATGTGAATCGCTGAATATTAAGAGCTCGTGCGAGCTTCCAGACCCACTCTTTCTACTCTTGACGTGAAGCTCTCGGTCCGAGAACCAAGAACGCCCGCACCCAGAGCTAATGTGTACAGCCGTCCATTCGTAAAAGCGAGCCATGGGCAGAGTACCGTACACCGTGGCACACCAAGCTGCTGCGGTCCCGAAGTACAACCGGGTACTTCTAACCGCTTTCCGACCACCCTCGTTAACAGCTTCATTTTTATTCATTGTTACGATCTCGGGAAAAGTGAAAAATTGGGGTTTTGTACTTTTAACCAATGTGAGTCGTACCTTACCGTTTGTAAAACGCGCTGCAACCTTTATGAATATTCGTACGTCAATAAGGGATAGAGAAACAGTGTGTCAATTAAAATTGAATAGCAACAGTCGTGCATTTTTTATTTTATTATTTTCCTCGTTAGCGATGTATCGAATCATCATACAAATTAAGATACGTGATTGCTAATTGAAAAATCGGACGAAAAATGGGTTGGTATTTCTGTAGAGGAAATGGAAGTAGGACATTTGAAAAACATAAATGTGATACAAGTTATTTTCCAAATTTTTTCACTTCGATTCTCCAAAAAAAGCGGATATCATCTAAGCATTATTCTTCTCCTATAAATATTATCTGTATGTCAATAAAAGATGAAGAAACTAGGTAGAGAAGACCGAAGCTCCTGGAGGCCATCGGACAATAAAACCCACCATTTGTATTCGGAATTAATCTTAGTTATCCTGCTCAAATGCTTACCCTGTCTCAGTAGAGGTAAAACTTGAGGGGTCTAGCCTAATTAGACGGGCACAAAAGGCTATTTTCACGAATTTTTTTGACCGGTATAAATTATAAATATGGATATAAGGAGTAGTAGGCCTAAAAAATACACTAATGAAATACACAAAAAAAAATGTTTATATTCATTTTACTCAGTTTTCGTACAGAAAAATGGGGAAGAAGACAGGTCAAAAAAAAAGATGGATGTGCGCAGTTGATAAAATTTTTGGAATGGATGATTTGTAAAAAAAAAAAATGGTTTTTGATTCAGTAGGTAAACGGCTATAGCGCGTATCTTAAGACTTTTTTATTGAAACAAAAATGACAAAATATCGGCCATTTTTTCCAAAAACTACGAAAAAGCACGTTTTTATTCATCGTTTTTTGCAAAAAAAAACAGTTACACTCAAAATTTCAAAATTCGTGTGATATGCGCTATAGCTAATAGAAGCCAAACAAGAAATAGTAACAATAAATAAAAATATAACGAAAATTTTTAACTGGAAAAAGGACATCATTTATTTCAGTACTCAAAAGGTAGTACATGCGGTGTAATAAATATTGCACATCAGCCATTAATAGAGTTATGAGTATGGTAATTAAGAATTGAGTAGAGAGTACTGACTTTCGATAAATAAATAAAAAAAAACAAAAAAGACGAAAAGGCTACGAATACCAGTCTTGAATCAACTTTCAAGGCAAATGATATCCACTTGAAACGCAAATACGTGTCTTTTTTATCTATTCGGTCGTAACAATATATAGCATTAAATTTCCTAACTCGCTGTCATCGTCATGAATATTTATACGCCGATGGATAAACCGAATATAAATGAAAATTGAGTATCAATACTGGTACAAGTACAAATTTCATTATTATCATTTTATCAATTTTTCGTAAGAATACAGGTCATCAGCAATGCAAACCCGAAACAGTTTTTAAAAACTACATGAACAGTTGAATCAATGAATATATAAAATTTCAACGCCTGAAATAATTATTTTCGAATCCTTAACCTTGCTATTTCAAACAATATTTTTTCCCAAGCATTATCCGACCTCAACAGTGATGTACAATGTTTAACTCCACGATTTAAGTCCGGTGCGACCGTTTTAATCCTCGCGAGCAAATAAATAAATACCGAAAGATTTACCCAAAGGTTTTTTGCATCATCCGCTGAGCTTACCGTGGGAATATCAATTGGCGAGTCGAAAAGTCCCGCCGGACGCTGGAAAGCTGGCTGTAGAGTCTACGTTATATCGTGGGGAGACCCATGTCCCTGGTTGTTACTGTCTGCTCGGTGCCGTGCCTACCCACTGGGGAGTGGTTCAGTTCAGTCGTTTGCAGCTTCTGTGCAGCATCGGTGAGGGGTCAGAGTTTGGTTAGCCGTAACTTTTTTCATGGTTGTATGCCAGCCTCTCTATATCCACCAACTGTATACACCTATATACGTCAATGGTACATCCTTTAACTGGTAAATCCCCGGCGAATCCGTGAGACTTTACATGTTGCTGGAGATAGGCGGAGTCAGGAATTCCTGGCCAGATCTGGCTCCGTATAAACTAACTGAAAACTGAACTGAACGGTATAGTGATAGAAAAAAATGCATGTCCAGTCTACGTGAAACTGCTGGGCTGCAAATAGTAGTAGAGAATGGAAGAGACCGATTCTACGGTACGAGAGGTAAAATGGCGTAGAGCTCTGCAAAGCTTCCGGAGGCCTCCAGATTTCTCCCTACGGAATGCCGTCGGGGACGTCCAACAGAGTGTGTGGAGAACGTAGCCCTTCGCTGCTGTTGCTGCTGCTGCTACTTGCCGCGGCTCACCATCGTCCACCAGCAGTTTTGTGGGCTGAGCTTTCATTTGACGGGGCACACTGGCGCCGTTCCAAAAATGCGCTTCGCTCGATCTCCTCGCAGGCAGCACGTGCAAGCACAATGCAGAATCTCCTGTATGATTCCGCGGCTGCTCGTGCAGAGGAGCCCCATCAGACCAGCTCACCAACAGCCTCTATCGTCCAGTGACTCGGACCGTATACAAGACCAACGTATAAAAATAGTCCGTTGAGAGTACACAATATACTGACGTGGACATACACATTGAAATATATTACGAGCTTGTGGGATGAAACACACCGACCAACACATTGTCCAACTTGGTGGAGGTGAAAGCTGCTGAAGGCACCGACCCAAGCTTCCAGTGCGGCTGCTCAATATATTTATAGAGGGCAATCCGACTGAACGAGGCCGACTTTTAATAAAGAAACCAAAATCTGATAAATTAAGGTGAACACATAGATTCTGACACTCCCGTACTTTCTGATACCGATGATACATATATAACTGTAGAAAATAAAGTTTTCATCAAATATGCACTGAGAAAAAGAAGTAGTTGGAAAAACCAATAAATGGGTTCCGACAACTACTTGGAGGAGTTGATATAGCCTCAACTACTCAGTGGGTTATGACAGCTACTCGTTGGGTGTAAAAACTAGCCAATGGCTGTCGAAACTAACCGTTTGTCATGTGAACCGCTGGTTGGTTGCGTCATCTAGAGGCCGTTAGTAACAACAACCCTGCGATTGGTTACAGGAACCAACTCGTTGGTCCTACGTACTATTTATCCATAACTACTTGCGAATACATCAGTTCACAGATCGAGTTAGTTGCTGCATCTAATTTGCTGTACAACATATCCTAGAGATGGTTCTCCTGACCATTTTTCTTTCCGTGTGGAAAAAGATATATTGAAAATCGTGTTTTTTTTTCCGACTAAATATTGCAGAGTTTCTTGCACGAATGTTTCTTATAAAATATTTCATATTGAAATTGAATAGTGAAAGTCGCTGTGCATTGTGCACAGGCTCAAATACATAAGGAATTCTCGATTTATACCCTCACGTAAATATTAAATACCATAAAAGAAATATGAATAGCTTCAAAATAAGCCACTCTATCAATATGATACGGAATAATTCATCTAAAGGTTAGATTTCAATGAGTGCGTCATAGGCGACGCACTTCTGCATCTGGGGTTACGGACCCAGTTCCGGACCTGTATGTTGCAGTTTGAAGCACCAGCCCGTCAGGAGTTTCTGACACTTTGACGTAGGTTATACATTCAGTCAGAAGCTCCGGACGGCCTCATGTTTCAAGCTGCAACATATGGGTCCGGAACTGGGTTTTTTAAAACAATAAGCTCCTCATTATTTCTTGATAATTCAACTTTAAGCCCGAGTGAATTTCATCCAAAAAGCCTCAATGTACACGTGTGAGGAGTTTTATTTTCGGTTTCATAATCCAACGTGTCCGTAAATGATAGGAAATCAGGACCGGCTTCTAAAAATGTCAAAAACTAGGCCGTTTACCTGAATCACCTATTCTGTACTTAAGTTTTTCGGCGACACTGACTGCAATAAGTATTTTGTTTTGTTTCACGATCATCAAAAATACGTCACTTGGAAACGGAGATACTGCATTTGACTATTGACGCTTAAGGAGAGATTGAAAAAAGTTGGCGAAAAATTGGTTGTTCAGGAAGTTAACGTAAAATGTCCCCTACATAACTGTGAACGTAGACCTCGTATCGTATCGCCTATGTAGTAGCCACAACGTACAGTAGCAGAGCAAGCGGTGCAGGGAGCAAAGAAAAGCAGCGTGGTATAGGCAAACGCTCGACGTTCGATGTCCCTTTCACTGAGCAGGAAAAAACCGTTGGTACGCACGAAGGAGCAAAAATTGGCTGCAATCGTTGCACCGCTTACGGACAATTACCGTCGAGATTGCTTCCCAAGCTATGAAGGCATTCTCTTCCCTTCCTCCACAGTCTTAACCCCGTTTTACCTTTTTCCCCACCTTTCTCTGTTGGTTTCTTTTATTTCTTTTTTAACATCCCCTGTGTTTACTTTTCCTCGTTTCATCTACCCCCGTTCTCCTTCTCTCTCGAGCTTCTCTGTTCTTTTCCTTCTTCTCTCGTTCCCGGATTCTATACATGGTGTTCCACTGCTGCAAAGTCCACCAGTTCTTCACCACCACCTTCCTCAAGCTTATACTTTTTGTTTCCTAAGACCTCACTGGGTTCTTCTTTTTAGCCATTGCAGACTCTCAGGTTTCCTCTCTGTCTCTCTGTCTCTCGGGATCTCTCTGCATCACTGCTTTCTCCTTTTTCTCTACGTATATCTCTCTTGGTCCGAATCACTCGCGAGCATTTTCTCACTTCATCTCTGACTCTCTTGCTCGCCTCGAGGCACCCCAACGTCGAGCTGAATCGCACGGAGGTGGGTGGATGAAATGAGATTATAGCCTCTCGAACACGCTGGTCCTTTTATCGAGCAGTGTACGTCCCTCAACCTCCAGCAACCCTCCTGCTATGGAGCTGACCCTGGTCTCGCGTTCCATAGAATAACCGATAATGAGCTTTCGACAGCGATCTCTTGCACCGTGATTTAAGATCTCCTCCGCTTCCTTACCAACTTCAATCTTTACTGCATAAGCATGTCTTTTCCTAGAGGATTTTCCTCTCGTCTTTATAAGGTTCACCCTGCCCGGATGTGGCAAAAGGGGTGCCATTGATTTGGCTCTCTCGATCGTAATTTTAGTATATATTTATCCAAGCACTGTCCAGACAGCCGCAAGACTTCCTTCCTCGATTTTTCTGAACAGTGACCTCAATTGCGTTAAAAAAGTCGAGAAACTCAAGAAGTGTAAAATGGAAATGTGCCATCGATATAGTAGGTAAAGAATTTGTAATGCCAAAATTTTATACTAACAACTATTTTTCTGAATATATTAAGTAATTTTCGAAATTCAATTCATAGATTCTTAGTTGTAGTTATGAATTGTTGTTAAATATGTACGATAAATAATTACTGGTTATAAGTATAACTATTGATATTGCGGTAGATGATCGGCTATTGGCAGCCAATTTGGAAGATTTTATTCCATTTTGTTGGTATTGATAATTATTTATTGTGGTAAATACGTTTCGACCTAGGTGTGGGTCCTTTTCAATTTATATCTTGTTTTTGTTGTTAATTTTTCCTAATTCGGCACTACATTTTTCGTGCCTGTTGAGCCAGAGAAACCGGTGAACAAATAACAAATAAGTATAACTATCCTGCCTGTCATTATATAATAGCGAAGTTTATCGCCTACTATTTTTTTTCAAGGTTCGCATCATCATTATAAGATCGAATACACATTTGAGCTCTAATTAACAATCTGAAAAAGAGTGAGTTCTTGAAGAGTTAAGACTCTTAGAACTACACAAAAACAAGATAGTTTTAATCGTTATTTTCCTAACTAAAACAAATCTTCAATGATCTGGACAGGCAGAGAACAACCATCTAAGCACAATTCCTCTAATTTATCCACAGACAAAACTGATTTAAGAATCTATATTTATACTCTTGTTTCATCGCAATAAGTTAGCCAAAGGAGATAAAAAAGGAGATGAAAAAGGAAACACAATAGGGAGATAACAGAAACAGTAGAATAATTGCAAATCTGTAGAACGACAGTTTTATGGTCGGAACGATAGTGTCAACGAGCTTCTGGTGGTAGTGCTCCTGCAAAACAGAGTTTTCTATATCGAAAGAACTCCGGTGTATTGTCTCTCGAATGCACTACCGGTCTCTTGTCCCTACTATTGAGACACTCGTTTGCTTACCTTTCACCTACAGGATAATAATACTCGAGACTATTATCGTGGTGAAGGTGTAACACACACATGTCTAGTCGCAAGCGGAGAAAGCAACGAAGCGCAGGGCACAGCATTTTCCGTTCTTCGTTTACCCTCACTCCCTCTTTCTCCTGTCTCTCCGGCTAGTATCATTCGTTTAATAACCACGGCTAATCCCGCTTTGTTTTCCACCACGGGAAAGCACCGTAGTGCTGTAGTTTCAACTCGTTTCGTTATCGTCACCGTAAAGGCCCCTTAATCCTCTCCGCAGACAATGTGTTCCGGAGAATTGTTTTTCGAGCCGGCGGCGACCGACAATATGTTGCTATGCTTCTGCTAGTTCTTCAGTGACTCCTGGGCTGGGTCCAGGCAACCGTACAAACCTTGCTTTTTTGAGCACTCGTATTCTTTTCTCTCCTCAATCTTCTCATGTTGAAAGAGCGACTAACAAAGAATGGTATCCCAGAAATCACTTTTGACCTCCGATATAATTTTATCAAAATCTTACAGTTATTATAACATGAACTTTCGTTCGTGTCTCGAGAAACAGCATTGTGCAGAAGATTTGTGCAATACTAAAGATCGATTTTAGTTTTATTACAAACTGTGACTGTTTAATATTTTACTTTATTTGAAATATTGCTTTAAGCAAAGGTTTTCCCATGACATGGTAAATTATGTCCTTAGCCCGTAGTCTTTTGAATCAAAAGGAAATTTCAGAATTAATAGATAAACGTCTGGGTCAAAAAACAGGTGAATCATTTTTGGAAGACTTCAAATGGCAGGATGAAAATCTTAACTACATTTTCAAAGTAAAATTTTTCAGAGTAAGGTGGTAGTATTCGTGCGATTATAAAAATAGTCACTTGAACTAATAGTTAATAATTCTAATTTGTAGTTTCCAGCTTTTTTTACTGAGTGTATCATTTGCCATTCTATAGCGGTCCGCTCTGGACGGTTCGCGGGCACAACGAAGGTATGCAAGCATAATTCATGCAAAGCTTCGGTGCTCGTGTATAGCATATCAAGTCATCCATCACTTTCGAGCTACAGCATCAAACACCGTGCGAAGATCGTCGAAGCTGATGGCGTAACGTCGTACACGTTACTGTGGACATGCTATTGCGACCAGCAGCACATCCACCAAGATGCATCCGCCCATTGCACACGTCTATCGATGCTGTTAGTTGACCAGTGATTGATAGAACAATGTTTGCGATAACGCAACGATTAATTGGCACCACATATTTGCGTATGTCAGTGCGTTGGTACAGCATGCAGAGATCAAGCAGGTTCACAAGCCTCCGTGGAACTTCTAATTGGGATCTTTGAAATTTGCCAACTCTATTGATTCCATCAGCTTTGCATGACTGTTATGTCATTTCACTTCAATATGCAATGCGTGGTTTGAATTATACCATCGATATTCTACGATATGACGTGTATGATGCCATTTGCTGGAACGACGATAATTTATAGGAAACCCACATTAATGGGAGTGAGAAAGGTTCCCGTCGTGTTTGCTCTGCTCTCTGCTTTGTCCCCTACTTGAGTTGGCATCACGATAATAGTTCTATGCAGCCCAATCCATCGAATCAGTAAGGCGAATTGTGCGTTTAGTCTTATAGCCGATTGAAGTTACGCGTAGTCGTATTCCAATGATAAGTTTATGCCACATTCCGCGAATTGAGCATCTGCCAAACATGCGTTCACAGCTTTTCGTTGCTGAACAATCAATTTCACGTTAAAGGATTCCTTTATTGGAGATCTTGTGCCAGTTTTTATTGTCGGCAGCAACCTCGGTGTGCCATTCCGGTCGACGCAATCCGGTATTATAAAACCAACTCTTTTTCCGTCTTGTCAATCAGAACAATGAAGCAACGTTCGTCAAATTTGAAGCTTAATCCGATGGTCGTTAGATGGAAAGTAATCTATTTGAGTGACAGCACTATTGATTATGTAGAATGCGGTATAACGTCAACCGACATTTCTAGCGAATTGGGTCAGTCGCAAGTGGATCAAATCGATGAAACTGTCACTGTAGGTATCTTACGCGTATGGATTCCAACATGTGCCATAATAATGCACCACCGAATTGGGGATAGTATATATGCAGTAACATTGTAGGAAGCTGTTATCTGGTGACCAGCAGGCCGTGATGGACATGAACCATATATATCAGGACCCGGACCATCTTGGTCAGGTTTTCACGTGTAACTGATCTCTAGTTCAGTCCCATTTTAAATGAACTTATACATTCCCGTATAGCATTTTCGTATACCTTTCATAAATACTTCCGCACAATGGATACACATGTACTTCATATTATGTCACATATATATGATATGTATTTACAAATGGAATATTTCTTCATATACGTAAAATGCGTAGAAAAGAAATACATGAAAGAAATATACGCATATCACGAGAATTTACTTATTACATGAAACTAGTAATTCGCTTCGCAATAGCTGTTCACCGTGATCGTGAGAGCTGATATCATAATCTAATCTTCGAACATTCAATAGTGATCATTTACCCGGACTTCAATATATCCTGCCCTCAATATTCCGACTTTAGATAGTCCCTTCTACAAACTCGTATTTCAACGTTACCCGTAGCGTTGTCGGTCTGAATTATATGAATTATTGTTGAAGGAAATGCTTCGGCGAATGACGGCTTGTGACTTATTTTTCTTTCATCATATTCATTTTTACGTTTCGTCCTGATTACAGCCTCCTCAGAAATATATTTTCATTTTTATCAGTGCTGAGCTTGTGATCATTTTTTAAAACTTTTGTGTTTGTGGTTGTGTCAAAATATGTACGTTGACTGGGCTCTCAGGTCGTATAGGTTATGCCTTATTATTGTTAGCTAAGCAAATAGTATATCGCTGATTTTTTCTTTTATATCGATTTATAAGTTTGAATTTTGAAACCGGAGAGTCCGGTCAGCGTGAGATCACATTTTTAATTGCCGGTACGTTAGTGAAAGAAAAACAATTCACAAGCCATCATTTGCCGAAGCATTTCCTTCAAGTATGTATCTACCCCCAAAAAAACAACATGTGTGAAAAAACTTGAGACAAGTACATTTACGTTAGTGGAACCCAATACTTCTCCCAAAAACTGTGTCTCCAAAACTTGAGCTCATGGGGTCTCATTACTTTTTGCAAAGTTTTTGAATCTATTAAAAAATAAAATCGATTGTACGAAAATTGTTCAAACTAAACCCTTCTCCTTTTCCATCCGAACTTGGGGCAATGGCAGGGTTTCTGTTACAATTTAATTTTATCAAGCAAAACATATTAGCGGTGAAATCTACGAAGATGTCGACCTGGACGACGAATACTACGGAGTCGTCGACCTGGACAACGAAAACTATGGAGCCATCGACCTGGACACCGAAAACTCCGAAGCGGTCAACCTGGACATCGAAAACTATAGTCCAACTCTTATTGGCATATAAATAATATTATAATATAATAATGATCCAATTTACTGAATACCGAAAATTACATTTTATTATTTCAAACGATCAGAGACGAGATTACTTGCGAATAAATATATATATATTGTGACCCGAAGTTCGCTCCTGAAATGGTGGGAGGGGAAAACGGGTGAAATAAATAATCAACGAAGTAATTTTATTTAAAACTAGAAACTACTTTAATAATTCAAAAAAAAAATCAACAAATACAAAAAATATGAAAAAGAAAAAAAAAGAAAAAAATGGCGAGAAACAAAATCCGATTACTCGGTTCGGAGGGCAGAAAAAAACTATTATAAACAAAATATGGGCGCCAGTTGCAAATTCGGTGCAACACCGTTTCCGAAATTAAACAAAAAAAAAACTAGTAAAATTTACAAAATCTCACACCACGAAGTGGGAGAACAAATACGCAAAATTATTAAAATAGGGGCATTAGCTGTCGGGTAGGGCTGAGACAAAGGTCAGGGCGAGGGGCAAAATGGCCTAACGGTCGGCTCTTACAATTTATATCCGTGTGGTCTCAACTATAATTAGCAATAATCCGGGTGGCACAAAAAAAGGGTTTTGGGGTCGAAAAATAATAAGGGTAATTGGTTAAAGGGGAAATAAAAAGAAGGGGGGGAAGAATTTATATTGCAAATTCGTAAAAAGTCCGAAGGACGATTCACGAATTTTTAATTTAAAAAATAATGACAAAAAAAAACAAATTATCGAGGGAACAATTAATAGAGAAAAAAATCCCAAATTGTCTGAAGGACATTTTGGAATAGGGTGACGGGTATTAATAAATAATTGTGGGGGGTTAGATTGGGGATTCCGGTGCTTTTTCGCACGAGTATTGACAGGTGGCAAAATGGCTGATAACGAGGGGACACTCGCTATTTATTTATTGGGTATTGCGGGGGGGGGGGGGGGGGGGCGGTTCGGTGGCAAATCGGGGTGAAAGGGTTTTCACGGGGTCGTAAAAAAAACAGGGGTTCAAAACTTACAGTATTTGTAATCCAAAGAAAAATCAATCCAAGCACTCAACAGAAATCAATTTAGTCGTTTTGGCACTGCTCACTTTTTGCTTACCGAAGGCAAAGACAAGAAGAATAATAATGGCCAAGAATCCTCTCCGTCTTCTTGCTCAAAATTACCCTAATTTTCTAATTTTCCTATTGGCTGATTAGCATAGAGAGTGACATCAACGCTGCCGCGGGCAGTAATTGTAACGCGGGGTGGTAGTTCGAAAGGTGAGTGACGGATGGCGGCAGGAGTCCCGTAAATCCCCGATCGATATCCTCTCGCTCAACGACGGCTTGCGATCCTCCTTACGTTGAACGGCTCCGCGATGACGTCATCCGCGCTACAATCCCACTCCGCGACGTTTGTCGTCCCTCTCCCATGCTCAGCACTACTTATTTTGATATAGGTGGGCCGGGGGGAAGGCATTGTGGTCTGTTATTGTTTTCGGGAATGTGTTGTGCGCGTTCGGGCAGTGCCTGTAGCGAGATTTCGCTTTAGCGAAATTTCTCGTTACAATATATATATATTCTGGTGCGGATACCAGTCGGTTGAGATCACGTCCCTGCGAAAAATTAGGCTCACGCCCCTGCGAAAGATATTAGAATGACGGGAGTGCGAAGAAGGTCTTAATTTTTTGAAATATTTCAGAACTATTTCGAGATTAAAATTACGATATCAGTCCACTGGGGAAAGCTGCGGAGGTCGTTGTGGTGTCAAACGAAATATTTTTGCATGTAGTATTTCACGAAACCTGGAAAAAGCTTGAAAATGCTACCACTTCGTTGATATAACATATTAACCTCGAAAAAAGTGGCTAAAATGAGTTGCTTGCAGTAAGAAATACTGCGGCAGCGTCTTGTCGGTCGGTGAAGAAAATGTCAGTCGTAAGAAAAGAGAGGTAAATGTACTTGTCTCAAGACGCTGCCCCGTCTTTTGATAACGGCTAAAGCAACTTCAATCAAATTACATGAATTATAGTCATTTAAAAAGTATAAGGTGACCGACGAACAAGTAAAAATAAGCATTGCGAAAATGGGTTAAATTCTTCACATGTGAACTTTCTATCGCTGCTCACGAACAATTTCTACAAGAGATAAAAGAATATGAATCAGGGCTACGGGGCAAATGAACCCTCAATTGGAAACTGGTGTGTAATTGTAGTATTCTTAATTTCCACGTTAACCAATGTAACTGTTTAAACGTGATTGCGCAATAAACTGGCGACGTGTCGTATTCCTTTTATGAGGCCTTCTGCGGTATGCCTATAGACCGAGCTACAAACCTTTACTATGCTCTCTACTTCAATTTCCATTTATTCGTGGGGAGGCCATTAAAGTGTTACTCACAACCACTCTTTTCTAATCAACTACCGTAGCGCATTTCGATGGGGGTGCAGGTGAACTGCGAAAAATTTGGTGGGATCTGAATAGTGCGTTATCCATTTCGCAGCCTAATGGTAACCGTTCCAAATTATGGTCGTAAGAATTGCTGATTACTACAGGCGACCACTGAAGCCACAACAGACCTCATGTCCACTCTTGTCAGTAACATCTCATCATTATTATACGTTAATTAATATCCAGATCTAAGGGTGGTAAAGCACTCACAAGCCTTAATAACTTCATCTGGTGATATCCAAAATTACACTTCATGATATTCATCCCCTTCGCAGCTGTTTGTACTTGGCATACAATATCATCATAGGATTAATCTCTCTTGTGGTTGTCGCTTTGTATAGTTAGGTGCACCAAGTGCTACGAACAATTAGACTGACGACGCTACAAACAGTGAAGCGCCTTGTCTTCATTTGCACGTACCAGATGAGAATAAACAGAAACTGGATGTTTGCGTGGTACGCAGACTGCACAGTGATTAAAAATATCAAGAGCAGTGGAGATATAATTTTGGCCTCGGCATACCTATTTATATAGGCTTTATACCTAGGTGACATTTTTTAAAGGCAGTAATATCTTAATTATTGTATAATATGGGAAGATGAAAAACGAATGTCTGTCAGGATTAGATGTCTCTCAAAGTAGAAGAACACTGTTGGGTATTCATCGATGCGTCTTACCTTATCAAATTCTCTGTGGTAAATAAGATAAAAGTGTTCAAATTATTCCGGACCAGCTGTGAGCTCTATCGCCCCTGAAACGCAAACAATCAAATCTCTGGGAAGCAATTGAAAGACGAACTTTTCAACGCACGACGAAACTTCGGCGCTCGAATCTCGTTCTTCAGTTGGAAGTTGAAACCATTGGAAGAGTAAGGAGGCGGGGTGAAGACTGGTATTCGAGTCTCGTCCGACCGAAGCCCACGAGACTTCTCATCAAAAACACTCGAAGGTTCGGTTTAGGAGCGATAGGTTAAGGCTACTTCTATAAATTGAAATTTACTAAAGAGCTAAAGTCAATGACACGCGGTAGCAAGCCCAGCGGAACTGTACAGAGGCATCAACGTAAAGAGAAAGAATAAACTAGTGAATTTCACTCTCGTGTACTCGGTTCGGAGGAGGGAAAGCAATTCACCACGAAAACTTTCTCCACATTCTGTCTGTTTCTTCAAGTTTCAACGAGGTTTCCTTTGGACCTGCCAATGAACGTGAAGAAGAGCAAAACAGAACGCCAAGAGAAGCAAACGACTCAAAAGCCGAACGACAAAGAAAATGATGAAGAACAGACGAAGGCAGACTGAAAACGGATGAAGAGGGAAAGTGAAATAGAAATGGGGATGAGGTCTGGTGAAATGGTATATAGTGCGGCAGATCGGTTTTCGGCGGCTCGCCCGGCGTTGCAGATGTAAGCGAGATCACGAGTGTAATATTCAAGTTCAGACGCGGCTTAATGTCTGGCTTCCTTCTCAGTTCTACTCATTCTTCTGATGCCCCTTTTTTTTCGAATTTTGACTTTTCTCTCACTCTACAAAGTTCCAACCTGTTTTTCGTGGCTTTCCCTTTTGGCAAGTGCGACGTCAATCAGAAGAGGTCTCGCTTAGTGAGACGCGCTTAAGTTATATGGTGCGGGTGAGTTCGTTCGCTATGTAGCCAGTAGATGTTCAGCAGCCCTTCCTGCTTTTAGGACGAAAGGGATTCCGGCACCCTCGACGAGGTCTTGAAACACGTCGAGCTCAATGGCGCCTAAAATGTATCCCGTCTCTTTGAAATTCTCGTTGAGAGAAACGAACGTAGTGAAGCTCTTTCTCTCTTCTTTTTCTTTCGCTTCTCGCAACCCTTTTCCATTAAGATTAGAGGGCTAATGGTGACGCTGCCACGAGGACCGGTTGCTGCACTATACTGTCACAACTCTGGTCTCATACTACGCGTCTATGGCCATTAACGGTGCTGCGTATTACACGAACATATACTGGTATGCCGTCACGAAATAACCAGACATAACTGTGGAAATGTAAGAAAAAAATTCACCTGGTACTCGAAAATGCAAAAAAGAAGATATTCCCCTGTACACAGGGTTGCGTGCAAACAATAGATTGGACATCGATGATGTTTCTATTAAAACAAGAGCACGGATGAGAGTTCTTTGATAGACAGGAGGTTGCATGTCCATTGGAAAACGAGTCGGAAATCGAAACGGGAATGGTACCCGCTGCTGTTGTGTTTTTTTTGCTCTCGTCGACTAACAGTATAGTGTATATCTACTATCGACAGAGAGAATTCACGCGACCGCAACTGGCTGGGCAATTTTCAGTTCCCTTTTGCAGAGAGGACAGGATCTGGCAACCCCCCTGCCAGGCCATAGCCTAGTTCTTGTCGAATGGAGGCAGACCTCACTCTCTGTCATTCAGTATATATCTCCCAATCCCTCTTTTTCCACGCGTTGAATCGTCGAATTTTACCGCTGCTACGCCATAGGATTCGATCGTTAAGGTCACTTCACACTAGCGCCAACTCCCGCATGCATCTTGGCTAATGGAGCGTGGCAACGTGTGAAGCTAGACTCTAATCCCGCTTCCATATGGCCTCGTGTGCTCTGACGGCTGTTGTGCTGCTAGATTAGATTAGTATCGCGACTCGTTTTTCCCATACTCCACCCCCTGTCCATTGTCGCTTGCTTATGCCAGACCAACGAACTTTGCCATGCTCCGGATGAAGGATATAAGGCGACGATGGAGTCTCCGGGAGCTCAGTCAGCATAGAATCTTTATCAAAACCCCATTACGCCGTTTCAACGCGGCTTATACTGCATCGTGCGGGTGCGAGTCATCCGATTACAACACATTTACCCAATTATAAATGGAACCTTCCATAAACCCTCGTTTTGATCACGTACTCTTCGGGATGGATAGGGAATCAATGAAGTGTCGTGCGGAAGGGAGGATAAGCGAAATGAAAAGAGAATGACTCGTTGCAATACAACGCGACTCTTGCTTCTGATCTAATTTAGTATACTGCGACCTATTATGAGCGGATTATAACCACGCCGACAATGCCAAGCTGCCAGACGCTAGTCGTAGGCGTGTTGAACGACTCTGACGCCAGTAGAAAGCCTTCTCTGTGACCCAACCGGTTCTTTAGCAATTCACCGTATACCTAATTGATTACTCAGTTCCCGCACTGACGCAATGACTTACGATTAGTTCACAATGTGAAGACCAAAGACGGCTGTAAATATTGGTCAATGAGGAAATACTATTAAGAGCATTCAGTTAGGGTCTTTGTAAGCATAATTTTGTGAATGCAATTACATACTGATGAGAGTGATATGAGTGTCTAGTCAGCTCAAGAGCATTATTTCTTACTTTTTCTGCATGTGTTAGCATGTCCAATAGAATTACCGGTTAGAAGAAATCACAGGCTGCGAATTAAACACGCACGTGAATTCACGTAAGCTAACTAATCGGACGACTCTACCACTCAACTTATTTATTATATACGTTAAAGTACTTCTCAATTATTGCCATACGATTTCGATAAGTTATTTTTTTTTGGTTTATCAATATTTATAAATTTTTGTCTGATAGAAAATTGGTTGTCGCATGCGGGATAGCAGGTAGAATTGTTGGTGAAAAAGGGTCGCGCGTGCACCACGAGTGGATTGCGACAGCAGAGGGTGCGAGTGTGGCAGAAATGAATCGGCACCCCAGCGGGGAATGACGTGAACGATAAAACGGGTCGGCCGCGTGAATGCCGCATCTCTCTTTCTCTCACTATCTATTTTTCTTTCTCTGTCTTTCTCTCCGTGCGTCTGTGTCACTGCGCGCCCGTCACTCTTTTATCTCGAGCGCAATTTCTGCCTCAAAATTGTCCGCCTATCGGCGCTGTTTCGATCTCTTCACGTCACCCCGCTTTAGCTGTCCGCCCGTTCAGTATACATACTATATCCACATCGGCGTTGGCCCTATTGCAGCGCGTCCTTCACTATACCCTTCAGGAATGAGAACGACACAGCAATGATATAGCTTCAAGGCCCCAAGACCATCGGAAACAACATCGGCATCAGATTCGCCGTCTACTTACTTCCGATTGGCTCAACACTCCCGCAATCAATCGCGAGCGCTGTTATTTCGCTTAAACAATGAATATTGGAATGGAATAAATGAGCATCAAAATCTACGGAAAGGTTGATCGCGAGATGCATTAGTATTTTTTTCTACGGTAATGAACCTCGCATATTCTCCGTACATGTTTTTTTTTTCACTCAATTTCTTCATTCACGCACAATCACTCAATTTTTTATTCTGGCTTGCACACATGCACAATCGCGTTTCAATTGCTTCCTAGGTACGGAAATTTCTTTTAACAGATTCAAAAAATTAGTGTCGTATACTGCACCGGCGTAGCGTGAATTTCATCTCGGGAAATTTCAGACGAAATAACAAACTTTACCCTCGGCGAAAATCACGCTGCTCTTCTTTATAGCAATAATATACTGTGACATACTTTATTAAAAATAGGTCGGTTCAAGTATATGTTCGAAAATATTATCTTGATTAGAACCCACAAGAATTTCACGGAATATCTAAGAAATCATTACAATATTGCATGAGAAATATATCGAATATGTGTGCAAATATATTTTCGTATTATTTTATATTGGTTTAATTTTAGCCGAAAGGATAAGAACAGCGCATACGAAGTTAACATTTTTCGTACACATATAGATTCGTACGCATGATGAAAATATTAGTATATAAGTAAATATAATTTGTCACATAAAAGTTCGATCTAAATAATATAAGTTATATATTACACATGCGTTGTGGGAAGTAAGATCAAATATTAAAAAATATTTACTAGTATCTAGTATTGCACCACGCTCTATTGAAGTATAAAGGAAACACTGTCACCTAAAACAATTATACGAAAGAGTGTATTCATGATACCCTTATTTTGAAAAATAGTACATTTAAACCTTATCAAGTACATATCGAGCACCGTGATTTCGCAGTTTTGAAAAGGCATACAGTGTAGGTACTAGGACTGTCTGAAGTAAGAGGTAACATATGAAACTTGTCGTAGCCTTCAGTCGAAGCCAGTAAGCAAATTTTAGAGTTCGATGTCTTATTCTATCTGTCGAAAAGTGCATTCCGGCTTCAGTCTAGGGATCCTGGAAATTGGATTTACTGTAACCAATTCTTTACTGAGTTTTCACTAAACGAAGATTTATTTAGACAGTCAAAATCATGACTTTGTCATAAAGGTCTGAACTAAAAAGTCTTATACTCAAGACGGAGTAGACTCTTCGACTGACGAAACGAGACTCCAAACACTCAAATTTGTTCAGCAATTTGTGGCTGTTTGATGAATTAATTTAATTTATTAAGTAGCTTAAATCGATATTAGTAAAAACTTTCAGATTAGTGAATTTTAATAAGGCCCGAATAATTTGGTTGTTCATTAGAAATTCGTGAGTGTTCGTTCCCGTTGCATCGTGTGCAGAAGAGGGAGAAAGAGCTAAACCAATGATCGCTGTATTCCCGAATCTCCAAAAATCATATTCTTTTCTTGGTTCTTTTTGTACAATCTCGCAACGACGTTGTGTGGCGCGTGCAAAAAGTCCGCGAGCTTCGTTTGATTGTTTGTGGAATTCCCGTGTGACTTACGGCGAGTGTCGTTCGTTGGCGTGGATAATTTCAATATTATTATTCAGTCGTAGGGAGTGATCTTCGGGAAATTCGCCATTGTTCTTAGTGTAATTCTTTTGTGCGTGAGATTCGTGTACGTGTGTTCGCGTGTTGTCCGATCAAGCCTTTAATTGTTTAACCAATCAATCGAAATATTTACGGGAAGTTTGACGTATCTGACCTATTTCAATTGTGAATAAATAGTTATTTCGAGATTCCCGTAATGTTAAGTTTGTAATTAATTTTCATTGATTTCTGCACGAGAACCTTGAATCCCGCCACTTTACAATTCGTGACGGCTGCGGCTAGTCCGGCAAAAGCAGCTTGGTCGGATAGGAGGATGGATAGGGCGCAGAGTTTTTCCCGGCACGAAAGCGCCTGGCGCCCATATAAAATAAAGGGAAGAACTATTGGGGACTTTAGCTTTGTGGTGTTTCGGGATTTTGGAATTTTGCACTTAAAATTGGCGCGCAACGTGGGGCCTTGTAGTTGTACAATATTTTTAAACAAAATAACACTGCACCACATAATGCCAGTCTAGCGAATTAGAACAAACTGGTAAAAAGTATATATTTAATTTCTACTCTCGCCCTATTGTTGGGACTTCACGAAACATACTACGCACGCAGCGGTCGTGGGCACCCATAGGAAGTATAACGTTCGTCTCTCTTGAAGTTTCGTCTTAGCACGATGCGATGAGGTTAGTGTGGGTTGCTGCAAACTATATAGCCCATCTATCTGCCCAGCTAGTTGCCCACTGTAGCTAGGATATACCTTTTACGAAGCCACCGCACGTTATTACGACGTTACGCCGTGCCCACCGGGGTGTATACTACCCCATCCTATATCAAGGGGTTACATTTTACTCGCGCGCTCACCTTGTCCTGTCCAATGCTCGCTCTACACATAATGCTGCGGCCTCGGGATACGCGCGTATGAATCACGCCGCTCGGCCGAGAGTGCACATCGGCCAGGATTACATAGCCAGTGTGTGAGGCAATGCTCTTGCTCCTGTTCTACTCTTGGTTACTGAACCAGAGTGAGATAGAAAGTCCCACGAATATATGAGGCATTCTCTTTCAATTCATCCATATTTATTCGGCCTGTCTAAGATATTTTCCATAAATAACTAGATTTTCGTTTCACTGAAATCCTTTGGGCGTTTCAGCAAGAAAATTGTGCAAAAATTAAGGAGCTGCATCTAATATAGTTATAGTTTACAACTCAGAAGATCCACAAAAAATGTACGGTAAGAGTGTTCTGAAAAAAAGTACCAAAATTTCAAAGTGCCTAGGATATTTAAATGTGCTCAATTGATAGGAAATATACTTTTTATTACCGTACCCGTCCCTGTCATTTCGATTCCAAGACACAAAAAATGTAGTTCTGGATTTTTTCTGCTACTTTTAAGTTTGAAAAATTGCATATAAAATATCTGGCTCCGAGATTGTACGGAAGATGTCTGAATGTCTGGAAAAATTACAAGAAGTGCTCTTAATACGGCGCTCAAATATGGCTGATTATGGAGAATACCTTAGAAGATCAGGAAAGAAGCAGCTAAATTTACAGAGAAAATACGTTTCGAAGCAGAAATGTGGTTAGACTGTCGTTTTCTATATCGCGCCGGGATCAGGCATTCATCAGGGACTTTTAATCAGGTTAGCCAGATTCGGCTTTAATCTAACCGCGATCCTACATTTGAATAATTTAAATCTGGTCGGCCTGAAATATATACCGCTATAGACGAAATTATCTGAATACTGGTAGGACAGGTCCGTCATTACCGTTGGGCATCAAATGATTCAGATATTTTTTCTGTATAATTTTATTTATTATTGCAATGTTATTTATTATCAATAGTTACATCATTATATGTCTAATTAGCAGAATTATTTATCATGGATAAGGAAAACAGCATATATGTATTTTTTCAGCGTCCGCACCACTCAATTCCGAAATCATCATTTTGGGTCGAATGTTTCTATCGTAGACGTGTTTTGACACAGTGATTTTTTTTTTCTTCTAAGTGAATGAGTCGCATCGATATGTATAGACAGACTTATTAACACTGTACTTCCTATGTCAATTGTGTTTTCTTCATGTGTTTTGCATATGTTTCCAGACTGCCTTCTATATTTGCATTCGAGTTATTACTTTTTCGTGTTTTTTATAGGTTAGAATATGTAAGTCATATTGTGATCATAAACGATCAATTCCCCTCATACGGTAGCTCATTTCTGATGAAGCTTACCAACAAGCCAGGCCAATCACCAGTCAAAGCAAGATCGGATTTATTGTTAATAATACAAAAGTCTGAGAAGACCATCCACAAAACAGAGCTAAAAGATAAACTGATGGTACTTAATTTTTAAGGCTCCTGCACACAGCATGCTATGGTATTAAATCAAACTTCTAATAATTAAACTAGTGTTTTATGCATTTTATGGACATTGGACCTTCTATCCAAGTACCTGAATGGATCACATGTGATCAGGATTTATCCGGCCCAGATAGCCTGGACCAGATAAATTATTGAAGAAAGCCTGATGAGGCTCAGACCACAATTGGAACTAATTTCTACTCTGAGTTTTCTTACCTTACCTATTGATTAATTAACTTCCTCTTATGTCGGTTCCAAGGCACCCACGTGAAAAAATCATACATAAGTCAATGTATATAGTCTGTATAAGAAAATGGACATATAGAATAACCATACACTGTATTCAATTTATATGACATATATATATATATATATATATATATAGTCTGCAGATTTTATAAAACGATTTTTGTAAAAATATTATATCAAAGTTCCATAAATTATGTTGTACTTTATATAATTTTTATAGAATCTTCATATCTATTGTATAGAACAAATAGAATATGTATATGTCCACTTTCGTATACAGCTTCTATGTAAATCTTTGTATACAATTTTTATCCAATCTTCATACCATTTTTTTACTTGGGCACAAAAAGATACAGCTCCAAAAATGTTTAAACTACGTTTAAGTAAAAAATTCGGATATAACAAATCCAGCTCCGAAACTGTACGGACGGTGTCTGGATGTCTGATAAAAAATTACAACAAGTGCTCTCAATACCGATGCTCGAATCTGGCTGATTATGATGAAGACCTCAGAAAGCCAGGAACGGAGGAGCGGGGTATACAGAGAATGCCCCGTATAGACGTGCGTACATACTTCTTGACTTGACAGGGCCAGCTGCAGCTCACCTGCACGACCTACGTCCCTCTGGGTGGGCAGCTTGGCTATTCCCGAGGTACCTATATTCTATATAATACCTACAGTATCGCTATCTCTTTCCAAGAACGTCATGTACTGAGCAACAACTCGACTTCACATCCTAGCATTATTCTAACACCTATATACCTCCATAGAACACGTCACAAAGCTCCGGTACGTGCTACCTTATGACTGCACAGACCTCTGCATCTCCTCTTGACAACGAACACACATAATAACTTGCTGTGACCTATCCGGAAGTGTAATATGTATAAAATAATACGCGTACGTACAAACGTGAAGTCTAATGCGAGGTTTCGTTGCACACCATGGCAACGATTATTCACATTTTCTCTGTTTTCCGTGTGTTTTGCTTTCTGGAGAAACTGTGGTATAAACATTGTTGTGAATATATTTATGTATGGTGCTCGCACGGTAACGAGTGTGCGTGCGGGAATTATGCCAAGGCGACAGTCCGGAAAATTCGCTATGGTAGCGCCAGAGGTTTGTTACAAGCAGAGAGGGTTCACGACGCCATCGTGCATACACCAGGCTTTATGCTTTTGCAAACTCCTCCGTGCTTGGATTCTCTGCGGTTCGTTACATTATCACCACGGATGTTGGTGAGCCTCTTTCTCTCTCGCCGAGAGCTTTCTTCATGCTGGTCTGCCTTAGAGACGACCGCTACACTCACAGCTCATGAAAGCTCCAGCTTCTCTGAATTATTGTGAATCATAAGCTGGTTCATGTGAATATGATGTTATTAGTTAATGGGTGGTCATGGGGATGTGTGGAATTTTCAAGCCTGGTGACCGACGCTCAATCTCGTGCGTTGTAGAACTTCTTCATTTATTTTATCAGAATTATACAATAAGAATATTTAATGATAGAATAATGGAAGTTTCAATATTGCATTTGGTAGGTTAGAAGATAGTTTAAGCTCCCCAACAATTGTCAAACGTAGAGCTCTCAAAGTAAAAGCTCTAGGAGCTCCTGAATTTACTTTAACTAAGGTTTGCCATACTGAGAGATATTGAGATGATCCTCTAACTATTCAGTGATAAGTATATATTATTGGTGTACGTGACTAGTTTCGTAGTTACATTAACTCAATTCACTGTTAATGTAACTAACAAAATAGTCACTTGAACCAATAAAATATACTTATTACTGAAGAGTTACCAGGACTATTTCAAATTCTTTTAGTGCGGTCATTTATTAAAATGACTGGGTCTGTTTTTATTTTTTTTAAATGATAAATTTTCAGTTTCCTACCATTTGGAATCGGCGAACGAACTCAGCAGATATCGCTATTGTTACGGGGAAAGTATCGACCTTAAATTGAGACATCGAAGAATATTTCTAGCTGCAATATTAAGAACTTACTAACAGAATATATAGGAGGCATTATACCCCATTTGGACCACCTTTTATCAAGGCCGACCTCGATATGCTTGATTATTCTTTCTGTTATTCACCCTAATGAATGGAGTTTAATGGACTCCATTGAAAAAAAAATCACTGCATCTTTTGCGCACTTGTGATTTTTTTATTTTCTTCGAACAATCGGTTTTTTATTTATTTATAATGCCAGCATCTTGTAGGATTTAACCGTATCGTAAAAAACTTAAATACAAGTTCTTCACTTTAGAGTATACTTTTTTGTAAAAATATATAAGAAATTCTTCCACTTTCAAAAGCGTTCCTTTTCATTTAATGAACATTAAGATTTATTTATTTTGAATCTTGGACATTTTTTGTTTTAAAAAAATCTCTACAATACTACTCATAAAAACATTTTAAACGCAGCCAGGAAGTGCGACAATTATTTCCCTATGGTTTTTCCTAAAAAAAAGCTTTGATTATGGGAAATTTAAAAATTTTCTAAGATTTCCAGATTTCCTTGCTAGCACGATAACCATTGTAATTTTTCATATACCTTTTTCAAATTCGATACGGAAGTGGGCTGCCATACAACAATATCCAGGATTATATTTGAAGTGCTTTGATTGAGAGATTCCAATGGTACAGGATTTTGAAAATCTTGACAGAAGTTCTGTTACGATAGAGTGGATCAAATATCAATGCTATTTGATTTTTTCTATGTCTGCACTCCACTTGAACTTAAAAACTTTGAAACAACAGGTTGCGACTTTCAACGTGAAATAATGACTATCAATTATCAATGAAGAATAAAGCAAAAAGAAAAGTCGCTATGAGAAATTTCAATTTTGATCGATAATAACGAATAATTAGCTAACATTTACATAAATGTATAGATTCCGCTTAGGTTTGGTTTACATATTGTCAACCATGTAGCAATTTTTAGATGAAAATTCAACGCAAATCGATCAGGGGGGTAATGATTAAACAGCGCGTTAAGTTTAAACAGAAATTCCGAGCGTACACAAGCCGTGAAGTATCTTCCAAATTGCTTCTTCATCAATTTCCGCTTTTTCTATTACTACCTATATAAGAAAGCCTAAAAAGTAGTAGCTTCGTAAAAAGCTATCTCTATAAGAAAACAACTTCCGAGGTCTATTTCGCAGGCATTTTTCAATATACCTGGATACGAAATCATTTCAATGAACAAAAATTGACGTTCATACATTCGTCGCATTTTTTTAGGATACTTAAATAACGCGCTGAGATTCAGTAAACTGTATCCTGTAAATAAATCTGAAAATAAGATGACACAAGAAATATTAACACTTTCATAAAAAATCGAAATGAAATTTTCTCGCAGCCAAATAATATTTAAAATCTTTGTTTTTGTGAGTAGTGAATCAGTGATTTTTTTGAAATGAAAAATATCGCAGTTATTGGCACATGGATTTTAATATTCATTAACTGAGAACAAACGCCCCGAAGTAATTGAAAAATTTTCTCAATGTTCTTTCATAAATGCACACTCGAAAGTGAAAACTTTCCTTCACAGTTTTCTACGATGCAACTTATATTCTGGAAGATACGCACATGTGAAATTTCGGAAAACCGATTGTGCGAAAAAAGTACATAAAAAAAATAATAATTAAACATATTAGCAATGGTCATAATCAAAGGTGGTCCGAATGGTGAAAAATGCCCCATGGATAACCACTGTATAACTTTCAATTCAAGTATTTCAACATTACCCAGGCCAATATCTTTCCAAAAAAGAATGCATCAACATTATGTAGGTAATAAAACGAAATTTTTTAAAAGCTTAACTTGAAGGCTTTGATGTCCCTAATGCCAATAAGAGCACTGTAATTAAGGTAGCATTTAACGTTTTTTTTTTGGTAATTTGTCAGAAACGTATTGATTGTCGAAAAAATTGCTGTAATGTAATCGTGAAATCATTCTGTAAATTGAGAACCAAGCAGTCGCCTCCTTCATCGAGTCATATTGAAGCGTGTTGTAAAACGACTGAGGCCGTTAGAACAGACTCGATAATGGAAATGGTTTAATGAACGCGCGAGGACATGAAGCAACGACATGCTAATATAGAAACGCACAACCTATTTAAGCAATCCATGATGCGTACATCGAAGCAGCATTAACGACATTCGGGAGGGCGAACGAGCAGGTACAGTATAAAGCGACCGTATTGGTAGCAGACGAGGCTGAGCTTTCGTGCGAGCGATACAATGAGGGATGGACGAAGAGCTTCCATTAGCGTATATAATGCTTTCGCGCATACTATAACGCTACCGTAGAGGTTACAGTTCCCTGCTGCAATATTGTCCATATCATGCTCCACGTACATATATATAGAATACTAAATTTTCCCCCATTCCCATGCAATTAAATCGAGCAAACATCATTCGGATATTAAACTTTGGTACATCGAATTCGTGCTAAAATTTCGGTACCTCGAGCATCAAAGTAGGGGAGCTCCGGCACCCTTGTCATACAGGGAACTATGGAGCAGTGAAATTTGGCAGCGCTCTATTGACAGAAATAATCCATATGTTATCTTGTCATCACGTACGAAGTATTTAAAAAGAAAAAGTATTCAATAGTCCTTTAGTCAAACAAAAAGCGTTATATTAATGCAAAACGAATCCTTGCGCAGACCAACATAAAACTGTAAGAAATGGTAACCCATTTTGACCATCCAAAATTATCTTCTCATTATATGTATTTCGCGAGATCTAATAATATAAAGCTCTTTCGATAGTTTCAACGGATATTCATCGTTAATTATACGTTTGAGTAAGCCATTGTAATCATATCACGGACTTAAAGGGGTGTATATTTCACAATTATGAATAAATTACGTAGTTGTGAGGTCTCATGTGACATGGTTTAGTTGGACAAAATTATTACGACTTTACAGAATATACAGACGTTTGAAACTCAATGTATGGGCGGTAAAAGTGAAGGTTTGGATTTGAAATCGTTCAATAAAGTCAGAAAAGTATTATTAGCAACAACGTCCAAACATTGTATCATAAGGTTGTCAGCTAGATATATATTGTCTCGCAAGATTTCGTGCTCGACATTTTACCTATTAAGGACTTGCCATCGAAAGTTCAAGTAGGACTCTCCAACCCACGTGGTATGTCAGTCTGCTCGACGGGTTCCCTGGCCTAACAAGGAACAATGTAATGCGTTGAAAGCGAGTAAATATACCATCAAAAAGACAACTTCAAATATAGGCAAAAGACATCGGCCAGAGATTCTGATGCAACCATTCACAAAAAAACATTATTTTTGCCATTATTTGTGATTATTTCCAAGGGCTTGTCCCGACCAATATAATAATAAATAAATAAATAAAAGCAGCAACGCACATACAATATTATAAAATTTAGACAAAAGCAATAACATCTGACGAGTGACGGCGTGGGTATAACAGCTTGGTTAGGACAACGATCGGGTTGGTTAACCATAGGCCTGTCAGTTCATTCTGTTAAACGCGATGATTCAATCGACCAAGCGAAGTTTTTAGTGGGTAAGTTTTTTGGTCGTGCTTCCCCAGAACTTGGTTGATCGAACGGCAATTAATAGAATTTGCTATATCCACCGAGACGTAATTTTCTTGAACATGACGATCACAAGATTTTGTGCTACCGAGAATTGAGATTTGTAATGTTTCTGAAATTCCTATCCTCGACTTTCCCTCTGCGTTTGAGGTAAAGAGTTGACTTTTTATATTTTAGTTATGTGCTGTGGAATTATAAGAATATTGGTGCACTCGAACTCATCGCGAGGATGAGAGCTCAAAGAATTGAGCAGCCTGACGGACAAGAGTCACCGACACGGTTTCTTGCAATTAGTTATAGACCCGTGTAAATCCGGCGCCCTACAGTGATAGTGCATTGCGCTGGAGAACGGGTGGAGTTTTGTTAGTTTTGCAGAGGATAGACCCAGTAAACCAAAAAATCGGTTTCGTTGCCGCTCTATTGCAATTTCTCACTCAGCAATGTAAGTGTTACATAACACTGTTGTTATATAACAGTTACATTGCTGAGTGGAAAATTGTAATAGAGCGGCAACGAAACCGATTTTTTTATTTCCTGGGAAGCATTCTGGTGCAATATGTTTGTGTTGTATAACCCGTTTTCGCGCAAAGCACTAAGAGATATGATTGTAAAGATTTTGAAGATGTAAACGGTATGATTTGCTTTTCCGAAATAGTCAAGAGGTAATTCGAGTGAGAGGGCATAGCTCTCAAATAACGGATCGTGGGAAACATTAAATAATGATAGTAATGAAGCGTGCCTGATAATTACTCGAAATAATCACTCGAAATTCTAGGACTCGGTTATAGCGTACTACGTATGCTTTAAGAGATCGTGCTGCGATAGTTTCATTTGGTGAATAAAACTACCGTTCTTGAGTCTCGTGCAGTACAGTTACAGGGCACTTAAAGTTCTTGTGGTTCCTTAGGAATATTAGTTCTCGCTCCTGGGGTTGACAGGACTAATTTGGGTGAGTCGTTCTCGGTTAAATTCATTATATAATCGATAGCTACAATTTACGATCTCGCAGACCAGAACCCTTATTTAGTTACCGCCAAGTTTGGGGTACACGCGCGTTGCTGTGCAACAACTCACCGACCCTGATAAGGTTTCCGATGCTTCACGCTGGCTTTCGGCAATCAATTCAATAATAGAATTCATTGTACTTGCGGTCGAACATTTTTTTTCAGAAGAATATTCAAGTTCTCTTCTCACTGTTAAAAATTCTGAAAGTCACGCTATTTATTGGGCCATACCTAGACCCTCTTTACCACACCCAAGCACCCTAAGCGGCTGTGCATTTCCGCAACCGTACATTCCCGCGAGTGCATTCAGTCGCGTTTGTAACTTTTACGGAACCCCAAGAATATAAAAATATACTAGCTACCGATTTCTTTTGTAATTATTCTCGATCGTTAGTTTTAGCTCCGGACTATCGATTTATTTCATTTTATTGGAATCGACCCTGCTCAACTCGATTCCTCGGGCATACCGGTTCGTTAAGGTAGCTATGTCAGTACGCCTGAGTCATAAACACTAGCAACTATCGTCATCGAAGAATAAAATTATTCATTCCTTTCGCATATTCCACAATTAGATTCATAAATAAAATAGTTTAATTCAATTATATAACGTGATTGTTTTCACGTGCGTAATTAATTTAATTGTGTTATTGAAATCAATTTGACTTATGTCTTGACTCGCCTGCCATTGGCTCTGTAAGCACACGAGATATCGTGGCAATATCGAGCGACTGTTCGACCGGCATCGACGTTACCGACATGAAACAAGGTTAGGTTTGCGAAGTTTGTTTGACGAATCTGATCTGTCATGTCAAATTTTCGAAAAGAAAGACACGACGTTAGAGCCGATCGAGGAAAACAAGACGACCAATTCATTACACGCCAAAGGAAAGCGTGGTTCGACAACATTCAAGCAACAAAAAAAGCCAGATACAGAAGAATCGACGCAAGTGAAACTTCCATAAAAATGAAAGATTCAAGAGAATCGATAGGTGAATAAATCCGATTTTGGTTGCGTCAATGATTCTTGTTAGGTTTAATTCGAATCAGCTTATTAAAGTACAATTAATTACGTCGAACTTAGGATGCGAGCTATCATTTTCATTGCAGAAAACTACCAGTATATACCGACCGATGGTAACTGTCGCGAATGTAACTGATGTGCAGCGTTACCAAACTTCGGCGCCATCTCGAACAGCTGGTAGTGATTGTTTTTGCACGACACATTTTCTTGCAATTAACTTGCAATAACTCGCTGAAATGTCCAGTGACTACCACTCCTTATGTTCGTATCGGTTACTTTAAGATTTAACAAAAATGTAGAGCTGTTTAGATGTTTCGTAGTTCATTTCTGAGATGCTTTTTTCTCTGTTTAAGAGTAATTTTTCTATATTTCTTTATACAAGGCCATAGATAAAACTCTATTTAAAAAATTATTTACTCAATTAGATGTTCGGTAACGTGTCTCGTAATTCCTCACGAATAAAAAATGAATACTTAGACCACAAGGTATAAAAAATTCGGACACATCGAACGTGTTTGCCTTCGCGTTATAACTATCTTGATACGGGTGGAACAAAAATTAACTGGCACCCACCGGGCTTGCGGATGCACCGACGAAAAATAATTCGCTCACGAAAAATAGCTTACAGCGAACAAAAATGTTTCATTCAATCACGGAAATTGTTGCCAATCAAATGAAATACATGATTTTAAATACTATATTTTTCTGTTGATGATCTCGAACTCAATAGTGACATTGAATCAAAGAAGCTCTTCTGTGAGCCAATAAACCTTTACCATTGATTATGAATTAATCGTCTCTGATTCAATAAAACCTTTGCTGTGAACTTCGAAGAAATGTGTATTTAAGCCGAGTATGTTATTTTTATTGACTCCAGGCAGGGGCACATCTCCCATCACAGCTTAACATTTTTCAACCAATTTCTTTCTAATACAGTCGGCAGATAACGTTCAAATTCTGAAAAAACGTGTGGAAGTTCGTCAGCAATAGGCTAAGCTTCGGCCCCATAAATCACGACGCTGATCGTTCATGAGAACGGTAAAACAAAAAAGTGAGGTTAGGTACAAAAGACACAGGCGTATATACACCTGCTGCTATCAAGTATCAAGAGACGCGGTAGCGTCGCGACGCCAAGTATCTATTTCTTGAATCAAGGCGACCATTTCTGTGAAATAATGAAAACGTCTTTGTAAAACAATAGTACTGTTCCTTTATTATATGCTCACCAAGTACATGGTTCTTTACAGCCAATGAAACATTCTCTATAAAAATCAAATGCACTCCTTTATGGAAATCGATGAAAATAAAAAATCGATCTTTCCATTTGTTTCGCGTCAATGAAATGTTTCCCTTGATGCAAACTTTTTCCGTACAACCTTTTTTTCTCTGTTCAATCTGTGGTAGTTGTACCCTCGGCCGAAATTTCAAACAATCATAAAGCCAACTAAAACCAAGTAAATCAATAAAAATATAGAAATGACAGACGTAGATTCCACATAGCAAGTTTGTTGTTGTAATTATGGCTGTCCATGCTATCCGTTCGCTTGTAATGTCACTTCAACTACGCATTACTGTAGATACGTCAGTGCAACTTGTATCTATATATAGCAAACCCACCGAGAGCAAGCACCGAATCTCTCGCGGAAATTAATTAGCGATAAGATTAATTAGCCTCGGCACGCTGCCCGCTCTCAATAGATATCGTATCGCTCTCAGGCCGGGACGTACCTACTAACAGAATGCTAACCCTGGCTAGGCTGATGCCTCTACCGATGGAATAACGCTGTGCCACGGGTATAGAGCGACCAAAAGCGAAATCACCATTGGAGAGAATGGCTGCTGCTGCTGGACATTGTTATACGACCGTAACGTCGAGCAACACTCGATTGCATCTGTATGGTGATTGGCTCCGTTTTGCTGATCACACGTAGACGGCTGCACGTGGAATCTACCGTTGCAACTTTGTACACTACACATTCAACCCTAAATCGACCTTTGCTAATAGAATTGGCAGCAATACGCTTACCCATAGGTTGATCTCTGTAACTGAGACAAACGTAGCCACAACGCCATGTCTTATTCGTAAACGGATGTGCAGGGGTACGATGGATATAGGTATGAATGTAGGTAGAGTAAACGCGGTGAATATGGGCTACTAGAAGGTTTTAGTATCAATCTTACACTTCTACACTAAGAAAAATGTTCTGAAAAGTTTCCAACAGAAATCACTTCAAGGCTGAGACAGAATACTTTTCCGACTATGCGTTTTAAAGCATTCCACCTGGTACGGCATAGCTCAGTAGCTGCCGAAGCTCTGTTTGACGAATTATTGATAATCAACTAGTATTGAGTGCCAGAAAATTTTACGAAATTGACCAAACGAATAATTATTTTATTGATTTCGCTACACTTGTCTTATGCATAAGGTTCTACTCGAGGACCCGAAGAATGAATTGCAGGTATTCACTCAACGTGGTTGTCAAACTTCTCCCACACTTATTGTCGGTGGTTTTAACAATTTAATACAGTATTTTACAGGTAGTTGGCGAATAATAATTGTCAGATAGAAACAAGTAATAATTACAACAGTTGTTCGAATATGAAGTCGAAAAAGCAGAGCTCATCAGCCAGTCAGCGGTAGGTCAGTTTTTCTGAGGCCTCCGTGTATATACTTGAGCACATATATATTAGGGTGGTCGTTAATTTCGATGTTGAGCGATTTTGTCCGACACGCTTCTTTATTTTGTTCGAAATAAATTTTTCTTAATCTGGTTGAAATTTGAGAGCTCTATCTCAACCGGAATACGTGTCTGTAAGCACAAACATTTTCCCAGTTAGATAATATGGGAGTTTCAGCACAATTACTTTGAATTTTTCTTCCGAGTCTCACAAAAGCGGGAAAAATCCAAATATTTTTGGATTTTTGGTACTGCACGAATTATACGTCAAGTAGTTGTACTTTGTACACAAATTTTAATGATCATCTCATCATTATATTCAACACACTTAAGCCACTAAAGTCATTAAAGCCGGCAACAGCCATTTTTTGCGACTGATTTCTAGCTTTTTTCATTCGGTTACTTAATGTGCAAAATAATTCGAAACAGCTTAACATTATGTCTCAAGGGTTGATATTTTCTATAGTGCCAATAAAAAATTTCGGAAAAAATGTTTGATCACAAAAAAATGGTTTTTAAAAAAGTAATATGAATTCTTAAACATTTTTGTTTTACGCTGAGTAACTCTTCAGAACCTTTCAGCTTTGCTATAGAGGGTTAAGCCATTTAGATCGTGTTCTTAATGTCTGAACTTGAAAAATAGACTACAGAACATTTTTTTGTCCGTGCGTATAATTCAAGGTGGCGCCTAAACTAAAAATTACGTTTAGGAATGTGTAACTCAAAAACATTGAACTTTAAATCAAATGTGCAGGGGATAAAAAGTCTCGGAAACTATTTAAGGAATTATGCTGAAGTTTTTCAGAATTTTTCGAGGAATTGAAAAATTTTCCAAAAATTGGTCGACTACAAGAAAATTAAAAAATGCTTTGAAGAATTCTAAAAAAATTCAGTAATATTAAGTGGCTCATTCTGAGCACTTTTTGTTTGTAGAGATTATTACTAAAATTCATAAACTTTGACAAAGGAATTACTGAACTCTGGGCGCCATCTTGAATTGTACGCAAGGAAAAAAAATGTTCTTTAGTCTGTTTTTCAAGTTCAGACATAAAGAACACGATCTAAATGGTTTTGATCTCTATAGCAAAGCTGAAAAGTCCTGAAAAGTCCCTTAGCATGAGCGAAAATGTTTAAGAAATCATATTACTCTTTGAAAAAACCATTTTTTGTGATCAAAAATTTTTTTCCGAAATTTCTTATTGACACTATCGAAAAGAGCAACCCTTAAAACATTCTGGTAAACTGTTTTGAATTATTTTGCACTGATTTTTTGCAGGAACAGATAGCTCATTCTATAAAAAGTGTGAAAAGAAAAAACAAAAAAAAATTGGAAAAACACCCGACTGCAAAACGAATTCATTTAAAAAAAGCCTGCAAGTAGAACCTTGCAAATTGCTTCCTCAGTATTTTTTGCTTTTAACAAAGCTACCACTATGACGAAGCATGTCGATTAATTTTGTCTTTCTCAGTATTTTTTGCTTTTAACAAAGCTACCACTATGACGAAGCATGTCGATTAATTTTGTCTTTCTCAGTATTTTTTGCTTTTAACAAAGCTACCACTATGACGAAGCATGTCGATCAATTTTGTCTTTCTCAGTATTTTTTGCTTTTTAGAAAGCTACTTCTATGAGGAAGCATCTTAATCAATTTTGGCTTCCTCATAGAGGAAGCTTTGTAGAAAGCAAAAAAAAATGAGGGAGCAGCTTGCAAGGTTCTACTTTGCAGGCTTGTTTATACTCAAAAGACATTTTTATAAAAATTCAAAGTGACGTAAACCTTTTATCGCTCGACCAATTTGTGTAAAATTGTTACTCAAAAATTGTGTAATGTTAGTCCATATGAAGCAATCCATACCGATTCGACCTGGGTCGGATCCTCGACCTCTTGGATTTGGTCAAAATTAGTTTATATGATTGAACCATGTCCAAAAAGTACTGGAACATTTTTTCGGATTTAAAAAAAAAATTTTTTTGCGAATTCTCAAAGCCAACATATCGTTGGCCCAAATTTGAAAACCTGAAAAAATTCTCAAAAATTCTGCATGAAATAACAAAAATTTTGAGCCTAGAACCATATTGGGCCGGGTTTTGCTTCTATTTTTTCTATAAAAAACTATTCAAAAATTTAGGAATGAAAGACAGAAAGTTATCGAATTTTTCTAAAATATTGCTTTTTCTAGCTGAAATTTGGGACACAAGTCGAATTATCACGAAAGTATTAGTGAAATCGATGATTGCTATTGAAATCGGCCTGAATCGATTAACAGATTTTTAAATTTGGGCCATCGATATGTTGGCTTTGAAAAATCGCAAGAAAAAAATTGAAAGTAAAAAAATCTGGAAAAATGTTCCAGTACTTTTTGGAGTTGGTGCAATCATATAAAAACTTTCCGACCAAATCCGAGAGGTCGAGGGTCCAACCCAGGTCGAATCGGTATGAATTGCCTCGTATGCAAACTAAATTGAAACCCGATACCTAGTAATTTGGATGAGCCAGCGCTCGAACGAGATTTTTCAAATAATTCATAATGCCATAAAATTTTAACCACTCGTCCGATTGGTGTCAAATTTGTACCGAAATTTTTTTTGACCGTCGTCTACGTGTAAAAAAAATTTAAGATAAATCTGTCGACAATTTCGAAATTTCTTTTTTCGTTAAAGTTTTTTTTTTTTTGTTCACCAAAACCGAAATTTTCTAACACGTCAACAATTAATTAGACGGAAATCTTAATTGGAAATCAATAATCGTAAAAGCATATCGGCAATTGCAGCCGGATATCTTAGAATGTGCATGAGTTATAGTATTTGCAGACATTTTTGAAAAAATTAAAATTGTTATAAATTCGGAACGACTCGGCAGATTCTCGTAAAATTTAGTACACATAGTGTTTCATGGGTAGTCAATTCGTGTACAAAACTACAGCCCGGTACCTCTTTAGTTGTGAAAGTTATAGTGTAAAAACGATTTTTTCAAAATTAAAAAAAATGGTGTAGAAAAAAAATTACAACCGATTCGCGTCAAATGAAATCCCAAACGATGTTTTATGATAAATTACTTGCGTGCCGAATTAGAAGAAAATCCGTAGAAAATTGCGACAGTTATCGTGTAATCAACGAAATGTGCGCGCACACACACACACGCGCGCGCGCGCATGAAATCTATTACCACGTGACAACATCTAATAGATAAAAATGCTCACTACTTTCCTAATTAGAAACAGCGTACGATACAAATTTATTACTTTTGTTTTCATTCGACTTTTGGCATTTGGCTGTTATCCTTTTCGAGAATTTTCTTTTCTTTGGATATTTTTTCTGTACATCTTTTCCGTGGGTTTTTTTTTCCACGGATATTTTTTCTCAGATTTCTTGCGACAGTTATGTGTGGCAAATGGACCGCTGTCAACTTTGAGATCTGCATGGAAAATAAACGAAGCCAGCTGTAAACGTAACGAGCAATCAGGAGTGCTACTGAATGGGTATATGTATGTGTATGTGTGGATGTGTGTGTAATCGCGCTTTTGTTATCGGTAAGACAGCATCGCTTTGAAAAAAAATAGCTTCGCCCATGACGTGCTGCTCAGTCTACTGGGTAATTTTACACGTACATCACGGAATCCTGCTGCAGTGTTAGCACCCAGCGGAATTATGATGATCGATTGATTGGCCTCATTGGATCAACTATCGGTGGAGATCGCAAATGAGCATTTAATCTTCATGAACGCGCTCAGGACTCTCGCCACGTGGTTCGTTAGTAGTAACCTAATCTCTCATTTTGCTATACACGTTTACGCACACCTATATACGCGTATGTGTACCTGAGCGTCATAAAGATCTTGTCATAGGAGTCTTTGCCATTTTTCATAACCCACTGTACTAGCAATCAACTCGCATCATTGTTCCACATACACGCCTGCAGACCTGTCCGAAGATACCACATGGAGGCCACATGGTAAACCAACAACAAGGCTAATATTATGATTCATACGCCTCACACCTCAAAAAATTACCAAGACCAAATAGAATTGGAATAGTGGCTCGCAAGCAATCAGAGATTGCACTGAGAAAAGTGCTTAGATGGGCTTACAAATATCTTGGTTAAAACGTTAACAAGAAACACATGGACGGCAATGAATAATGAAATTTTCTAACAACCCTACTGATTGCTTGATTATCTTATTATATCATCCGTCATGTTAACCATGAGCTCCGTTGTTCTTACCAATTTTTCTTAACCGTATTCTGAACTAAATTTGGTAATACTAACCAAGCCTTTTCCCAGCGCAAAAGAACACAATAAAAGTAACAGATATGTCTGGAAGTTTCACTTTGCTTTCAATGAAGAAAGGTACATATTGATGGCGAACCTTGTATAATCGAAGTTTGCACGGATGTGATTTAAAGCTTAAACTGAAACCATACATTAAGTTTTCAAATTTGAGCTGCTTTAAGTAAAATGACAGTTCATTTCTTCCATCTCGACGCCAATAAGACGTAGTCGAAATGTTTATCAGTGATTTTTTTCGATTAGGAGTAGCAACTGAGGTTTAGTATTATCATGCTATTCGTTCAACTCATTGAATTGTTTTGACTTTATAGAAAATTAAATTATCAATATTAACGAACCGCAAATCAATATGCATCTAATAGTCATTCGATAATCATCGTTTGAACACTTAGTGTATAGTTAAGATCACTGGGATACTTCAGCTTATCAAGAGATGCGGTAGCGTCTCGAGACAAGTACATTTAAGCTGCATCTAGACGCAAGACAAGACTCGAAGCAATTTGTTTTCGGTCACTCCCACAAACTTTTCTTGCATTCTTTGATACGTAGAAAAACATATATTTTTTAAGGACATGTAAATTATGTTTTTTTTTCTTCGTTCTCGCGGTTGCGAGCACAATGAAATACATAGGAAGCCGTGCATAGAAGCAATCCTCGTTTCTTTTCTTCAAACTTGTTTCCACAAAAGGCATGTTGAATTCATATTTTCAGGATGCACGGGAATGTAGTAAAAGCAGCTCCTTAATAATCTTGATATCCGAAGCAGTTTTTTCGCAAGATCTAAAAGCTGAACGTAAGGTTTCATATATAAAGACAGCTGTATACACAGGCGTTAGCCCTGATCAGAAGTCATTAGCTGATAAATAATATCTAATCAACAGTCAACAATGCATTTTTAGAGAAACGGATAAGTAAGATTGAACGCAAGGAAGAACTCGTTCTATTGAAGCGTCTCGAGACAAATACATTTACCCCCAACCAACGACGACCGACCTTGCCGACGACGACATCAACGAGATGCGACAAGACTCTTATACCTAGAGCAGCTCGTTTTCGGTTACTTTCATAAACTATACTTGCGTTCTTTTAATATGAACAAAATATGGTTTGTAGTAGACAATATGAAGGATTCAATCAATTTAAGCAAGCTCTATCTTTTGAATCGATACAAATTTACAATTCTGGTATCAACTGTTGGTGTTTGTGTTCGTAATCTACGAAACAGTCAATTCGCCATGTAAAGCAGCCGAACAAGGAATTTTTATAAATTTACGCATGCAATTTTGAGTTATGGCATAGTGATATGTAATACCAATATTATTATTGATTTTCGAGATTACTCGAAAATCTACATGTATTTGGCCATAAGTGGAAGAGGCATTTTATTATTTGTTGACTTTTGGCAAAGTAGAGAAACTTACTGTTCTAATTCATTACTTTACAACTCTTTATCAATAGATAGGTCTGCCGATGTAAATGTACTTGTCTCGGATTTTAATACACTGAAGGTGTTCTTTGGGTAACATTAATACTAATATTTGAACTTGGGATCAATACTGCAATGTTAAATGTTTAATTGCTGGAATCGGGCTGCCTAATAACAGCTAGTTAACTAAGCAAGAAGGCTTAGGTGAATGAGAAGTAGGGATAACTAGTGGCCGTCTACAGACCCCTAAAGTGCTGACAATGCGCGGTACGTGAGGCGGTCGAACGTAAAGAGGAAATTGGAAACGAAGTAGTACACAAGTTTTTGCAATAGTTTGAATACGGAAAGAAGTAGACGAATATAAAGATGAATTTCCGATGGGTATTGAGTTGAGATTATCATTTGCGAATAGAAGAAAAACAAATTATAAAAATGATAACTATTTTATATAGTGAGTACTCACTACAAATGGCTAGGATCTAGCAGCACTTCCACGTAAAAAAATCATATGTAAGTCAATGTGTATAGTCTGTATAAGAAAATGGACGTATAGAATAACTATCCACTGTATTTAATTTATATGAGATTAATATATAGTCTGCAGATTTTATAAAACGATTGTTGTAGAAACGTTATATTAAATTTGCACAAATTATATTGCACTTTCTATAATTTTTATCGAATCTTCATATGTATTGTATATTGTAACGAATCTCGTAATGTGTGGGACTCGAGGCGGCCGTTCGTATGTGAATAGTTGTTGAGGTGATCAGTATGGTACCGCCGTCTCCAAATTGATTATTGATTATAGAAAAGGGGGGAGAGCAAGATTAGCGCTCTCACTCGGCACTAATTTAGTTGTTTGCGAACTCACTATGAGGATTGACAAAATATCAATCGTATCAATTTATATCAATTTATATATATATATATATGTAGAGCAATAGCCAGATACCACAATTAACGGCTACCGAATAAGCTTGTCTACGCGGCTAGTGATACGGAGGTAAAAGACCTTGGAAAAGAACAACACCCAAACGGAATTTCAAGACCACCGATTTTGGAGAGAAAATGTTTCCTGATTTTGGGCCGGAGAGGCCACAAGTTGCCAAGGGTTTTCCAGTGACGTCAACGGCTCTGTATCACACCTATGCCAATGAACCAATGGCGGCGTAACGAGCAAGCAAAGACTTTTGGCGAGATAAGTGCCCCTATTATATCAGTGCCCCTATTTTTTAACGGAATGTCGGAATAATTGTATCACCTTCAAAAATGGTATGTGATATGAAATGATATTCAATATTATGAAATTTCTGTTATATGAAATTATATATGATCATGTAATGATTGGGCAATGGTATTCGGTATGCTATGATGTATGATTATGAAATGATATGTGATATGCAATGGTTATGAAATGATACGAGAGATGTACCCAATGAAATAACTTCTTCAAATGATTATAATTATGAATTATAAATGTAATGAAACGATTAATGAATTAATAAGTTGATTGTTTAATGAAATATCTAGCGAAATAAATGTATGAGATGATTATTTAATGAATTTGTGAATGACAGGAAATAACGTTGTTGTTTTATAAAAGAATTCATTGCCATAATTGTCTCAGTGGTATCATTGTGTGAAGGAATACTTGCTTCCGAACCACTTAGCAATCTTCCATAAAGAAAAATTATTACAATATAACAGATAGAAAATGTACATGTCCACTTTCGTATACAGCTTCTATGTAGACCTTTGTATATAATTTTCATACAATCTTCACATCATTTTTTTACTTGGGCTGAAAGAAAATGTTACATTGGTACCTTTATATAGTGGATTTGAAAAATACGATTTTTTTTTAGTAATCGTCGTTATAAATGTTTAACAGTTAGAAAAAGTTAATGAAACTACGGTATTTTTCGATGTAGGCAGCAGTTGGCAGATGATACTCATGGATGGCAAGGTTCAAAGTATTTTTCTGAGTATGTATTGTAGATTGACTTGATTTACTCTCAGGAATATAACTTTTGAAGGGCATATCGTAATATTTCAGTGTTTCATTTACATTGTTGTTCCATTATATTATATCAAGGTGAGGTAAATTTAATGGAGGGAACAATTAGCAAATAGTAATCAACTATTAATCTATTATGTGTTAATGATGCTGGGCCGAATTTCGTGAAAGATAAGGATGGATAATCCGTGGATGGATTATCCATCCTCATATTAGTCTGTTATATTTCTTAATGTGTTTTATTTATCCGCAATGTTATACTTTCATTATAAAAATACGTTATTGGAAACAAACAAAAAAAACGTTTGGGGGAAGGGTGACCAAGCTAAAGGCGGCAGATTATAAAAAACGAAACTTAATAAACGAAGGCATGAACTGCAACTATAGTAGGAATACCAATCAATTAGCAGCGTTAGGAAGACGGTTATTTAATGAACGTGCCATTATCAACGAATGGCAACGATTTCATTCGACGCTCCCATAGTGTACCTCTGTATTAGTGCCACTAAATCAGTATGACATTTTCAGCCCTAATGACGGTGAATAGTTATTGAGATTAGCATAAAGATTCAAAATTCCATCTTTCAAAGCGAATCGGTAAATGTCTTTAATACATTATCTTGGACTGCTTCAACCTTTCATGACATTTAACCTTTTTTCACCTTTAATATTAAATATCTGAAGACAAATAAAAAAATTTTTTAACCGCAATGAACTGGGAATTATTGCATAATTTAGTCCTGAAATAACTGCATTTCTAGTCGCTATGAGATATGAGTAAGCAATGTTGTAACTTTTTTCTGCAAAGATACATTTACAAATAGTCCATTAAAATAAATAATTCAGTCTGCTATGACGATTTTTGATATTTTACTTCAATAACCAATAATATTAAACACCTTAAAAGCGATATCATGTTTGCTGTACCTGTGGAAGAATAATTCAGTAACAAACCGACACAACTTCACATCTGCCTAATCGAATTGTCAATAGCTTAATAATACTTTTTGCACGTCAATTAAGCTTTTTCAATTAATTTGGACATGGCCACTGCAGCAACGGCAGCTTTAGAAGTTACAACTATGGACAATCTTCATGCCAAAACTATTCTCGTGGATTATGTACTTTGTATTGTGATGGATTATCCAATACTCAAACATTGTTTGAACAACGTATGAATTACTGAAATTATTTCACCACCAAATCTCTTCTAAAATGAATAATTTTACCCAACGTTGTTGCAAATCACAGTGCGTTTGATATTGTACGTACAAAATATCCTTCGAACAATATCTCCACCAAAAGCGACAATAACGAGCTTCGGGGATCTCGTTAACCCGCAGCCTATATAATTTAATGGCTAATTTAGAACCTACGGATACAACATTCAGCGAACAGGAGCCATAAGTGCTACAGGAGCACTCTGTATTGAAATCACGGCTTGTTTTCTGTGTAATAGTTTGCTCCGTCGAGAGCGAACTGGCTACCTAACATCGACCGGCCGCAGAATTCGCGCTGCTAAATCGAACGATCTAATGAAGATCCTAGCTCCGTTGGCTCGTTGACGATACGCCTGTGAGATATGCACGCCTCGTTCATACATACATAACAGCATACGCATACTAAATAGTATAATATATCCGTATTAAGTAGGTACAGTGGCGGCTTGTGATGCTCGTGACCAGTGACTCGCCAGCTCGTGCCAGAGTATAACGCACATACACTCGGGAACCATAAACCCCGATGGAGGCTGGGAGCGAAACGCATCGCACGCAACTCAGCCTACGTTACTGTACATACACCATATTGGAAATTAATACGGGTACATCCTCGTTAAGCTGTAATGGACGTATTACGTTATCCTGCATAGCCAATAGAGAAAGCCCAGTAATATTTTCTCTCCACACATCATGTCCACGGATTGAGATGGTATTTTTGGGAACGAGATAAACAATTTTCCTTCATTTGTTGTAATTATGAATATCAATTGTTTCAAATGACCGGCGTCCACTCACCATTCGTGAGTGGATGTCGACGTTTGTATGTGCGAGAAATATCGTATATTTTATGTACCAGCCGAATAATTGGTTGGGCCATTCAAGTTCTTTGGTTAGTGCAACTAAGTTCAATGTGATGCAACCAATATCTCGGTTGGCATGACTAATAACTTGGTTGAGCTGATCAATTACCCAAGTAGAGTTTGACGATCGGCGCAATACTGGGCCAGCCTCGGGCGCTTCGCTTCCAGTACTGGTTGGATGCTCACTCCCAGAGTCAACCCAGCGATCCGCCAGCGTTGGTATGTAACCTCCTTTGAAGGTATTTTATTTTATGTACCAGTTCAGGAGCCACAATGATCCTCTTTATTTATTATGCATGCATATATTCGTCAATACGGCTCAAGTGAATACCAAATTTACACGCATTCCAGTTTCATAATCATGCAATATTCTCTTGTGCATAGTCATTTTTCCATTAATATTTTTGTGTTATAATTAAAAAATATATTTTTAAGCAAAACTCATTCATTAAATATTTGGAATATCGAATAGAGTGAAATTTTTCACTTAATGAACGAAATATGTATATATATATATATATATATATATTAAGGTGTGTCAAATACAAATACACCTCCTGCATGTGAAACTGCCGACAGAATTTTAAAAAACATTTTTCTATCGATATTTACCTGAAAAAATAGATGTCGATTGAGCGACCTCTAACAATGATTTGTCCGCGATTTCCTTTGTTACACAAAGTATTCTAAAGTATATTTTCGAAAAATTTGATAACTTATTCTCTTTCGTTTCTAAATTTTTTAATAATTTTTTATAGAAAAAAAATAGAAGCGGAACCCGGCCCACTTTGGTTTTAAGCCCAGAACTTTTGTTATTTCATGCAGAATTTCTGAGAACTTTTTCAGATTTTGAAATTTGGGCTTAATATGTTAGCTTTAAAAAATCGCAAAAAAATTGAAATAAAAAAAATCTGAAAAAAAATTTCCAGTACTTTTTGAAGTTGGTCCAATCATATAAAAAATTATCTACCAAATTTGAGAGGTCGAGGGTCCGACCCAGGTCGGGACGGTATGTAATGACCCATACAAGCATCACATACAATTTGGCATGCGCTACTGTGTATGCACAATATGAGGAATTAATACCGGTACATCCTCATTAAAGAGTAAGGGCCGTATTACGTTAGCCTGAATGACCGATAAAGACACCCCAATACCATTTTATCTCCACTCCTGACATCCGACGGGACCACGGATTGGCCATTAGAATTTTATCAGAGGATTCTTTCGATTCCAGACGAACCTTCCTATAATCTGTCATTGGGGTGAAAAAGCTGGAGGGTTGACTCTCCAACATGGCAAGGGGATACTGAAGGCAATAGGATACGTGTCGCTACTGATGATGCTGGTCGTGCAAAGAGAACGAAACAACGACGAAGGACTCGTTGAAGTAAGCGGCTTACGAGCTTCCCCCCTAGGGTGGGTAACCCTCGACCAAAACTGAGAGAACATGTGTTTTAGGGGCTTACTTTGCTTCATATCACGGCATATATGAGTGTGTGGACTAAAGCAATTCTATTCTCATTACTTCAGCTACAGAAAGTCAACATATCATTCTATGTCATTCAAAACCTAGACACGTATAATACAATGCCAGCGTTTCTGTAAAAACAATAAAACTTATGTAACACAAACTTAGCCACGGCGTGAGTGACTGGCTATGGTCAATCGCAACACGAATAGAATAAAGATATATGGATATAGCTGATTTCTACCAGTTATTCAGAAGAAGAAGTTTTGCGTACAATAGGGGGGAGTGGGGTATAATGGGCCGTAGGCAACAGTGAGCAACGGCGTCTATCGGAGTCCACAAATCGCCGAAAATTCTAGTTGTTTTTATATAAAATTGTGAGTTCAATTGGCTGCTACTCGTCCAAGTTAGTTTTACGTTACCTTATCTCTGAACACACAAAAATTGCAAGTACATTTTGGCCGTTTGAAAAAAAAACTTTTACCCTTCACAGAGTTTTATATCTAAGCGAACTTTTGTTAATCGCTAATTCCCCTCGACTTACATGATTCTTTACATCTTTCTGTATAGCTGTGAGCCCATTTTTCATTAGTTTTACTCAGTGATGCATGATTTTTTTTATAATCAATGTTTGCGAGTGTTAGTGGGGAACAATGAGCAAACATTGTAGATTTGGTCTAGATAATTCCAACATTCAAGTTCAAGTATGATGGATTTTATAATTTATTTTTTCAAGGTAAGATTGAGTAAGAATAAATATGAAACAAAGCAGTAAGGGGACAACTAGAAGACAGATGGTGGAAGAATCAGTGATGAAAGGAGGGCTGTAGTCTAAATAGTGGACAGTTCGAAGTTGAAAGTTTCATAATATATATAGATTAAGTGGAATGTCAACTAATAATTGAATAATATACAAATAAAAGAAAAATGAAGAATTTTACCCATTCGCTTTATCTCCTCGATGTTTTTCGGGTATTGGCTCATTGTTTCCTCTTACATGGCCGAAAGTGCCCTACTGGTGGGGTACAATGAGCAATTTTCCGATGTACTTTCAAACTAAATTTTCATACACCCTTGATAGTTTGAAACGTGTTATCGCAACTTTAGAGTATGAGCAAAGGTTAAATAAAATCGACTGAACACCTTTCCAGTCATATTGTAATTTTAATAAAACTACCGACGAATTTAAGAAAAAAGTGGCTCACTGTGGCCCACTTTCCCCTATAGAAAAATCAGCTTGTGGAAGATTCACTCCAAAGTATCTCGGCTACCCTCACATTAGTAAAATCGTAGTAGCTTAAATAGCTATATATTAAAACTATTTATTTTCGTTAAAAATAACTATTCGTATAGAACCATTGGCTGTGTCCATCTAAGACATACTTACATTCACTAAAGTAGTCAATAGCAGATTTCTCTTGGTTTATTCCGTTATGGTCTTTCTACTTTCGGACCAAAGCTGGTACTGGGAAAAAGGGAAAATATATCATCATGCTTAAGAGTTCCGCTTGCTAGAAAAGACCCATCAGCAACACTGCCTTTTCAAAATTATTTGATTATTTTCAAGCCGTGTTATTACTTTATTACAAGAGAGGGACGATGAACGCAAGCGTGTGAGAGTAGGAGGAAGCTGCCTGGAGTGCATAATGGGATTTCGCTACCTGGCACGTTCTAAAATGCAAAATGAAGAGGGAAGAGGAGATACGCGGACGGGTGAACGAGCGGGACGTTTACGGGGGAAGACCGGAGGGAAGGGATGTCTCGTATTTATTCCCTGTCTGCCGCGAAGCATTGCTGCCTCGATCTTCACGCTCCTCAGCTCGCTGTTCAAGCTTGGTGAATCACGATGTAAATTAAATTGTTAGGACGTTGTCGGGGAGCTTTCTTGTCAACTAGGAGCCAGGGACATAGTCTTGCAAAGAAGCGTTTTACTCTCCTCATTTTTCCACTATATTTTTTGCTACTTTCTCTATTGTATCCGCTCACAGGTCCCTGAAAATAAGGACGAAAATCCCCGGAGCTTGATTATCCTCTTTGCATCATAAATCTGGAAAAATAAAGAAATCGAAAGAACACACCGGAAGCCTGGTCATTGGAATCATATCATTTTCGCTCATATACGAAGAAAAATGTTTGAAGACAATCGCATGGTTTTGTATGCGCTGGAAAGTATTATTAGCTGCGGCGAATTTCTACTGACTGCTGGTCCCACCTAAGATTGTTGTTGGCAATCAATTAATTGGTAGGTTATAAATCATCAGTTATTAGTGATCCATTAGTACAATAACTGATCAATAATTACTCTGTAATAGGTCAGTTATAAATGAGTTGATAGTTATTAATATCTTCATAGTGATAATGGTAGTTAATAGTTAATAAGTTCGTTAGTGATCCAATAACTCAGAAATAATTGGCTTCTTGCTAATTCTGCATCACTGCATGGAAGTCAAATATTGACTTACAAACTGGTTCACCAATGAATTACAAAAAAAACATTGAAGTGATTTCTAGCATCGAAAAAATAACTTTAGTCATTATATCGTGAGATGTCCATGTACGAAACTAATATGATTGAGTATAGGAAAGACATGGATAGGTTAAAATTTGAGACTGCATGGGTAGCTTATCTGCTATATTTCAGTGCCTCATCAGTTCCACTATTTTACCTATTTTATGGTCAATTATTTAAAAAAATAAGACAACTTGCTGCCGTGGTTCCGGAAACATAATTCTATAACAGTATTGGAACCCTGAAGATCTGATACATAAGGAACAATGATTTTTTGAGTAGTATCTAATCATTGAATTGGATTGTGCTATCAAGTGCGAAGTTTTCCTCATGAGCTGCTCGGTAAAATATCTAAATTTTATCGTATATTTTCTTAAAAAAAAAACAGATGTTATGATTCCATTATTGGGAAATTAATTTCTCAAAGTTATATGGAGATTATTCTTTGAGCGTGTATCGAATAGTTACTATAATCGTAGCCCCCCCCCCCCCCCTCCTCAAGTTATGTCCACTATGTAGTGCAAAACCGAAAATAACCAGATGTTAAGCAATGAAGTTAATGGTTATGACAACGAATTTGTAGGGTACAGTACCGAAAAATTTGTTGACGACTGTTTAACCTCTTCATTAAGTAGTATACCACTTAGTCCATATCGTCTCCTACTAAGTCAATGAGTAACAATATTTTATAAAACCATTTTCATCGTTTTACTCGTGCTGTAATTTTTTTCCAGGAAACTCCGTGGTAAACGAGTTCAGTTTGGTGTCAAATTTGACATAAGAGGGCGCACGCTAGAACGCTCGTGACCTGTTAACGCCTTACAAGAGCGCAGCAGCGCAAATGTATATCAGGTAGGCGTATTAGCACGTGTGATGAGCTTAGTTTCGCCAAGTGGGACATGGATAGCTTAACTTTTTAAGAACGGGGGTCAGCTGCGGAAAGAGCTCCATTGGCCAGGGCTGATTACGGCATAGTAACTTCACACGTGACTATCTTTAGATCCCCGCAACATACAAATGATTGTTATTGTTAACGCCAAAGTGCAATATACTTCATCGAATCGGATCCGATAATTTGGTAGGTCTATTCGTTGAAAGATATAAGCCCTTCATTGAATCAAATTGGGTAAGATATGGCACTTTCGAAAGCTTCCACAAAGGCTCCAAGGCTAACTCCAAGTAGTTAGTAAAAACTAACTACTTGGAGGTTCAAACATAAAGATTTCAGTCCACAGTAGTCCGCGTACTCCAATTGCGTAATTTGCCAGAATACTGTATTTCGGTTTTGAAAAAGGTCTAAGTTCAACTCAGAGATTATTGATGTAATACAGCATCGTTTTATAACACGGTACGCATATTTGACTATGCAATTATTTGTGGCATCTAACTATTTTTCTCCAAGCAACAAATCCGTTGTAATTCGCATAGAATTCATCACTGGAATCACTTCTTTTACGTTATCAAGTTTCCGTATGAACTTCACAATTGCATGAGTAATTCCATAAAACCCCACGGATTCACTTTGCCCAACTTTAGATTTCAACCTCCAACCAACAGAATCAGAGAGTTGTTCGTCGCGCTTTGTAGACATTATTACCATCCGTTACGAATGAACACTTGAGTTCGCTCATCCACGGTTAATGCTTTAATACTTATATCTACCTCTGCTGAGATAGCACAATTCAGAAGGCTTGATTATGCGGTGGTCGTCTCCTGTATATTCCGCACGGTTCGCGATCCAATCCTCTTTTGGATCAATGAATGTCAGAAGACAGACAGAGAAACCGTTCTGCATACTTTAGATTCAAGCGCTGAGGTCACAGGTCGTCAGAACTGTCTGACTCTTTTCCGGATTGTTATTCCTGATTCTTTTCGAACTATTCTATCGAAATAGTTGTGTACTTTTAGTGAAAAAAAAGTTCCACTTTTTTTTGGCTGCTCTAGCATGAAAGAAACTGTTTTTCTATATCTAACGGAATTTCTGAAAATATACAAATACCTTCAAGGTTACGCTTGAACGAATTTCTTCATTCTGCTCAAGCGGTAATAGGGTTTCTGTTTGATGCTCGTATAACAACGGTATTCCTTTGAGATGAAATGATTTAATCTTACGAAGTAATGGAAAGACGTTAAGTCGTGACATTCCCATTCTTGATTCGATCACCCCACAATTTAAGTTATGCAGTTCCTGGTCTGATGCTCTGATACTAAACCTTCTTTATGCGCACGCGCACCAAGTTGACCAATGTGGTTGACCAACCACAGGATCTATTTAACCTGCGAATATAGTCGGGAAGTTTCTACGAACACGACTTTCGAGTCTGACTGTAAAGCAGGAAGACTAAACTGCCCTAAACTCGGTAATTTGCCATTGACCACGCCAAGCACCAGTGGCTTTTGCCTTCGCTATGACTGTAGCAGTTCCGGACAATAGCTATAATACGAGGGCGACCAATGTTTCGCGCGTTTCCGTCGCGTCTTCACCGTCAAGCGCAGTTAAACTTCATCACTACCTTCAGCGGATGTGCGCTCACGCTTTTTATCTCGCTTGTTTAATTTCCCACATCTTCATCTTCTTCCTCTGTGGTAGCCGACGTGCCGCGGATTAGGTTTACGACGTCATAACGACGGAAATGGAAAATGACTGAATATTTCGAGAGCATCAATGCTTCAGGCTGTAGCACTGCCACAAGAGAGATCTCGGCGAGGATGAAGAAGCATCACGGAAGATAAAAGAAGATACATTCTTCAGTCCTTTTAGCCACGGTGGTAATAACCGGAAAAACTGCGGCTGATCTTGCCGGAGATTTTAAGTCTGACGTTATCAGAAATGCCCGGCGGTAAAAAGTGCAAGGAATCATGGACGTGGCGGAAGAATACTTGGACAACGAAAATTCAACCGGACAATAAAGTTCTTCCGGGTTTTTTCTTCAGCTTTCGCGTCCTCGACAAATTCTCCTGTTTGCGTTACCGCGTACAGAACGAAGGAAAGAAAGCTGGGGAAAGCATGATACCCTTATCGCTTCCTGTGGAAGTGTCCTAGGGTGCATTTCGCATCATACCAGAGAACAATAAGAAGGCGAAAAATCTTGGGGACTATACGATCTTGCAGAAATCTTTAGCGATCTCTGATCGCAATTTTGGTAAATCCACAAAAGAACGGGAACGCTCTCGGAAAGAGTGTCTGGATTACCACTTGAATCTTGGCATCTTATATGCAGTTGTCCCACTTATGACGAAATACCCAGGAGAACCAGAAAACGCTGAGATGGGTGTCAGGAATCAGAAGTGGACGAGATCAGAGTCGAGAAGAAAATCAGGAAATCTGGTCCGCTTTGTACCTCAAAGCGAGGTTTCTCCTCGCAATTTTCACTTGTGGTTTTAACATATCTGAGTTGGTGAAGCCTAAGCCGAATACAGACTAGGCATCCAGCTGAAATGAAGATGGGCTGTTAAGTTCGAATTCGACTTCAACATATTCAACAGTTATTTAAAACCAAAGCGTAGAACGGGCCCTAAACCATCGAAAGTAAAATATGATAGCAAGACAGTAGATCCGTCGTGATATTTAATTATAGGTAATATGCAAAGGTAGCCAATATTCATACGTCCGCAAAAAGAATTTAGTGAAGTCCAATGTTGACGAGAAGCTGGGAATACAGTTAAGATCAAGGTAGCTATGTCGGTACGCTGGAGTCATGAATGTCATCGTCTGTATGCTATTATAAACATTATTTTTTGGAGTTAGAACACAAAAAAAAAAAAAAACAACACAACACAGATTTATTTTGCCAATCAGCAAACATACATGTTGTTAAACAAAAGAGGTCACAAACGCAACATCGGTGAGTTTGGGAATATTTTAGAGTCCTATAATTATTTTTACAGAAATCACATTATAAATAAAAATAGAATTTGCAACGAAAACAACAAGTAAACTAAAACAAAAATTGTAATAAGCGAGCATCAACGACAGATATTATTTTTATATTTTTTTTAACACAAAATATTATTTATTATTTTTTTTTTTGCTCGCTATAGAATAAGAGAAATAAATTTCTGAAGAGGCACTGATCAGGGCAAAACGTTAAAGTGAACAAAACACTTCATGAGCCGCCATTCGCCGAAGCACCTTCTATTAATTCTTTATGTTTTTTCTCTATCTGTTAACTAAGTACGTGAATTCTCGATAAGAAATCCATTTTGCTGTCCTCCCATAGCTACTTGTGAAAAATTCGATTTTCGAGTTCTAATTGTACATTCAAATCGACCGTAAAAGCCTTCAAGATTTTGTACGAGTAAAAATGAATAGCTGAATGACAATGTTTCAAGAATGTATGCATGTCAATTTGGTTTGCCTTCGCGACATAACTACCGTAAGATAGGCTGTGTTTGTTAAAACCGAATCGGGAAAAGGATAATTTTTTTGGAGAAACAAAAAACGAAGTAAGAATCTAAACATTAATAATGGATGAGAAATCAGCAAAAGAGTAGATCAGTCGTGATCTCACGCCAGAGGCAAGAGAGGAGCGATACCCAACTGCAGTTTATACAGCAAAAGAAAAAGTGCTAGAACTGTCTTTCTTGTGGAACGACGAAAAACTTACCATCATGCTCTTATAAAATATTTATTCTACCTTTGTTTTCGACGGGACGAAAGGTGCTTACGCAGAAGTTCGTCGTCCGCGGAGGTGCCATGATATTCACTCGCTCACTGGAACTCACCAATCGCAAGCAGCGAGAAGCAACAACGCGTCCTTCTAACTTTTATGGACCTCCGAAAAAAACTCGAATGGAAACATTTTTATACCTGCCAGACGCTCAACAAACCTAGCTCGCGTTTAAAACTTTTTGCTTGTGAAAAAGAATGTTTGTCAAGGCCGTAAAATGCTTCAAAATGTTAGTGTGTCAACACGGTCAGAATTATGGATCAATGACATAGATTACCAAGATATATACGCTAGATTAATCTTTTCCAATAACAGAAAAAAATCGTTTAAGCAAATTGCAATGGTTGATTGATTTCGACTTATAAAAAATTCAGACAGCTCTACGTATAGCAATATCTACATCAAAGTAATTAATTATATCACCGTAATTACTGAAATTGATGTCGATGAAGACGATGAGGATATTCACTTGAATCAACTTGATTATTCCTTACTTCAATTTGCCGTCTGATTTTACTTGAAGATTATTGACGTCAAAGAAAAATGCCAGCATAGATGGAGAAGGAAATGAAACGAAAATAGACACCAGGAACACGCCGGTCATCCGATCAGTAAATTCGATACTGGACCATGTGAGAGCGAAATTGAAGTGCGTTGAATACTCAATGGAACGTTTCAACCAACGACTGTTTAATCCTTTTATTCGCGGCACTCAGTGCAGTTATCCTATCGCAGTGACGATAACACGTTTTTTCCTCTTCCCTCGTATTATTATTGCCGCCTCATAAATTCAAGACTTCCAGTGTTTATCCAGTGCGGTTGGAAATGTTCCCTCTCAGTCGCTCCCCCTGTGCTTACTCCCTTTTCATTCCTCCTCTGGCTCACGGTTTGCTGTGATTCTCGCGCAGATATGAGACTCGAAATTTTCAGATAATTACATAACGAATCGTTCGGGATGATAATACGAAATAATGTGTAAACCGTGTTATAACACATCGGAAGGGGTCAAAAGCTGAGGGACACACAAACGTATAACCATAGAGAGTGAGAGAACTCCTGGTCTCGTTGCTAGGGCGCACCGCGTGATTTGTGTTCTCGTGGTTCAGTGGGGTCCGCTTGTCGTAATAATTTATCGCCGTAAAATATTGTCACGCGCGGTGAGTCAACGGGTCGGGACGGAACGCACGAACTTCGCTCCCGTTTCACTTGAAAAGCCAACGATGCATCGCTAACATGCACTTGTCTGTCTGAGTCTCATCTACCGCCTTTCCTTTCGCTGTTCATAGACTTTTTGAGGCCTTGACCCAAGTTCCTGGTGTTTCCGATGGCTTAACAGCTTTCCGGTGTTCGACTCGGAACCTTTAATATATAAAGCTCCTAAAACTGAATAACTTCAATCAAAAGCTCTGGAGTTCCGGTCGTTTTCCGAACTCTACGAAATCATGAATTTTAATCAGCCAAATTAGCTTACTCGCTTCTACATCCAATTTGGAATCTATGAAGCCCTGTTTGGAATATCGTGATCATTTCAGTCTGAAAATGCTTGATTCTCTGGCAACACCAACCGATACTGCTTTATCAGAGAAAATGTTGCGATTGTTATTCCAGTGCAGTGAGTTCAGTGGGATATCCGGAATATTCCATTGACTACAACTATATTATTCAAGTGATTCGCATACCTCGTATAGATAATCGGAGCCTCGCTTGTGGCGAGAGGTGGAATCAGAATTTGGATTCGTAGAGAACTACAGGAAATCATGTTCTGGGGCGAATACTAGTTCTAGCTAGGAGACTTCCTGCATCCCGTTGCTCCGGTAGTTCCAACCGCTCGACCTCAGTTGGAGGTGGCTCTATGCCTAGTGAGATGCCAGAAGAGAGAGCGTCGAGGCGATTCCAAAGCACTCGAGTATCGGGCGATAGGATGTAGGCCGAGATGGGGAAGGAGAGGTCGCGGAAACGACGCGTCAAATGCAATTTCGGGGTGAGCGCGAGGTGTGTAGAACCAGCGTTGCGGATAGAACTGGCGTGGCAGCCAGGGAGAGCTGAAGGCTCATTGATATGGAAACGAGCGACCAAGAAATTACAATGGGTCGGCATCGGCTGCGATGCTGGTTCTGGTTTAGCTGGTCCTGGTGAGGCTATCGGCTATATCGATGCGGTTCCACGGACACGGATAGCTTCGGGACGGTCTGAATAATGGATTCACCCAAACTCCTAGCATAACAATGATCCCGTGACCTAATAGTGTCGCCAAAAATAAATCGATAGCCTCGCGGGCGGCTACCAGCGCAACCTCGACGCATTGAATATCAGCCCTGCAACGACACGTCCTCTCACTCCGTCAAAGAAGGCCCCGATAGTCCTCCTTTGAATTCTCATTGATATTACTGGAATCTTCTGAATACATGATGCAGCAACTTCCCTTCGTAATCATTCCATAACAAAACACCGTGTATCGATTGTAATCTGTTGTAACTTGTAGCTGAGCTGATGTCGCGAACACATGTCTATTCCCGTGACCGATCACATTTTTAACATAATACATCGGTTCACTTTCTGCTCATATTGCGTCTCCATTTTAAATATAGTGTAACGTGTATTTTTGTTTTCTTTTTCTAATGAAATTGTTTAATCGTCATAGCCGCAGAAGAAGCCATTGATATTTGGTGACGCCAAAGGGTCTCATGTATCTCGTTAGCTCACGTGCTTGATTAGGCCGATCGCCTTTATTAATCGACCACCGGACCGACGGGACACCCGAACACCAGTTTACCTCCGTATCGTTAGCCATCTGACACCGCAGTCTGGTCCTACTACCTCGACCGTCCGGAAGGATTCTCCACGGCACGGCACAGGAAGAATCCCTTTCGAGTGAGGGGCAGAGGACGTATAGGTGCACAGAGGGTAATTTAGTGTATGAAGCTTCCTGTTTTGGCACGAGCTTCCTGTGTGACTTAATAATAAAAGTAAGCCTTCGAACCCTAAAATTGGATATTGACTCGATTCAAGGAACAGCTGTTGTTGAAAATGTCTCCTAGATTAATCCGAAAATTCCGCAAGATTTTGATGAAGCATGAATTAAAATTACAACGGAATCGTATATTTAGATGTTACCGGAAAAACAAAAAATCCAGATAAACAATCTTTCTTTATACCCCGATCGAAGGTACGTACTTTCGGCATCAATTTCGATGCAGGAAATCCAACATTCGTGCATTGCTAAAATGACCCGCACGCCCTCTGTATCACCAAACATTTTTTGCTCCCGCTGCCGTCAGTCACTTGACTATATTTACGCGCGCACGTATATAATTTAACCTAACCACGAAGCGGTTTACGTGATATTTTTATTTATTGTGGAGACGCAAATGATAAATCCTCGTATCAAAATGCAGTTTGCAATCTCCTTCCCCCTCCCCCGACCAGCAGCACTCGCTTCGCTCGTGCCACAAATGTCGGGGCTGGCATCATTACACGGATACATGCAATTGCTTTTTCTCGTACTTTCGACCGGCTATATAGAAAAATAGTATACACCACATGGGCAGAAAGTTTCACATTCCTGCACTGCGCGTCATATATATATAGGGCATCGTATCTTCTGGTGTAATATACTATTTTCAAAGATATACATTAAGGTCAACTCATTTTATATATAATAGCGTCCAGCAACTGAGGAAAAATAGTTTATTCAGAAAAAACCAGAGTAAGAAGGTAAAGTATTAATCTTTATAATCTTCAAATACTTACTGCTGAAATCCATAAATTATAGATCATAATTAACAAAATACAAAACAGGAACACAGTTCGAAGTAATAAAAAACCAAATTGAACGTTACCTTACTGTCAGAAGTAAACATGACTACAAATGTAATCTACGGAGCTTACTTTACGTTGACGACCACATACAACATATACTATTAATTATAAATGAAATCGTGCAATCATCGATTAATAATCGTCACTTATAGTTGTCAGAACTACAATGATTCCTTTAAGAGTCCTTACATCCGGACCAGAACTCTGGAAACAGGAAAACTCGCAACTAAAAGCCTTCAGCTGCAAAACAAGAAAATACATCATACTTATCCGCAAATTATCACTTCCTATTACAGGCGGAGAGCAGAGCATGCTGTGACCAGGCGTGCCCCTCGTACACATTGCCGTTCATTTCATATAATTATCGGGATGGTCTCGCTCGATAATATACAGCGGTGGCCTCTTCCTGCCTACTACTACAATTCCTCCCCATCGTTACTTATATTACAGGACGATAACGCCGCATTAACGCGAATATCGCTGTAGTGTGAATGTTTCTGGTGCGTCGAAGGCGGCGTCGCGGTGTATGAGAGCCCAGAATGCCTACAACTATAATACAGTATATCACAGTCGATGAGACTACGTAGGGGGGCTGCGTGTGAAGCCACGAGAGGGGAAGTACCCCCGGAGTAAAGAATATCGCCCTATAGTCCACGAGTCGTTAGTATCTGATATTTTAGTATCCACCCCTCGTGACGATGAAGCTGAGCAGAGAAAATATCATCATCTCCCCGCGTATCATATCAAAAACAGAACTCATCTAAGCACACCACACAACACGTAGTACAGTTTTATTAGGTTTTCTTTGTTCTATCATACCCCAAGTTACTGTCATAATTCTCATATAATATAAATGAATCCAGACGAGTCTTCTGACTCGTCGAGCTAAAGATACCCTCGAGATTCACTGCTTTTACTGGTCTTCTCTATTGTTAGCTTTTCCACTATATTTGTTTTGTTTCAAATGAGGAATGGCAAATAATGTTTGGAGGATTCCTATTTTCAGGTTTAAGGACATTTGAATGATACAAATTGATTACGATTTTGAATGAAATTGATGTTGAATGGATGGGAGTTACAAACTATTATAACACAATATGACATGCGTAATGAAATATTCTTTCGGATATAATATCATACGCGAATCATTTCGAGAAAAGAGTTTTTTCAATTTCGCTTTTTTTTGTGTGTAAGTGTGTGTGGTATCTTCTGGTTAAAAAATAAGACGGATCTGTGCAAGAATTTCACTGAATTTTCGTAGATTTATTTCGGTGTTTCTTCACACTTCTTATAAATGAAGGAATAATTTTTTTTCACCATCCAGTGTTTTTTTTAATATATCAAATAAGCTACCCGAGGGCATACACGGAATAAACGTATCCGTTGGCCTAGCAAGCTATTTATTTGTTAGGTGAAACTTTGTTGCCACAACTATCAGGTTTGTCGGTGTTGTACCTGGTCACATTTACAATTTAGACTTAGTTGACTCGAACAGGTCACACAATAAATTGTATTCGTATTATAACTGTGAGAAAGTTGAGCTATTCGATAGTAACTCAACTAACTACTTTTTCAAGCAACGATACAAAGCCAACTTAGAATAGTCGATTGAATCAAGTAATCGTCTATCACTCAGAGCACAAAGTCATTTCGTTGGGACCAACTATTTTTTTCCTACTGCAACCAAGTTAATTTTTCCATGTACCGGTAGAGTGCTACTATGAATCGGGATTCGAATCGCGTTGGCGCCAATGGAATTGTCCTATGTTTTTCTTTCTGCGCCCTCCCTAAGTTCCAAATAGTACAATTAGCCGCTGTACGACCATGAAACAACTAATATAAATGGTAGAATGGTGGTTGCTAGCCCGTGGTTTTTACGGCGATTTTATTTCTTATATCCTTCGTATATTATCACAAAGTAAAAATTCACATAGCAATCGAGGAATATGTGCTGAGCCTGACACTCAGTTCTAGATTATTGACGTAACACCCAGTTTATGTAATCTTCTAAACAAATAAATTGGGGACGAAGCCGAAAAATGTCAGACTCCGAACATATCCGCGCGCGTAAATGACCATACGAATTAGGAGATAATTTCAATTTTTTTTTCTCCTGTGTAAAGAACTGGCAGGCGGAAATTAACGCACAAGTAAAGCAATTCTTACTCATTAATCACTGTCAATTCAATTGAAATTCATTGTGTTCTCTCTATTTTATCACAGTCCAATTTATCTTTTAAATGAAAAACGACGTGAACACTTACACTTACATCTAACTTTGATTGTATTTTTCGTCAGTCAGAATTGACACAACGATTTCAATAATTTTTTAAAACCGCATTTCTTTGAATTACTCCTTATATCTCCAACTGCCAGGCGTATTTAACTACAATTTTAGAAAAGAGTAAAGCAGATAGTAATGGCCATTTTTGGTGAATTTCGTTAATATCAACAAAACCATTCAAGTGCTATGAGATTCGTACAAAATGAAAATTTGAAATAGCGTATCGTGTATATTTCAGTATTTCAGAGTGAATATTTATGCATAATGATACGAAAAAAGTCACTTAGTATGAAGTAAGTCCGAAACTGTACGAGTTAAACGCTATAGAATTATTTGTCTGATTCCACTAAGTTTTCTCTATTGAAAAAGCAACATATTTATCAACTGTGTTATTAATTCCTCATGGATGAAGATTTATAAAATATCAATGATCAGCTTATTCAGAAACAAATAGATATTTTTCAACATTAATTTCATTTTTTTTAAATACTGGGCGTCGTGTCGCTACCGCGTTACTTTATAATGAGGATGCAATGTCTAAGGTCTTTACTCATTCTTTAAAGAAAAGCTGCATTTTATAGCGTGTCTGATTTTAACCAAATAACGATCTTTCTGAAATTTAGAAGACAACAATTTTATTACCGACTGTAAAAAGGAAGTTGCATTTTTCTTATAAAAATAATCCGTGTCAATACAATAATAGTCGAAACAGTAAATATGTTTCTAAACCGCAACTTATATGATATTTTTATCACCTAAAAACAATTGCATTGTTCAATTCAAGGAACTCTATGAATGTATAATGCAATCATGGAATGATTTCCGTTGGGTAACTGACAACAAATAGCATAAATTAGATGCTGAAAATGTTAGTACTCACTTAAGCAAACTTTACCGACTGCGAAGCTCCTTAAATTCGAAAGATTTGTTACGAAAGCGAGGGAATAAAGGGCGATGCTGGCGAGTAACGTTATTTATTTCCTTCTTGTTTTATTCGCACGCGTACGCGCGGTAGATACATCTTCTCTCGGGCGAGGCTTTATTATTTCACCCTTGCCTATTTCGCAAGGGTGGTTCCCGCCAGCTCTACTGCTGTTTCCCTCTACTAACCCCCTACAGTTGCACTTGCAGCTCGGTGTGCAATAGCAACCACTCTCAAGCAAGGTGGATATATATGCAGAAGGCTAGCATGGGAAAGGGAATGCCCTATGCCACGGGAGCCACGAGCCGCGAAACGAGATTTACCGTGGACGGTGTGCATCGTCGTGAAACGGCATTAGCGACACCGCATACATCCCTCTGTTTGTCCCACCGCAACTACACTACTGTACGTACCAAGTATAGCTCGCTTCAACGGGAATCTCGAGCTTATGATTTTCCTAGGATAGCATCCAGAACCATCTAGCATTATTATAGCATACCGTCGACCAAGTCGTTTCCGATCTTAATGCGCGTCTCTACCGCAGCTAAGTAGCTTGCTAAAATGCTTGCCAGTGTCTCATAGATAAGGATTTTACTACTACCTCTCTCATCATGGGCATTACGACCCTGCACGTCTCTCTAAAGACCATCAGTGAAGGAAAAAACGTAAGGTAAGGCATAGTATGTGTATATAAATATATGTATATATTATTTTGTGAGTAATAAATCAACTTTCTTTATTTTATTTTCAAATATACCATCAATGAAAAAGGTGCGATGGTATCTGGAGACTAAGTTGATGTATGACATACATTACCGAACAAAAGTTGGATAATGTAGACCTTGACGAATTCGCGACGAAAACAAATCGTCCATAGAAATTCGATGCCATTGGAGATACTGAAAATACTTAATGGGAATGATTATAATGATTCATCGGGAAAATATTAACTCCTTAGCGAATCGTTGGTATATTTTTTCGCTAAGTCATCACCAACATTTTGGCGCAACACTTAAAATCAATATTCTGAATATCGTCGATTACAGTGCTGTAATTCCATTTTTGCTAAATTGTTGTACTAAGAAAATCTATCTCTATCTACAAGCTATGTTTGAATTTCGTCATTTTTTACTATTATGTAGTAGTTTGATCACATGATAAATCATTTGGATTCTTATGTCAATTAAGTAACCTGAACATTTATTTACTGCAATCAACAAAGCCCCTACAATCTGAAAAAGGTTTGAAAATTCTAAGGAGAAAAATTGCAGCTTTACTTCCCATCCGCCACTTGTGTAAGTGTAATATTTGAATGAGTAAATTTCTCACTCCAGTTCCTCTTAGTCTCTGGGGAGCCAACGAATGTGTGCCTACTTCTCAGTACACGCGCTACCCACGATACCCTTCAATTTCTCGAGTTCATGCATCTGTGAAACCCTGGTTTTCGCGAGCTCACCCTCAAAACAGTGGCAAAGAGACCATTGCAAGGGTGCATGAACACTTCGTACTACACTATCTTATGTATATGTACGTATACATATATATACAGTTGTCGTCCCTGGTACTTTTTCGAGCTTCAATCTCACGTTAAATAACAATGCGAAGGCGGAATAGCCTCGGGGGACGTGGCGGCTATCGATCAAAAGGGGGATCAAACCCGAGGCACGAGTACTCGCGATAGATGGAGTCGTGGGGTCCAGGATCTAGTGCAGGACATCCTGAAACCCGAGGCACACCCCTTAAGACCTAAGGATCTCTGTTATATTATAGGGCCGCAAGGATAGTTAGCTGTGTGCTCTGCATAACGTTCTCCAAGCTCGAGAATAGTACACTTACTTAATTGCACCCGGCACGCCGCGTACAGTGGCCCGCCCCCTCTTCACTCTGATACCCTGTAGGTATCCTAATGTGTTATGTTAATGAGTCGCGATTTACGGGCCAAGGACTTTAAGAGTTTACCTCTATGAAGGGGAGGTCCTTCCCTCCACACTGCCTCAGCCCGTTTCGTTACTACTAAATACGTGGTTTCATCTGAGGACTATAGCAATTTACCTACTTTTTGTTCCTGAGCTGTGGACGACACTCCGACTCCTTGACTCTTAACTCAGTTTTTTTGCTGTTTTCACAAATGAGAAAACTTTAACCATTACAGTATTGCATTTGTATGCACTAAGTGCAAACAAGTTCATTAAATCAAATAATTGTAGTGATGCGACATGAGACGAGAATTTCTCGAATCTCGCACGTTTTTTCGCGCGTATTTCATTTATTTCAAAATCTCGTCTCGATCGATCGGCATGAAGTTTAATCATCATCTCGTTTCGAAATATCTGGAATTTTAGGCGAGATGGAGCGAGAATCTTGGAAACGATTAGTTGCATCCTGAATCGAACCTCAAAAATGTGTAGAAACGCTATTCAAAGTTAAGCGCTGATGTGACTCCCTTAACCGTGTATATTTGAGATTTTCGAAATTGCCAATACTAAAATTACGAAGTTATTGACAGTTAGATACACAAAATCTCCAAAGGCGAAAACAGTGCATACAAAATATGATTTAAAACTGAATTTACCTTAAATACATCATTAATCAATACCTTTTTTGAAGCCACTTCCCCATAAATTTCTACGCATTTCTCTGGGTGCTCTCGATATAGATGTCTTCTTACACAGCTTGTATTTCCATCAGAAATTTTTATTCGTTTGGGAGGATCGTAGCACAATTTGCATGTGGCGAACTTGACGTTGTTCTCGTCGACACTAATGTCAAATGCTTCGTTACGGAGGTATTTTGACGTTTTAGATGGTTTCGTTTTCGGGTCATTATCCGCCCTGTTCGTATTTTCGCACGATATTCCGGTTTCCGATGCGGTATTCTCAGCTGGAACAATAATCTCGGATGCTGCAGCATTTAAATTTCGGACGTTCCTGCTCTAGCAACTAGCTCTGGACATTTTCTTTTTCCAGAATCGCGACTGAATTTAAGAGATCGTTTCATTGCGTGGGTGAGGAACTTTGATGATTCCGAGAAACGAGCGAGAATCTCGAATCTGGCAATTACAACACAATAGCAACGAGAGAAGACTTTAGCTTGCTGTCAAATTCGAGACCGAGAAAACAATATTACTATGTTCACGATCTCGAACCTGTCTCGATCAGTTGACTATCAAAATCGAGACGTTAGTCTCGAGCTCGGTGTATTCTCGCTCGACTCGCTTGCTCGCATCACTAAATAATTGCATTCAATACCTCTAAACTGCAGGAAAAAAGCAGTGCTTGGAATAATATAATTTATTTTCCAGCTCGGCAAAATAAGCTTTTAATAAATTCCATTCATATACCTTATTACGAACAGACGTTCCGCTGCGTTTGTTGTTACCGTTATAACTGTGGAAACGGAATAACAAGTAGCTGAACAGAGGATAGAACCCCGAGCCAATCAGTGACTGACGCGGAAACAATCAGGGAATTACGTTTTTTGCTTTAATCTCTTCTGATTCGTGAGCCATTCCGGATTTTCCCTCCGCCCCCGGCTATTCTGGCCCGAAGCATTTCACCCATGCATATATAGTATAGTGTTGCAACCTCTTTGACCCGCCAAGTCCCCCTCCCCCCCCTTTCGTCGACGAATGCTAATAAGCCCGGATTCAATGGCCTTGTGCATTTTCATCATTAGCTTTTAAAATCCCGCTTTCCAATCTACACTCGGCCTCCCCCTCCAACTCATCTACTTTGTCTCCTTTTTTTCATTGCTTCGCTGTATTGCCTCGGTTCGTATGTGCCGTTCAGGACCAACGTACGCACAGCAATCCCCTTGCACTTCCATAGCTAGCACGCCAAAAGGTGGACCCAGTTCAATACCTTTCGAGCCGCCGAGTGGGCGAAAGTATAAAAGCGAAAATGGATGGGAAAGGGCAACGTATGAAAAAAATTGAAACTACGTGAAGCCGTCGGAAAAAACCAGCAGGTGGAGCTTGAGAGAGAGCGAGGGATGAGATCACGAAGAGGAAACGATGAAAAAAAAATAAAATATATATACATACCCATATATGTATAAAGGTTGCTCCGTCATTTTGCAAAAAGCACCATTGAAAAAGAGACAATAACAGAGGGCAGTTATTATTCAGTAGAAAATACTGTCCGCATGTTTTTCATAACCAACTCCGAGTAAAAAGAAGAGGAGGAATATTTCGTTCAGCGCCCGCCACAATCATCGTTGAATAATAAAAAAAAGGCAAATGGCGTAATCGTAACCGCAACTTTTTCATTACGATTGTTATTGCACCTCAATACTGCGTAGCTTTTTTGAGTCACGAACTGAGCAAGAGCTATTAGTCAATAACACCGCGGCCCATTTAGTGGAGTGAATGCGTAAATTTTATTTTGCACAAACACGAAATATTTTCCATTTTTGGTGTTCCATTGCGTACCCTTCTGGATTTTTACGACTTCTCCCTTCCCGTCCTTTTTCCCATCGCTCCCTAACTACATTTAGCAAAGCTTAGCTGGACTGTACAACATTTTCCCTGGGTACAGGGAAACTACAAGAAATTAGTAGCGGTACGGGTGACTATACATTATTCCGATTACTTCGTGCATACACGAAAGTAACTACCTTAAGTGCAGTCTCAGAAAAAAACGGACCTCCCGCTCACTCGTTGATTCACCAGCCGCTGCACGGTTAAGCGGTGATCCATCCAAGTTACGGCCGCATATTGTGCTGCTTAACTCGCGGGACCGTCGAAGCCGTACGGCAACCGCAAAGCAACCAGTGTCTGTGAAAGATTTTTGATGCCCTAGCTGAAAGCACGGTCTACTCGGCCGCATTTCACATAAAAAACAACAACCTCTATCGCCTGGCCGAAACATAGCGCGCTCTAGCGGGCCACATGTTTTTTTTTGGCTCAGTAGTGCCACCAAATTCATAACAGCATTTGTATAATTCATCTGTACGTAACCAAATCTTCAATATATTCAGATAATGAACGTTTGATGTCTACAGTGTTAATCATGCAAACAATAATATATTATTGTTACGTCTCAGAGGTCTATTCGCATTATTTTTCGCCCTTTGCAGAGTAACCACTATTAGAACGAATGTTGACCCACTTTGGCTTCTTTGTAGAGGAAGTTTTGTTAAAAGCGATAAATAGTATAAAGGGAATAGGCGGAAGCTAACTTTGCATCCTCATTCAAGGAGGAACTTTAAAAAATAGTCTACCGAACTTTAATTTAATTGGATATTGTTCAGCATCTTATACTGTCTCGTTTACGTAGAAAATTTTTCCTCGCTGGAACAAAGGTTGCGATGTTTTTTGTTGGTACTTTTAGTTGCCATGGTTTTTTTTATTTTACATAAGATAGTAAAAACAAGTTATCAAAAACAGTTGTCACGCATCGAATTTCGTGTTATTCCAACCAAAACGCGATGACACTAATGGTTATTGATAATTTAAAGTTGGTGTATGTTCATGTACTCATTCATGTGAATTTTGTAGTCGAGTTGAACATTGGTCCGTAGCTTTCGATACCCGTACAAAAGTTTTGCAAGCGTTCCACTTCTATTACACATACTGTCCAATTTTTTATTTTCATTTCATGTTACTTCCATCGGCGAATATCCGTAAAAGGATATGTCGATGCATCATATCGCGAGAGAGCTGGATACAAAAACACTCGCACACAAGAACTCTCTTGCAACTTGTACCCATATTTTTTCTTCTGCTGCCCTAAAAGTGGGGAAGTCGACGGATTTTATGCAAACTACCTTTTATAGAATGCGTAGGCTATCAATATTTTTGCGGAACCGTACTTGATGATGGAGAGATCAGACGACATACTACCCCTTTGCTTCCAAATCTGTAGTTAATAAATGATCTCTCGGCGGACTCTGGTGAAGCCAAATTACTAATTGCTATAGGAGTGAGCGTTTTGGTGAGCGGTTGGTATATGGTTTCAACAATCTTCCAGGCTAAGCCAACCAGGCTAAGCAACGGTCGGTACTTGAATGGCTGGGCGCTCAGCCATGCACTGATTTGTGTGTCAACCTATTGAGTAGTTGAGTATCTCATATAGCAGAAACTCAGTAATGATGTAGCTACCAGTAGCGATACAGAGCTTCCCCTGCGCCTCTGTGCAAATGCAATACATTTTTGCATTAGGATAGACAGGCCACGGGTAACATTGTCGGGGAACCAAGGGATGAAGGGGGGACGATGGAAGAGGGGAGAACGTAGAAGCCTTGAGAATGCATAAGTAGAACTTCAACGAGTAAAAGAAATGATTAGTTTTGAGGAGAAATATGACGTATTAATCCGATCCTAGATAAAAAAATAGATTTACATTTTGTATGATAATGTGATCATGTAGAAAAAGTATCTTGGTACCAATCATAAAATTTGTACCAAGGGAATAATTCCATTTTAAACGGGAAGAAATATGTTATTCAATAAACGTCTTCAATATGTTATACCTGGATGAGCATTAAAATAATCGAAAGCATTATCGCGAGTAGCTATACGTAATTTTCTATACCATTTTTGTAGAGATGAAGGATACAGAACAATTCTTATGCTCGATATATATATATCTATCTATAATATACTTATCTACAAATGGCCGTACAATCCAACAATCATTCGTCGTCAGCCAATGGATTTCAGGATCACAACGAATTTTATAACTTAGCATTCTACAATAATGAACGAGACTATTTTACAATTCTCTGTAGGTTGGCAAAATAATAAGATAGAAGCAGAGAGAGCGAGAGAGGTTGGAGTTCCCCCAGCGCGTTTCGACAAGGAAATAATGCAGCGTTGCCTTACCCATGTAAATTTGATTGAATCTAAATATTTATGTCACTCTCTGGGGATGTATTTGTGAGTTTAAAGGAAGGGAGCGACCTTACGGAAAAGTCTGTCACCCCAAGGTATAACGTATGTGACATAAGTGCGGCGTAGTGTTCAAGAAGTGGAATAGTGCAAGTATGTTACATGCGTGTATGTGACATAGTACATTGTAGGGCTTTCGAGGCGGGAAATCGTCGTGCATGTAGCGTAACATACGTATGTATGTACGATAAGTGCGTATCAGAGACTCAGTAGGCTTGTGAAGAATATATGAATATTACAACATACAGAACAGGATTTTTCTCTGCCCAATAAGAAAAAAAAACTTCGTCTCAGATATCCATAAAGCTGAGAAATCGTCGTGAACACACTTCGGCATTTTCTGCTTAGGCAAAGAGGTAGCTTCGTTTTCATAAATTCTGAAAAGATTTTCATATGGATTTATGAAGAATGATCTGAAGCGTCGAAAAAATGGTTATGTCCTTGAAATTAGTTTCATTGTATCGTAAGCATTAATACGAAAGCAACCGCATATGAGTTTATTTCAAGTACCATATGAGTGTGATCAATAATATTTTGGTGTATAGTAAATGCTACTTTATTTTTTATTGAAGTTAGAAGAAAACGAATTTGCTATATAAAAGAGTACAATGAAATCTTACTAATAGTCGGCATACCTTGCTATTATAATATTCTTATATAAGCTCTGAATATTATAAATTGAACTCCATAAATTCAAACTCTTCTTGCTCTCTCGTTATCCGCTAAGTCTCTCCAACAAATAGTATATTTCATTACTACGGAGAAAAAAAAGTGTTCCTCTCGAGTGTTGAACGACATATTTCAGTATGAGGTCGGTATCAGCGAACGCTAGCGTAGAGATAAAATAATAGGAACTGGGCTTTAATCTTTTTTATCATTGCAGTTTTTCACTCGCAATGCTGTGGAACAGTTATATGGTCAACAACGGCTAAGTCGCATTTGAGTATAATTTCATCCAATACTACGAACTCCTCATACCTCGGAATTTGATAGTCTCTCATATGTTTTTTTCGCGGAATACCACCAGATTCCTCATTAATCTTCAAATGTTGTCGAATGTGTTCACAATAATGTCGAAAGGTTCCAGGAAACATATGTTCAATTAAATTTGATTATTAAGAATATGAAAGAGCGAGTTTCGCTACTACGGAAATATGGATTAGAGAAGTTGAAATTTACAAATTGCTTCCTCATCTTTTGTTGTTTTTTCTATATAGCTACCTCTATGAGAAACTAAGTTGACCAATTTTGGCTTACTCATAAAGGAAGCTTTGTAAAAAAAAAAACAAAAATAATGACGAAGCAATTTTCAAAGTTCGACTTTGGAGTTTTATTTTTGATCGAAGTTAAATTTCCGAAACATTTGAACCACATAATGAATTATGGCAAAACTGTTTCGTTATCATTGCTAAATACAACTGATTTCATGTATAAAATTTGAATTCGCTATCTAATGTTTTTCGAAAGTTAAGGCAAAAACGTAAATTTTGAGAAAATTAAAAAACTCCATGACACGCGAACCGCTTTTCTGATCTCGGTCGAATACAATATGAAATAACATTCACAGTACCTGCACGTATGAAAAAATACTACTTTTCTACGGAATTGTATCTGAATCCGTTGAACGGTTCTCGAGGTGACTAAAATAGCGAACCCCTACACACGCACACACACACACACACACACACACACACACACACACACACACACACACACACACACACACACACACACACACACACACACACACACACACACACACACACACACACACACACACACACACACACACACACACACACACACACACACACACACACACACACACACACACACACACACACACACACACACACACACACACACACACACACACACACACACACACACACACACACACACACACACACACACACACACACACACACACACACACACACACACACACACACACACACACACACACACACACACACACACACACACACACACACACACACACACACACACACACACACACACACACACACACACACACACACACACACACACACACACACACACACACACACACACACACACACACACACACACACACACACACACACACACACACACACACACACACACACACACACACACACACACACACACACACACACACACACACACACACACACACACATACAGAGAGAGAGAGAGAGAGACAGAGAGTGAGAGAGAGAGGGAGACACATACACAGAGTTAGGGAGAGTTAGGCAGAGTTTGATAGAGACGATTTTAGTAACATTATATACATATTGAAAAAGTAATGGTTGCTGGATTCCTGCTTCATTACCTATTAAAAAGGTAATTGGAGCTGTGGCACTGCCCCATTGAAAAAAAAAATGGGTCATGGATCTCTGTTTCATTAAAAATAAAAACAATAAAATGGGTGATGGATTCCTGTTCTAGTAAACATTAAAAAAATAATGGGTGATGGATCTCTGTTCCATTGAAAATTTTAATAATAATGGGTGATGGATCTCTGCTCTATTACTCATTTAAAAAGTAATGTGTAGTGTATCCGACTTACATTATCCATTTAAAAAATAATGGGTTAAAAAAAAATAAAAAAAATAATGCATTGCCCCCAACTCTGCTTTTGACAGCCTCGTGATCGCGAGTGGCAAACTGTCAGTTTTCCGGTTTGAAAACAGACAATTTGGCCTCGGTCGTTCAGCTTTCGCGCAAACCGAGGGCTAATCCGAACACAAATAAAAAGGCTTCACATGAACATAGTGGGCCGTCACTAACTTTTTAAAAGGGGATTGTCTTTGGCTATTCTGAGGGATCGAAAGTGCTAAAAAAATTTTTTTTTATCGGTTCGAAATATGTTATAAAGTGGAAAAAATGGGATCTAGGTGAATTTTTTCAGATTTCTTATCCAATTATTTCCAATAACTAACTGTCGTTGCCCCCCTCCCCTTTCGCCCTTAAGCCTCCGATACATACTGAAGTGATATTAAAATCTTCAGTCGATAGATATAATTTTACATTTTACATTAGAGGCCACTACGAAAAAATGTAGCTAAAACGTAAACAGACCATATTGACCGGAGTCAATCTCACCAAAATTTGGGAAGTTCAGTATATAGTCTGGTCGGCGTAACCCTATACCACAATATTATGTTGTAGCGTCATAAACATCCATCGGCGTTGCGTATACGATCCAAACGTGAGAGTGGAAGCGAAGATGTGGATTTAGTGGATATATGCCCCTCATGCTGGCCAGTCACATACGTCTTGCCTCTCAACCCCTCTCGTCCCAGTCTCTCCTTCCGACTAATTCGAAACTACATATTTAATACTTGGCAAACGCGACAGGGTTGCCCTGGGTAACCCAACCCAGAGAGCAAGATAGCACAAAGGGCCACTGCGAGGGGTTTGAAAACTCGTGAAACTCCTGTTGAAGCCTGGAACTTAAGATGAGGGGGGGGTTGTAGTAAGACTCGTCTGCTCAGAAATAGGGGTGCGTTTCGGAGAATAAGACAAAGAAAAGATCAGTGGGAGAAAGACCAAAAACTCGAGCTAAAAAAAACCCAAAGAACAGCAAACGAGGAGAGACAGGGAATGGAGAAGAGCGCGTACGAATGGCAAGGAGATGAAGAGAATGCGCGTAGGGAAAAAAGAGGCAACGATACAGAGTACGCTGGGGGGAAACGAATGGCTAAAGTGACGGAGGCTGATGGTGTTTCAGGCAGGAACTATGCGGATGCAACCGGGCTTTGGGATGACGTTGGTTGCCGCTTGGCTCCCCGCTAGCCCAAGCTCTCTGCCGAGGGCTGAGTGAATGTGCTAGCTAGCCGGTTGCAGATGAGGGACAGAGAAGAATTCTGCTACAGCTACTGCTCCTGGTCGCTTCCACTGTGGCTTGCAATTCTCCCTTCTGCATTTTTGCTGCTAGTGCTGCCGCCGGTGCTTCGACGAGATTCGACCCTCTGATGTCTGTGGTCTCTCCGCTCACTAGGAAACGGGATACAGCGTCGGGCAAACAGCCGAGATATACGCTACTATGTATGCTGGGTCGTATACTGTGGGGTTCACTTTAAACACTCATCATCAGCGGACCAAGTCGACCACGTACTTTTCACAGACGTGTCTACGCTTACCTGCTCTGTTTTTATCCATCAAGTACCATCACTGAAAGCCCGTGCGTGCGTCCCTCGCTTTAGAGACTCGTTGGCATTTACTCATCACTACTCCCACGACGAGTGCACAACTGACGGCCGCTCCTCGGAGAAATGAAACGATAGGAACTGGGCTTTAATCTTTTTTCACGATTACAGTCACTCGCAACGTTGTGAAACACTTCATACGGTTACCGACGGTGCGTCGCTTGAATCGATCGTTACATGCGAATAAAATACCCACTATACTTTCATCAATTACAGTTCTATTGTTTTTCTTATTCTATGTTTATTTCAACTTTCCAATACATGGAGACGCGATTGGTATAATTTTAACAGGGATTTTAAGAAGGATAATTTTGTGGATGAAAAATAAAAGATATCACGTTTTTCGCCTTATGTTACTACAATAACGCTTGCAAAACTTCGTTTGGGAACCGAAATTGTGTAGGTATACGAAATAATATTCAGTGATATTCTAGATACATATTTTAATGATAAACGATAGAAGGGTTCAGATTTCATAGTAATTTTAGTTTTCCCTTATTTTTTTTTCGGTAAACACAACGCTGAACTTTGAATTTTCAGATTTGGTTAAAAGAAGGGCACAAAGTAGAACTTCGTATGTTAGGTCTGCATAATTTTATTTGCTTCCAGCAAAGCCTTCTCTATAAGAAAGTGAAAAAATAATAATTATAATAAAATTTTCCTTAAAAAATAGAGGGAGTTTTGTAAAATGTAAAAAATGATAAAGAAGTAATGGGCAAACTTCTTCGATTTGATTATTGACTTGAAGAATTATTCGAGCCAACCAATTACTTGTTTGCCCGATTGAGTACATTTTTATCTTTATGTGTCAACGACAATGTCACCTAAAAAGGATCGCAATTAGTTAATACGGACCCCGTCCTGCAAATGATTTAGAATAAAAGGATATGAGTTATCATCAAAGTCGAAGTTATAATTTCCACTTTGCTTTGATAAATTACCTACTAATAATATGCATTCGTTCAAGACGGATGTCACTTTGAACCTGGTAGCTTCACAATTTATCTACCAGACGACTTTTAATTAGTGGAATAAATACATCGTTTTAAAATCTTAAAGAAACCTGAAAAGTTGACTTCCTGATCGACGGACGCGTCAGGATATTAATTATGGGTTCAAAGATTCACGAAGGCGATCGTAATCAGCATATATATTCTGCGTACAGGTATACCGACGATATAGACGCAGTTCAATTAACTTTGGAATATCGACAGGTGTATTCCGTAGCCTGGAAAGGATATGAGCCCGCTGTATCCCTTAGGTCTCCCTAATCCACCGTTTGGTTGATCGGGGTGAGAGCAAGGGCGATTGACGAGACGTAGGCTAAGCCGTTTTGGCGACTCCAAGGGCTCAAAGGGCTCATCCAGCGACAACCGCAATCTTGAACCAGCCAAGATTACACACTCCGACGATGGTAGCAGCAGCTACTACCCCTATCCATAAATTCAATGTCCTCGTGTGTTTCCCGCCCCGTTAACCAACCCCTCTACTGATCTCCCGTAGGATTATATCGATCAAAATCAAGATTATCATGATTAAGTCTAATTCAAATGATCAAATCTCTTCTCAAATGATTTCCCCTTTCACTAGACTTGCGTAAATCGTGGAACATCAAGGAATGATTAACCGGCATTCACTACATGCCTCTCAATACTATTATAACCCTTATTAGAATCAGTTTTATCTTTCTTATTCAAATCTTTCCGAATATCATGCCCTTTTTACCTCTTTGATTGTTCCTTTAAATAGTCCATCGAATTGTTGTACGTCTCATCTGCAACTATTTTTATATTCAATATAACTTTTATACTTATATATCATATAGTTATTATTTAAGAAACTGATGGGATAGTTAATGCAAATATGAATAAGATGACCTGATATAACAAATAATAGTTTTACCTTAACGTTTCCGAAATTTACTGCGATAGCATCCATACGTATAAGCGATACCCCATTATCATTTTTTATCAGATAGCAAACAGAATGATCTATGATTTCCGGACAACATTTGCGGCATGAACTAATGAAAAATCCCATATTCTGATACCAGCAAGCATTTTTTTTATTGGAAAATATCGGGGTCCAACCTCGTGTTGAGTTTACAGACAGAGGTAGAGAAGCGCAGATACGGGTTTGAAAAAAAAAGGCGAAAGCGCCATGGAAAGTGTGAGAGAGAAAAACGTGTGAGAGAAAAGTTTCACGAGTGTTTGCATGCCGCAGGAGCATAGTGATTCACGGTTCGTCGGAAGTCAAAGAGATTCTCCACGCTATATACGAACGCGTATATCCCTGCATAAGGTATAACAGATATTCTACACTACACCGTGTTCGTTCGGTAGGAATACAGGAGACTCACACATCTATACGTGTATTGTATCGGCTTATGGGCCTGGGAGTTTGGGTGTTACCTGCGAACTTTGATTTTCCAACGCTTCTCCTACTCGCATCTCTTTTTCCTTCACCTGCACTGCCCTCCTGCATCATCCCTGGGGTTTGTTCTGCGTTGCTCTACTGGCAGTGCGCTAAAAAATCGCGAGGTAAAGCTCTGGAAGTAGAGGCTGTACGATGTTCATACGTTGACTGGCTCGTCGGATCGTGTGCCAGAAGCGAGAGAGAATGAGCGAAACGAGTGAGGAGGAAAGGGGGAGAAAAAAGTGAATAAACGGGGAAAAACGGAGAAGCGTCAGCCCGAAGCAAAACTAGTAACACAAATATGAATGAAGCGACGAGAACGAGAACGTGAGACCAGGGACAAAGTGAACGAGAAACCGGTTGCTCTCCAAGTATCTACATTGCATACTCGTGCTAGACACTTACAGTATGCAAATAGATGGTACGCTAGCTGGTGAAAAATAAGCCAGGTGAATAAGTCAGGTACGCTGAGTACATTCCTACTGCGTAATACGTAGGTCTGTCTCAGCAGCGTAGGTTCAATAAGACAAAAAAGACAGGAGTGCAGCAACACGTACTAGCGAGAGGAACCGTGTTGAGCATGGCATGTATATCTTCTCAGTATTATCCGTAAGTACGTACTCGGCTTTCATAAGCTCGTGGGATTCGGGGCTTTTGAGTTTTACTAGGAACCCGGTACTTTTTAAAGCCCTGGTTTATTCGTTAACTTCTCTCTTCCTATCGCTTTCTCTTCCCTTTTCCAATTTCACCCTCTTAATCCTCCACCCCTTCCGTCCCGAATAGTTAAATCACGAATCATACGAGCTCGATATTTCAAGGTGTTTTCCATTGAAATTCCGGCATGAAAGGAAAACCGTTACCGAATTTTAACGACGTTTGAGTAATCGATGTGGAAGGAACTTTGCGGAATTGATATTGGTATCGCGCTATTGATATGTCAGCTCAGGTATGACCTCTAAAAGTTACGGTAAATATATGGTAGATTTATAATCAACTTGATTCTGCTATTTCAAAAGTGCCCTCAGTGTAATCACAACAATCTTACCTAATATATATGAACGACAATTACCAATAAGTACTTTTCGCAACCATTTCAGTAGTACAGTCACAATCCATATCAAATAGTCATAATAAAAGAAGAATAAATGCAATAAATGATATCTATAAGAGCACTCTACAAGAACGCGTTTCTTCTCAATACTTTTAAGATATCGAAAGCAGTTGTAATTTCCGCCACAACAAAAATAGGTGAGGGAAAGCAAATAAAAATTGTCATTTATATTTAATCCACTAAAGTTATCTCAATTATATTGAAAAACATGATGCAACTATTTATAGGCGGACTCAAAAACTACCATCAATGTAAATCATATGCGAATGCATCTTGTGTGAATTCGCTATTCAGTTATCAATAGCTATGGCTAATTGGAAGTAACCTGTTTTTACAAGTATAGCATATAACGTGCTCCACGTCTGACGATGCGTATGACATGTCTCATGGGCTATGCAGTGCTATCGGAATGAAAGGCATACAGCTATAGAGTTCCCGAATTCGCTGCGATTCGCTCCGTGGTTCGTTAGAGCATTAGTGGACGTAGGCATCAGGAGCAATGTACCTGGGAGTTTACCGAGTGTGGGGTTCATCCATCGGAGCGTATATGGGAAATACGACATTAGCGGCACTTAGCGCACTCGGAGTGCTGATTCAAACTGACATTGATAGTCGAAATGTTCTGGAGGTGGTGCTGAGGTAGTAGGGAGAGATCCAGGATAAATCAGTGAGAAACAGAGAGGGATAGCAAGTTCTGTAATACATGTTGGGTAATACATGCGAGAAGAAGGGGAGTACCGGTGTTTCGAGAGGGTGCGAGATGAAGGCCAGTTCGAAGCCAAAACGGAGACGGCAATAGTAAGGGTATGCTGCCCTGTACGAAGAGATGAGATGCCAAATAGTTGGCCTTATCTAGCAGAAGGCGAACTGAGAGATTACCCCGGGCACATTAGAAATAGATGGTCAGGTCAACGGGAAACCTACAGTGGGACGCCAACGAGAAACATGACTGAGGCAGAGGGCGGAGACGAGGCAAGCAGCAGCCAGGGATCTGCTGAGGGGATTAGAAAGGATTACGATTGCGGATTAGAAGCTCGATCCGGCGATTCGGTGTGCCGATCAAGATTTAACGGGCTCTCGTCTCGTCTATTGCCGAATTGGTCAGATTTGGTCATCCTTCGACTTGGGCCGTTGGACAATAGAAACACCCAGAAACCCTCAGGAATTGCTTTTACCACTACTACTGCTATCACTGTTTGGCTAACTAGTCCAGCACGAAGTTACGTCTGTTCATCAGCTTTTCGCCTCGACAATAATCGCCTATCAGATTTGGAGAAGATTATATAGGTCTTGTTTGGGTAAGTTACCATAATGAGGTAATCAAAGTTATTAATACAGTCTAAATGACTTCAAAGAAACTTTAACGCGTTAATAAATTAAGGAAAACAGCGCAAAGTTCCAATGTGACGTCAGTGAAAAAAAAATTAATTCACCATCAGCTGGTATTATTTTATGACAATACAACGAAGGTCATTGCCGGAGGCTATTTGGATTTCGTTTCCACTGTCTCACTGTAGCGCCATCAGTGAGAAAGATGCGTCCCCTTCAGAAACTTTTTGTTTCCTATGAAGGTGTCAGAAACACTGTCGTCGACACAATCGCCTTTGGCGTCGTCAGATCTGATAATCGCAATGGCAAACAAACGTGACGATCCCCCTACCGCAGGCTACGTCTCGCCTGCAGAGACTCTGTATGTAAGGATACCCAAAAAATATCGGAGACTGTATTTATTTCGAGGGCAACGCAAGGCTCTCTATTTCTCTTCCATGTCACCCTTCGGATAGGGGTAATCATCGGTCGAGTGAGAGCCTGGAGGGTGCGACACTCGGCCGTTCATCCCCTAAGACCAAGCTATCCTAGTTACACGTACTTATACCGTAGTGCACCACTATCCCACTAATCCGAAACCCACATATAGATGCTTAAGCCTCTAGATAAAACCTAAAGGGTCCTCGATACCACGGTTCCCCGTCCTTGATGGGAGGACTTCCAAACTTGCTGGCATCACATTCCCGTTTATGCCCGTTAACCTTCTACGTGCACGTGCGTTAATAGCTCGTACGCGATGCTTTTTTTCAGCGCCATCAGAACCTCATGTATATTCACCATATTTATGAACGATTTCTGTAAAAGAAAGTAAGATGAAATTTACCTTCGAAGGAATAACGGAGTTCGTGGCCTAATTAAAAAAATCTGGTCTACCATCCACTTGATGTTGATTCATTAGATGCTTTTAGTTGTAGGTATTTTACTGGCAGATATCAAGACTTTAATGTAGGCATCAAGATTGGTATTAGAAAACGATAGTTAAACCTAAAATCAAGTCTATGACGTATGGTTGTGTGTATCGAAAAACGGACGTACTGTATTGAATTCTGTGCTGAAGTTCAGAATCGTGTGGATAAATGAACTTTCCATTGACTTCATTGATAGATCTATTACTATATCGTAGAGACTGGTTCTGAACGGGAAATATCCATTGATGATATATTAACTTAATACATTTGTATGCTGTAGCTTGTCCATTGCTTAACCTGTCCCATATAAATGAGGGTCTATTGTATGTTTACAAATATTTTCTGGTCATGTATCGCCGCAGCGTAGTTTTTTTGAGTCCCAAACTTCATCCGGATACTGAAGCCTATAGGAACCAATCGCCTACGAGGTGGGTCATCTGTTAGAATATGTCGAAGGGTTCCCAGGAACTTTTCCAGCCCCACTCAAAGAGCACGTCAAAACTCATGGGATCGACGTTGGGGACTCGAGATCGTATCACCCTGGGCATCGCATCCACACCCTCGAGAAAAGAAAGTGCGCGGGAAAAAATTGAGTCGTAACACATCAGACAGAAGTCTGAAAGATTTTTCAAGGATGAGTGGAGCTAACCGACAACCCTCTAAGCTATATGGAATCACTGATATCGATAATAACAATATAATAGTCGTTATATATAGACATTTATTTGAGTTTCCCTCCGGCCCTACACACGCAATGACACTTCCGGAGATGCTAGAAGCCATTCGTACAGCAGTAGACTTTTCCGTTTCCGCAAATCCCCCTTTTCTCATTCTTCTTGTCTTCGTGTAACCGCAAGCGTATACACAGTCCTCTTCCCTTTTCTTAACGGATTTATGCCACGGTTGATACGATATTTTTATTCCCAACGCTTTATGCATACACATTTGCAATGGTTTCCAGGCCTTCCACGCTTTATCTAGCTTTTTCCTTCTGAATGCTACATATAATATAACAGCTGGATATTTTACCTGTGTTTACTCTCACGAAAACCGACAAGGGCTATACAAAAACCACTTTGAATAATATTTCAGCAAAATCTCGGTGATTTCTTCTATCACCTCCCTTCAAATCCTTGGGTATGTACCCCCGTACCACATAGGAGAATTGGACCAGTCTCCAGGATTTCCTTGTCGGACCGGACACCCTTGCTTCAATAACCGTAGCTCCCTGTTTTCCGTCTCCCCTTATTCTTGAAGTGAACGGAATCTCTCGCTGTTTCTATTTTCTATGGAGGAAAATGGAAACAGTGGATGGCGGTTCCAGAGAATGCGATGAAATACAAGGGGCTCCAGCAACCATCTGATACCACACAACGTAGAAAGTTTCCGCGAAGTACTGTCTTCTTCCGGACCGTTCAACTCGTCGCATTGACTCAATCTCTTATGCGAGGAGTAACACTGTTATGTGCCAGTATCCGGACCTCCAAGTGGTGCGACCCGAAGTATGCAACTTTTGGAGTAAATCAATTCCCTATTCGGGGTCCTCTACAGTTCTGCGCTGTCAATGTATTCAATAGGTTAGGCTGGCAGAAAGCTTTCAAATCGAATTCATTTTGTTATACCTGACGAATCGTCGCATTCGGGAAGCAGCACCAGGGAAAAGTAGGTAGAGAAAAAAACGGTCAAAAACTTACAGAGAAGTGGAAATGAGACAAAGAAAATTGTTTTGTGAGTAAATTTTATTACATAGCAAGGATCAAGGGCCATATAAGAAATTTAAGATTTTTCATCAATCATGGCCAGAGCTATGGCTAACGGAACGAAGAGAGTTCCATTGGGTTGGGCATCTCAATGGTCAGACAATAAAACCTATTCAGCAACCATGTCTGGTTGTTGTTGGAAGGCGGAGCCTACCAACCCTTAGAAAAATGGCCGTTCGGATGGTCCGAAGGGCTATTTTCCGATTTAAATTTAGTAGCAATTCAATTCAAGTGAACGGCAACCAGCCCTGCCCGAATCTCCTACAAAGACGAGTCATTATCTAGCTGTAGTAGGTATCGAATTTGGTAAAGATCGTTAAATTTATTAAAATAAAGCTCATGCTTCAAAAGATCCATGTCGCCAGCAATATTATGACATTTTATTATTTTACATTTGTCTATAACCTTGCTTTAAGGAACGTAGCAAAATTACCACGATAAATGGTGTGCAGTGTAACTGGACACAACGTGACCTAACTAAGGCCATTTCTTAGAGCAGTGTTCTTTGGATCACGCACAAACTGTAAAACTCAGAAACGTGGTTTCGAAGCAACCATCGATCGGTTGGTTAAATTATAGTAGAAAAATCCCTTCCAGGGTTATCTAGACAGGAAAGATTATGTTTTCTTCATTACTTGCTGTGAAAGTGTGGTGCCTTATATTCAAAGAAAGACTTTTCCTACTCAAACGTTTGCCTTAATAAAATATATTATGTCTCTACATTCGAAGAACTCTGTAATTATGTAGTAATCTGCAGAATTTTTTTGAAATTTTTACATCCAAAGCCTTTACGGAGGAGTTGATTAAAAAAATTTGATTAAAAAAAATTAAAGATCCTTACCTTCTATTGTACATGTGTATTGTGGATAATGAGTACGTCCATGAGGGCTCATAGACACCATCCACCGATCACAGCCTTGCATAAAGATATTCTTGTCCACAGTCATAGCAGTTCAGTCGTAACAGTCACAGTTCTATAACAGAAAAAATATACTAAAATAGTGATAATGATAATAATATAAATTTACAAAAAAATTAAAACACATAGAAAATATAAAAAACATAGAAAAAATATTTGAGCTTGAAAAAAAAACAAATAACTTAAGAATGAAAAAAAATGATCGAATAAATAAACAGATGAAAAAAATTACCTAAATGGACTCAGTCACCTGAAAAAAAAATGATGTAACTGATACTTTAAAAAAATGTAATACGTTAACCTCTTTATGAGTGCATACCAAGCATTATTATTCAGCAATTTTGTGAAGATGTACAGTGCACAAGAATGGTCTGACGTCAAAAATACAATTTTACACGCATTTTGTAGCTTTCGCACCAAAGTGGTCAACCAATTTCAGTGCTCGACGTCTTATTTGATCTGGAGAATGCATTCCGGTTCATACGTAGCATATTCTAGATGGAGCAAAATTAGATTCACTGTAGTGACTTGTTTAAGGATCGTCCATTTTTCAATAGAGAAAGATTAATTAATAATTTACACATTCCAAATCATAACTTTGCAATGGAGATCTAAGATAAAATTCCCTATATATTCAATCTAGAATGCGCAATGACAACAAGTGGAAAGTTTTATTTTTGACATCACACCATTCTCGTGTACTATAGGTTTTTACAAAATTGCAGAACTTTACTGCTGTATGCATACTAAGGTATGCCGAAAAGAAGTTAAATATGGACTTCTCACGTACATATCCTGTACTTTTCGTCACGGACTTAAAATACGCAAACATGTCAAATATGGACTTTTCACGTACATATATTGTACCTTGCGTCACGGACTTTATACGCAAACATTACACATATGAACATGGAATAAGTAATATAATTTAAAAAATGCTGATGATTTAAAGATTTCAGTATTTTATGGTGCATTATAACAAGTACGCATTGGTTTTCTGTAGAATACGAATTATACTTGTCATAAATACTCATTTAATTCAAACTGAATATTCTAATTTTATCGTGTTGGGTAATCACTACTTTGAAGTAAACAAATGAAAAAAGGATAAGAAAAGATACATCTGCGTTAATGTAAATTAGGAATAGACAACAAATTTGAGCAAAATTCTTCAATTCACGGCGAAGATTTTGAGCCGAAAAGAACTTAACACTGACAAGTCCTATTTTTAAGGTAAATACCCATATAAAGAATTGACAAGTTCATCATAATTTATGGGCATACTTCTCAATACTAGAATAAGAAATGCTACTTTCTTGTGAGTTTCATGTTCTTCGGTCTATTCAATCCAGAACCCTCAGTTGATACGGAAGTCCGGGAGATACAAAAACTTCTCAAAACAATAGGAAATACTATATAATAAAATTCTTGTATTCTGTTACACCAAGAATATGTATTTTATTTTGTTTAAGAGCTCTGCTGCGGGAGAGAATATATCAATTCAAATTACACCAACATTTCCCATGAGAATATGATCGGGGCATGAAAAGAGTGATCACAATAGACACTCTTGGTGAGTTGTTTCAAAACGTGAGTGCCTAAAAAAGAAAATCTCCTTGTCATACATTTGCCTTCAGACAATTTATCGATCAGGCCCTGATGACAGAAGTTGAACTTGGGAATTGGGCAAATATCTGTATACCTCCATATCGTGAGTAGTTATTTTTTGATATTCCGCTACAATTTTACTACCTCTTCGATTAAATGTGAATTGCTGTCTCTGCAGGAGCCACGCAATATGATCTTGCAGATTGGGAATCAAGATTTCTCCCGGGTAATTTTTATTAGATTTTCTTAATATTTCACTACAAATATAGTGTATTCTCCCCGATTGAATTATGGTATCCACGATAATCATACTCTTAGATGCTCAGATAGTGCTGTACATTCACATTATCACATTAACGGCGACTTAGCATAATATAACATATCCAGGTTAGAGTATTCTTGGCCCTCTCCTCGCTTCGTCTCTCCATCTTTTCTCCTCCTGCAGTTAATAATTTGTCGCATAAGCTGCTCACCTCTTTCTCCCTTTACCTCACCAGCTCACCTTGGGATTTCAACATGAGTACTAGCCAAGGTACCCGTCACCCTACCAGTAAGGTCATTAGGAATAATTAAGATTTTTTTCACGTCTCGAGCGGAAAAGCGAAGTGGCCGAAGAATAAAGCGGGAGCTGGGAGGGAAAGGAGAAGATGGAGGTGAAGATATAGCTATGGAAAACGAGTGGAGGTTAAGACGGAAAAGTGCATACAGTGCAAAGCTTGCGAACATATAGAAGCTACCAAGCTGCTGAGCTGTGGCTGCTGCTCGAGTAGTTTCACCGCGGGGAGCAGGGTGCATAAGTGAGGGGTTGAGAAGGTGAGAAGAGCCCGCGAGACGCCGCGCTGTGGAGAGCTTGAAGCTAGAAAGGCAGATTAGCTTCACCCAGCAGAAACTACTGGGTGCGTCGTAACTCGAGTCTAAGTACCCCGGACGTGGTAGCCGTGCGCATTGCACGTTAACGTGGTAACGCACAACGTACGTGGAGGTCACCCACTGGAGTTGCAAAGGTTGTGAACGACGGAACGCCAAAGGAAGTGGTTGCGAAGTCGAATACGCCTCTTACATGCACATATTCACGATAGTTCATGAAAGTGTGTGTGCAGGTTGTACTAACCCTGCACAGAATACGTATACACGTCTGTCTGGAAACCGAGTCTCAAGCTACTGTAACCTCGTTGATGAAGAGAAGAACGAGGTCCAAGGACTCCGGAATGGGTTACAGAGTTGCCACAAGATCCTCGACTTCCTGTCGACGTCTATGCCATCAAGCAGCGGCCCCCGCAACCCTCTAGACCTGTCACCCTCCGACAGCAGAGGAGCCGGAACTTCCTTGATGCTCTAGGCACCAGCGCGGCACTTGTCTCGACACCCTAGACACGTAGCACTGTTACCACGTGGTCACAAACCTTTGACCCTCGTACTGGGACACTTCACTACAGGACAAGACACAAGTTTCTTCATCAACTCACTCAGCCTCACCGATAAGTTTATTAATGTACCGTAGAGTATAGCTGGCCATATTGCATCATTGGAAAAATGAATATGATAACGGAAGAGGAGAAAGATGAAAAACTACAGAAATATACAGCGATACATATAAAATGTTGAGCCCCGTCCTGTTATCAAGAACTACGCTTTTTTCTTCGTCGGAAAAAACGAACGGAACTATATCATTGACAATAGATGAGGCAAGACAAGCAAGTCGTGCGGTAGAGGTCATCTTACTACATCGGTGGGCTCATAAAAGTGTACGAGATCCGGATACCGCGTGTACCACGGATCGTAAAGGAATAGAGCAATACCGCGCTCTCGTGAATATACTACGCTGATGTCATTTCGAGAGGAGACTCGAGGTGGTTCCCGGACGAAGGGGATGAGACGGCTAGTGGAAGGCAAGAGGCGAGGGTCATACCAGCATTAAAGGAGGGCACTTTCGGTATCAATGACGGTGTGTGAGTGCAGTAAGGACTGCGATTCCAGAATATGTTACTGGGGTGAACGGTTCTGTTTCTTCCTACGGTAGCAAGCCGAGAGAAAGGGACTGACGGCCTACTCGGGAGGTCTGGATCCTAGAGGTAGCGCGCATTCGGAGACAAATGGTCCGGTCAACGATTCATGGTGTTTCAGGAGGAGTTGAAGCGTGTGATATACCTACTTTTTGTCATATTGTCGTAAGCTTTTTAGGACACTCTGGTACGGTATCATCCGTTTTTGCTTTAACTGCTTGCCACATTTCTCCTCGGCGTTGAGAGCCCATTTCGTAGTAAGTAACGAGGGGCGGGCGGGGGGCAAAATGTTCCGTCTTGCTCCATTCATCAAGAGAGATACCCCGAACGGTTTGGGTCTTAATCTACAAAAAAGCAAACTCTGAACAATAATAGCTATAACAGAGCAGCTAAACTTTGCTCATTGCTATCGACTCAGCGATTTTTTGGGGTAGGACGTGTAGCTGATGGAGCATCTCTGTTAGCTCGAAGTAGCGATTGTGCCAATGTAGACTCAATAGGGAAACCCTTCTATTAGATTTTATTACTAATTACAGTCGACACCAGTTACGAGATCCTTTCATTCGGGGAAAGGTGTAAAGCGACTGGTGAATCGACGGATTTCTTACTGATCGACTTCTCAGCCGTAACGATAGGTCATTCGCCCAGGTGGTTACGACGGTTTATATGTAACCTAGATGCGTAGTTTGCTATCTGCGCGGCGCTGAAATTCCTGAGGCGAGTAAATCTTCCAGCCTCCGAGCAGGAGTGTCCAGCTCGTCGCCTAATATCCGCGAGTTAGTTAATCTTCCGGCTGAGCTCGTGCGAGGGCTGAGCTTATAAATTATAGTGCCACACGGGGTACTCCAGAGCTGAAGGTAGGAACAGGACGGGTCAGATGGGAAGAGCGGTAATGAGATACGTGAGGTTGGGTTTGTAGTATCTGAATATTCTCTAGAATTCAGTGTAGAAGGACGTCCTCACATAATTAAGAATGATCGGTGTTACATGACACAATGGTGCTTCAAATGATTGTTTTACTCCGCTTGTGCCATTTTGCTAGTTCCCATTGTCTATTTTTTTATTATTTCTAGATACTGCTCCATTTTTCAAGTATTTCCGTCCGGAAAACAGTAAAAGTCTGTTATAGTCGGGTCCGATTAACATTTGTTCTTTTTCGGCATTCGAAAATTCTCGAAAATTAAGTGGCAGCAGGTAGACCGGTTAATTAATCAATAACATAACCAGTGATTGTGTCATGGAATTCAGAATATCTACTAATCTAAATGGAACATAATGCTTTCGACGCGAGAAGCGGAAAAGCACAACAACCAGTCCATATTAATTATATTGAATTGAATCAGTGATTGAAGTTGCGTTATTCTCCTAGCTCTGTTCGAAGAACAGAGTATCTTCAGCATGAGCATTAAAATCAAATTCAACCTTCTCTCATACATTATATAACCACTTATTGCTTAAACACGAAGAGGACACGCAGACCATCCCGCCTCCAGTCACGTTTCACTGACAACTTCAAGCAAAAAGTTGATCCTATTGAAAATTCTGTACGGAAGCTCTCAGCAGCAGAGAAAAACGGAGAATTTAAATTTTCCCGAGCACGTGAACGTCAGCAAAGATGGAGATGATGGTACTGGACAATGCCGAGAGAGATGAAACGATAGCGTTACGGCATCGAGTTTCTTGTGCAAGCTGCAAATTGTTTCTGACAGATTGGAATAATAGCGACGTCACTGTCTGAGACAGGACAATGGTTTCTATGTGCCTCAATAGATAATGAAAGAGTTCTTCTCGAAATAACGGATTGGGTGATGAGCCGAACACGAGAGGAAGATACATGTATAGAATATCATATACCTATTCATAAGGAAACTTTGCTTATGCAATACTCTGTTCAAGGGAATGCCGTTATTCAGTACAACGAGTATATGACAATGAATATTCTACAATTATAAATCCATTAGCCACACTTCAGCAGGTATTGTCATCAGGACGTGCAGAACTGCAGAGATGCATCCATTTTTCAATTTTCATTATTTATGCAACTACTTTCATACAATTCATCATTTGCAATTTGGTCAAAACTTTTAAGAATGACTCAATGACTGCCTAGATAACATCGGTATCGTAAAAGACTTATGCATGAGATGAAACAGAAAGTTATCATAATCAACTAAGCCACCGAAAAATTGATGATAGTTTAATGAACCCAAAGATTCATGGAACCAAACTATATTATGGCTGAAGAATCAAATAAATTGGTTCATCTAGCTATTTCCGGTTTTGCAATAATTCTGGCAATCCGTAACTATTCGTTCTGCGTGGTAGTATCATAAATCTCAGCAACCCTGTCGCTTCATGCACATCTAGAAAGCATTAACAACATATCAATAGCTGCAGCCGAGCGGAACTCCTTAAAAATTTCACAGCTCTTGGCATGTTCGAGAGCTTGTGAATAACTAGTCGCTAGGTACATGTATCCAATACGTGCCTTTCGTCGTTCGAGCTATGTCTCGAGTAGATACTTGATGCGTCTCCTGGAGTACTGTACTCGCAGACCGTCTGTATAAGAAGCTTTTGCTTTACAGCATCAACGCTCTAGTCAAAACTGGCGTATAACTTCATATCTGGAATTGTGTTGTAGTTGAAATATATTTCTGCGGAATATTCTGGAACAAATGGCAGATAGTGGCCCCAGATTGTGAATGAAAAACTCACTCTTATGTGCTTACAGAAAAAAATCAATATACATTGAAAATAACTCTCATACCAAACAATTATCCGTTATTGTATGCATCAATTATTACTCGTAATAATTTATTATAAAAGCGCAAAGATTAAACCTTGTCTGGCTAATAAATATCCCGTCATGGAATGCACTCATACTTTTCGAAAAAGTCTCCTAGAAATAACAGTGTAATGCCACTAAGTTCACTTACGAATTTGAAAGTAAGAATAAGACCGGGCTCGAAGCTAAACGAAAGAATATTGAACGACAATAGTTACAAATAAATGAACGGATGAAATCATATATTTTCGGCATTTACATAATGTGCTGTTCCGAGTCACTGTGAGTGTGAGTAAGAAAATGCCATTGGCGGTTGCAGATGAGCAAGACAAGAAACGTCACGTTAAAACATTATCAATGCAATCTCTCATCATGTAGCTCCGTCGCAAACACTTTATTAGGTGTAATTTTTGTTGTATAACTATAGATAAGAAAAACGAAAAAACTTGTATGTCATTTTTTTCCATGTTGTCTATAAATAGCATGTAACGTCGTGACGTCACAGATCGTTCGGGCAAAAAAAAACTTAGAACTTAAAACCTTCTGCATTAATTTCCCGCTATTTTTTATTTAGTTTTCTCACCCCATCTCTGGCTCTTCTATTTTTCGTTACACAGCACCAAGAAGCAAGTTCAATGTTATCGATATTTTATTCCTATTTACCCTACATTACACTCACTCAGTCGCACCCTTCAATAGACCTGGCATCGAAGCTGCCATGTTAAGGTCCAGAGGCACTCAAAACTCGACCACCCTTATTCTCCGACTAAACCACGTGCTCTCGTATGGCTCGTAAGCCCCAAGCACACAAATATACGTCATCGGTCACACGTGGCCCAACCGACCAAGTACATAAATGTATTTATACATATATAAATGTATCTTCTATACTTGGTGGAGAACGTGGGCTTTGGGAATGTGGCTGGCAATTGCAGGAAAGGGCACAGTCGTTTTCCCGTTCTCTTAGTCCAAGAAAGAGTGAGCCACAACAGAGGCTCACTAGTGTATCTTTGCACCAAGGGGTTAGCTTGATCTATAGCCCGACACTTTCCCTCGCCGTTTCCACGCTTCCACGCTTCCACGCTCATTTCACGCTATTTTTTATCTACCGACCCTCAACCTACACGAGTACATCAATATGCGAAAGGTCTGATGCTTCTCCGTATCCCGATATCCTTATGGTTCGGCTCACGTTGCCCCTAGAATATTTTTTATCCAATACTTCGAAGAGCTGGCATATATTATCGATCGCGCTGACGACGTGAAAGTGAAGAAGAGCTTCATACCTTCGTAAATACCGTTGACACCATATAATGATGATATGCCTTTTGCTTCTAAAAAATCTACTGAAATATTTGAATTTAATTTCTCCATTTGCCTCGTCATAGCTTAATTTTTGTGAAAAAGATTTATTCTGGATTTGCATGTCAGGTTCTGCAAAATGATCTGAAACAAACCAAAAAAGTGATTCAGAAAAAATGTCGGGATATATCTACGTTTGCGTGTGTGTGTCAGGTTTGCAAGGCTTGAACCACGGTATGTTAAGAACGACTTTGCCAATCAAGCTGAAATTTTGTACATCGGCCCAGCAGCAATTTTTTGAAAAATTTCGAACATTTTTTTAAAACTTATAAGACTTTCAATTTTTCGAACAAGGTATGGGTGTTCTCCAGCTGCCACAGTTTTTTTCATCTAATGACATAAATGATTCTTGATAAATAGAGTAATAAAAAAGGACGAACAGTCTCCAATTTAACCGAAAATTGCTTTATGAACATTTTCTGCTTTTGACAAGCAGTAAGCTCTGTGAGAAAGCCAAAATTATTTAGTTTTCTCACAACGTATTTTCTCGTAAAGGTAGCTTTGTAAAAAGCAAAAAAAAACGAGGAACCAATTTGCAAGATTGTACTTTGCAGAATCTTTTCGTCCACTAAGCAATAAACTAAAATAAAAAGATAAACGACTCAACTGCAAATTTCATTGAAATACTATACATTATTCAGACCCTTCATCCTAGGGCTTAATACAGCTTTATACATCCTGGGAATAGGTACATTCATGCAAGTCCTTTACAGTTTGGTCTACTCACTGCTAATGTTATTCTAGTGTTATTTTCAATGTTTACCTAGTTATCGTGTATTTATATATGATGAAACGGCGAGGGAGAAAATAACGTAGGGTGCTGAACATATGGTCAATAATAACGATAATAATATTTCCATGAATCTGAAAGTAAGCAATAAAAAGAGGCTTTTGTGATTTACATGACACGCATATTTTTGTGGTATAGTCCTCGACAGACTATAACATTTTTTTTGTTGAAGAGGATATGATATATTCTAAACGAAATAGACCATATGTATACATTTGATACATTCTTTTAAAAATACAGCACAAGATAATTAACACTATTTCACTCGAATCCTGGACGTTGCTTTTTTAGAAAAAAAATCAAATCAATGCCACTTTTATGTGCCGTTTCTATATGAAGAACGATGTTGCTTATTTTAATTCCATGAAATTCAAAAATTGACAGTTAGTAATGGATTATTTTGAGCAAAGCTGTAACGATGCATTACTCACCAACGTCTTTTGTTCCTCCATTAACGCCATCAAGTAGGGCGAGTCAGTCAAAAAAGTGTGTTTTTAAAATTTATTTATTATAAGGACTACTCTTCTCCTCGGTGAAGATTCTTCAAAGTTTTCGAGGAAGACTGATTACAAAATATTACAAAAAAATGTGTGTGAAATCTGTTTACAATTTTGATTTTTTATTTATTTTCGGAATATATAAATCATTGTAGTAAATTCGGAAATAGTAGGCGGTCACAACTTTGCTTACAGTTGTCAGGCCTAACACGATTTTTCTAAACGAAGAAATATACTACTGATACTCGCGCAAACGAAAATCGCGACAAAGCCTCTATTGTTCTCTGCCCTAGTTGTAAATCTGATTGCATTTGGATCGCTCGATTGAACACATTCTACCGTGTGAAGGGTCGTTACAATCTAGCGATGCAAACGGATCTAAATGGACGCCAAACGTATGCTACAGGCTTTGTGTTTGAATGTTGTATCGACATTCACGTTGTTTATCATATTTCAGCCTATGTTAGGTTCTCACTTAGCTTCCTTCGCGTCCTTATGAATACCTCTCATGATAATCCTCGACACACGGCAGAAGAGCCACACCCGCCGAAATGGTTTGCTTAGCTCGCCCCGATTCACACCGGCTTTGCGTACGATGGGTAAATGTTTACAGCTAAGGGTAAGTTGGCGTTACAGTTCGTCTCCCCTCACCCAAGACTGCACATGCACTTAAGCGCAGCTTCCCTGTGGCCGCTGCTTTTGCTCTCCCCCTGTATTTGTAACCCTCTCCCCATTGCATACACCCAGAAATATACACACATACACGGTCACTAAATTGGTGCCTTCAGCCCACATGGGATCTGGGGATTGGGCTTGATTGCCCAGAGTGTTTGGTTTTAACATAGTCGATGATATTAATACTGATTACATAATTATCCAACAGCCTGAGGCTTTATATAAATTGTCATCTGATCATGTGATACATCAACAAAACTTTTGAACTTAAAAATATATCTATTTGCATATAAATTTATATACAGTTTGATTAGCGTAGGAATACAATTTCCCTACCGAGACATGTCAAATTGCAATTATCTACCCATGAGTTCAGATACCCAAAAGTAACGAAGGAAGAAAATTGGCAGAGAAACTAAAGACCCTGTGCGCAAAATAGCACCGCGCTCAATAAAATTTTGGCCTTGCTAACGGACTTCATATATCCGATTGCATACGGTTTTGAGCTTTTGGAATTCTTGATTTGGAACCATCTTCAGCGAGGCTTTTCGAAAAAGAAAGTCCCCAAAAACCGTTATGGCCGAATGAAAAATGACGATACCAGCGAGATAGTATCCTGAAAATAAAATTCTAAACTGCTGAAAATATTTTCACATAATATTTGTAAGTACACGCAGATGTACTTACTACTTTTTTATTATAACAACACGTGAATTTTCGTATAGAGTAACTCAGTTTGAGGTTAGTACAACCGAAACCACCGCAACATTGAAAAATTCATCATGTTACGGTGAAGCTGTAATGCATTTAATGCAATTCTGTTTCTGATTTTTAATCATTTTCCTATATACATCTGGCCAACACTACGAAATTTTGATACCATGGACACCTGTGTTCCAACCGACACGCTCTGATACACGAAGCGAATACAAGGAGCTCGCCGGAAAAAATCTTTAATGACTCTGTCACTCAATGTCTAAGCTTGTAAAGGAAGAAGGTCCAATTTGATATTTATTATGATCGTAAGAATGCAAAGATCAAGCTAGATAAGTTGTTATTTGTAAGTTTGATAATAGTAAGACTTAGACGCAACGCCACAAACAAATAATCATGTGGACAAGCCCTAGGGCAAGATCTTGGTAAATAAGACTTAGTAAATAAAGTTCATAAACGCTGTTTTCTAGACCCAAAATATTTCCGCAAATAACTGCGACAGTGTAGCTCATTCTTCTCAAACACAAAACAGAACAGATATGATGTTATTCGAGTTATATCGATGCACAAAACAAAGTAATAACCATTGTATCAATGAGATTAGTGATGCCGCAGAGACGAGAAATTTCTCGCCTCGAATAAACGTGTTGTCGTCTCAACATCTTTGAGACGAGATGAGTAATACTTTTCGACTGCCGAGACTCTTAGGCGAGAAATCGAGAAATCTTGATTATTTTGGAAGAAGGGTTAAAAACAGAGCTGGGCAGTATTTAAAATACATCATGTACTCTAAGTATTTTAAATACGTATTTTAAATACTAAAATACTTCTCAGGTATTTCAAGTACTTTATAAAATACAAAATACAAAATACTTTTCTATTTTTTTATCCTATATATTCGGAACATTTCTTCAATATTTACCAAGTTTACGGTAAATTTAAAATTTGAAACTTAACATAAGCTTTTAACAAGCGAAATGTATTATTTTACATTTTTAATAATACGTCTCACTCTCTCCCTTTGTTCGACACTAAATGACTCCCACAACTAAATTAACGGGGTTGAGTCTCCTGAAAAAATTCAACATATTTTTTTTCAGTGGAATTATTTATCTGAATTCTAACAGTTTTTCACGGTGATGAAATTCATATACTGGTCTACCTCTTTGATTCTTTTCGGAGTGATGTAGAGAATTTGAACATGGGAAACTAAATTGAAAATTTTTCACTTGTAGCTTCTAGACGTTAACGTATAACGTTACCTTCGCTTTCTCATAAAATTAATTTAGGTTTGTGATAATTTAATTAAGTAATCGAAGTGAGTCATTGATAAAAGCTTCTTTTATAAACAAGAAAAAAACAGTTTGATAAGTTTAAGAATGGTGTGATACAACTATAAAGATTTCCATACTTTTCTTTGCTCAAGAAGCTTTGTTTTCATGAATATTTATTATGTGATTTTCATGTAAACGTGTTTTGAATGTTCTAATTAATTGAAAAATGACATTTAGAAAAAATGTCTTCATGTACTGAAGTCAATTGCGTAAACGGAAAATGTCTCGAAAATGTATCTGAAACGATTATTTCATCAATTTAGTTCAACTCACAAATAAATAAGTATGTATGAAGTGTGTTATGCAATATTGAACAATTACTACCACATCTACGAAATGTGCAATGCCTTAGAATTTAATTTCATACGGTTTTTGAATAGTATTTAAAAAAGTACCTAGAAATGTATTTTGAGTACCAAAGGATTGACGTACCAAAAGTATTTTGTATTTTTAAATACCTGAAATATTTTGCATTTTTAAATACCTGAAGTATTTTGTATTTTTAAATACCTGGAGTATTTTGTATTTTTAAATACCTGAAGTATTTTGGATTTCCAAATACCTGAAGTATTTTGTATTTTTTATTTTAAGTATTTTCATGTATTTTGCCCAGCTCTAGTTAAGAACGTAGACGGACATATTTTTGATTTTTTGTAGTCGAACAGTGCATTTCGTTCAGAAAACGGTTACAAAATTATTAAATTATCCTCTCAGGTTCATATTATCTTGAATTCGACAAACGATATTGCAAGTCAATAATCCGTTGAGACACAGCAAGCTCCCGGCGGATTCTCTCCACAACCGACTTTGGTGTTTCCGGAGTATTAGTCCCGTCTTCGAAAATAATCGTTTAGCGGGAACGCTCGTTGCCGGTATCGATAAAAAATCGCGGACCATTTTCGCCATATTCGATAAATTGCCGCGACGAGACGGAATCTCGTCTCGAGAAAATTCGGGAAATTGGCGAGACGAGTCTAGACGAAACCTCGTCTCGAGAAAATTCGAGAAATTGGCGAGACGCGACGAGACGGAACCTTGTCTCGAGGAAATATTTGGAGACGAGACGAGACGGATTTCTCGGCGTTTCTCCGAGACGAGACAAGATGCTTTTCTCGCCAACTCGAGACGAGACGAGAAATGACAGATTCTCGTCTCGTCTCGTCTCGCGGCATCACTAAATGAGATTGTGGAATGCGTAAATACTCATAGTACCGTCAAAGTGTATTCTGTATAATAATAAGTACTGTATAATGAATATATTATTTCATCAATACCATTATCAAATAAAATGTTTGTTTCTCAAATAAATAAATTCTAGGTAAATTGTGAATGATGCAATAAGCTTTAAAAAGTGTAATTTGATGACGTTGGAGAGAGGATGGGACGGATATGAGTTTATTCAAGACCCAAACGGTTGAATCAAATGTCCTGCGGATAGATTAGAAAAATATTGCTTTTCGTTGTTATAAAAATTTCTCTAAATGATTGTCGATCGTTTTAGTGTCCAAAACACAGTAGAATCTCGTGAATAAACGACGTTCGTTCTCCAGCTAACACAGAATATGAAGAACGAAGTCGGAAGCTTTACGTCGGCACGCTGCGCGAGACACAGGGAGCTGCAGCTCGAGATTTTACATGAATAAGATGTCACACCGTGGCTCGCCGGCGTACATGTAAATCCCTCAATCCGTCTCGCTGTGTTCACAACCGTCGCCAACCAAGGAAAGCGTGAGAATATAAAAATACAAAAAAAAAAAAACGATGAGAAAAAAGAAGAATGCACGAAAAGCGAGTATAAATAAAAGATGGGAAGATTCGTGTGCGTAAAACTTGTGGGTCTGTGAGTGCAGCGACAGCACATACTATCGGTGTGCAATGTTGGCGGTGTTGCTGTGACAGTACAGAACCACTGGCAGCCGTCTGTGGCTTGAGGGCACCGGGAACGTCGAACGACACCCTTAAACTGCGCACAAAGATCACTCGCACGTACTTCTTATGCTCTTCTATCTTAGCTACGTGGTCCTAAGAGTGCCCTTAGCTGTGTCTGCTTCTTTCCGACATATCTTTACCGCAGTCTGCAGTTGCACGTACAATAGTAATATCGAAATCTCGAAGAAAAGTTTTAGTCCCGTCAGCTCGTCCCTTCAAGTTTCGAGGTCTAGAATTATGATGTGAAAGAAGGGGAAAAAAGCAGAAAGGGAAAAACGGTAAGGATGGCGTGACTGCCGAGGAGCTTGATTTTTCATTCTCTTTCCACTTGAATTTTTCCTCTTATCTGACTCTTTCTATATGCTTTTATTTCTTTTCCTCAGCCTTCCACCTAGTCAATATTGGACTTCCGGCTGACCGGTGGGGTCCCTCGTTTTCTGGCAACCAATAACACGAAACTCTCACAAAGAACTCAATTTAATATTTTAGGAAAAGTCGAGGCTCCCTCATCGTAACAACAAGACGAAACAAAGCGAAGGACGCAGTCAGGATAAAGGAGGCCAATTTTACGAATCAAAGACCGCAATATATTTACCTATACTTCTCCATCGATGCTGCATGAAAATAATTTAAATACCATTTTAGAAAAAAATTAAAAAATACAGTTTACTAGATAAAATTTAAAGAGAATAAATGACCGCAAACTAAATATTAAATCACCAGAGTAAAAATATATAATTCAATAAAATAATATAGTGCATTCAAACTGTTCCAAGGTGCTCTAATATCCTTCAAATATTAATGTCGTTGAATCGAATTAATAGTTCATTTGATAGCATCCTGCTCGCCAGCGACTTCGCGTCATCTATTAATAACACATAGTAGCCTTAAAAGGCAGTGATACACCCCCTCTCCCTCCATCAGAAATTTCGGAAACTGTTTTCTCCTGAACGATACGGCAGATAGGGTCCGTATTTTGACAGGATATGCGGGAGTTACGTAGAATTAAGCTAAGCTTCTGGCTCCTCATTCGACATGGCCGTTTTTTTTTTTTCAAAGAATTAAAAGAAAAATAGTGCGAGAGAGACAAAGCTATGTTAAAGAGAGAGACCTATAGGCGTTTAGCATTGAGGACAAAATTTCGGACGGTGTATCATTGCTTCGTAACAGTTCAAGAGGTTGTTTTTTACTTATCAATACCTATACGAGTATTTGATAGGCTTGAACACATTTTTATTAAATCCACATCACTATAAATTCCATAGCACTAGTGGATTACCATGTAAAAAGTACCATCTCGGTAGATACATTTTTCTTTGGTGGAAAATGAATATTTCATAGACACGAGATTCAATAAAATTCATTTGATCCAGCTTAACTTTTTTTCATTGGTGTACATGCAAATTTTGCTGGGTTGAGAAGTCACGTTAAATATATAATCAGGTAAATGCAGATATCAAGATATTAATAATCATCACTGCTGCCACCGTGGTGTCCAAGCATAGCCCCTCAAGCCCGGATTATTCGAAATGAGCCCCTCTGACCCTAAGCATGCTAAGTCCTCAACGAAAGAAATCAACATCGAAATGGCACAGGAATCTGAGCTTGGTAGCACATCAGTGACTTACAATACTCCGGGTCAGCGGCGGTTTGGGGGGGGGGGGGGGGGGGGGGGCATGAGGGACTCACCTCTCTATCCTTTTATAATATCATATATATATGAGACAAAACACGTCTAGTGGACCACGTTTGTTCCGACTGTTTTGATAAAAAAATTTGAATTTGACAATCAAAATTTCTACATCTGCAAAAATAAACTTCGTCAAAGTGTAGCGCCGCGACATTAGTTCAGAGAGGTAAATGTCTACAAATATTGGGAAGTGCTTCGGCGAATGACGGCTTCTGGATGATTTGTGTATTTTACGTTTCGCCCTGATCAGGGCCTCTTCAGAAAATTTTTATTTCTCGGTGTTGAGTTTGTGACCTCATTTATGTTTCAAATTTGTTGGTAGGCAAATTGTTGTCTTTTAAATAAAAGTCATTTGGAGTTGATGACTGGGCTCTCCGGTTTTGTAGGTTAGGTCTGTAATTATTGTGCTTTGTTATTTGTTAATATTGATGTTTACGTCATTATGTTTTGTTATTTCTAATTACTGTAAGACCGGAGAGTCCAGTACATTTGAGGTCACATTTTCCAAATGACTTTTATTTAAAAGACAACAATTTGCCTACCAACAAATTTGAAACATAAATGAGGTCACAAACTCAACACCGAGAAATAAAAATTTTCTGAAGAGGCCCTGATCAGGGCGAAACGTAAAATACACAAATCATCCAGAAGCCGTCATTCGCCGAAGCACTTCCCAATATTCATCCTATAAACGGCTAATCACAACTCCAAACTAATCAAATGTCTACAAACTTTTTTTCTCTTTTTTCAATTCCCCGACGGTGGATATTTAAAAAAAAAAATTGTGTGAAACTAAGACGATCGCTGCAAATTCAAAACTTTGTCACGCTATATTTTGGCCAGATCAACTCCTAGAAAAAAAAAAGATATTTGCTTTTTTATTCCTTTTTCGATTATCTAGTAGCGGGTTACCCCGGATTTTTTTTAACGCGATGAAATATTTTTTGCGGATTCAATATGGTGGATCAAAATTCGAAAACTAACTTGATTTTGATGAACATCGTTACTCGGGGATTTTCAAGGTCGCTGAACACGAGTTTAGAGTTAAAATTCATAAACTGCACATGGCGAACGCAAAAAGCAAAAAAATAGCACCGGCTACTATAGAAAAGGCAGATGTGTTTTTTTTATAGGAGTTGATCTGGCCAAGATATAGCGTGACAAAAGTTTCAATTTGCGAAGATCGTCTTAATTCGACACAATTTTTTTTTTTTCATAAATATCCGCCATCGGGTAATTAAAATAGAAAAAAAAAGTTCGTAGACATTTTTCTTCTGAACTAATGTAGCAGTGCTACACTGTGATAAAGTTTATTTTTGGAGATGCAAAAATTATGATTGTCAGAAAAAAATATTTCATCGAGTTTAAAACAAAATCGGAGAGAACCCGCTACTAAAGATTCGAGAGTACTACAAAAAAGCCTTTCGGTACTTTTTCCCCTGATCAATATTCTAGTCAGGAAACGGACAAAGACAAACGTACAAATAACTACCCCTAGCATGAGTATTATTATTATTACTCAATAGTCGCCACTTCAAAATGAGATAAGAAAAAAGATCTCCTCCACGTTTTTCTCTCCGAGTTAAAACTAAAAAGATATCGTTTGACGAAGTTTTCAATTTGCAGAGATCATCTTAATTTCACACAATTCTGTTTTTCTAAAACATCCGCCATCGGGAAATTAAAAAAGAAACAAAATAGTCCTTAGACATTTTATTCTCTAAACTAATGTGGCGGCGCTACACTTTGACAAAGTTAGTTTTTGCAGATGCAGAAATTATGATCGCCATAAATATATTTAGTATTTGTATATTTTTTACGATTTTGAGCTGCGATAGATAATGAAAATGAGATAAACGGCGTCATTCTCACTATAATGAGTCAATGCGACTCAACAAGGAACATCTAGTGAAAGACAAAGATAGTGCGAAGATTGAGGGCGAAGTACTATAGCATAAAGAACCGCAAGAGCACAAGCAGTATCTCGGGAAACTCTCGCGCGTGCGAAGAATGAGCGGAAGTGCTATTCGACAGAATAGGACTGTAGGGAAACGGCGTGCTGCGGCGAACATCCGACGTGCACATCGTTTTGCCTATTACCCACGGTACATAAACTCTAAGATAGTGCAACTTCTCCACATGTACATTCAGAGAAGGCATAGTCGTACCGACAACCGTAATTGTTAACTATTGATTGTTGCCTAAGCAATTATTTTTACAGTTACATGAATTTCTACCATCTTTTTTGATAATTGGGTTATTCCAAAAATTTCAGACAAAAATCTGGCCTATAAATTCTTGTCGCTGAATTTTATGTTTTTAACTTTACGTTTTTGTGCTATCAAAAATAGAATTTTGAACAAGACAAGTCAAAATTTGAGTATTCTCAGGTAAATTTTCTCAAATTGAAAAAAAAAAACAAATCGAAAAAAGGTAGGTATGTATTGAAAATGGCTTTTTGAATATTTTTAAACTTTTTGACCGTGAAAATGTCGTCGAGTGTGAATATACACATTTTTTTCGGAATATCCGGAGATGTTTGTACTACATTGAATAGTACTACAGATTTTCCTGATGAGATTCGGGGAGACGTTGAAATTTAAAGTTAAAATTTGCGAGAAGCATTTCGGGTCGTTCGCCATCTAGCGGAGTCGAACCGGGTTCCCCGTGGCAGAAGAGAGGGGCTCCACTTATTAATCTCCTATACCTGCCGGTGAATTTACCACTTGGAGTGTACTATTTCCTAATTAAGCGACAGGATTTGGAAATTTCATATGCTTGGGGAAATTACGTTTATTAATATTTTTCAGAAGCACTGGTGGATTTTCTTTCAAACAAAGGTCAGAACATTTCAAGAACTGGATTTCTATATTTACTATTTACAAATGTGCATTAAATTCTAGCTTGGTTATGAAGTGTTCTAAACTGTATATTCAGTTTCGTTCACGGGTCTGTTAACAGTTCAATCGATGCACACGTACTGTAATTTGCAAATACCGGTATCGTAGAATTCGTATGAGATTATCGAATTTATAATAAAATGGAATTCACATACCGGATTCGTACATCTCGTATCCCTTTGTCTATTAAATTCACTAACGTTTTTTATAGTGTAAACTTAAATGAATCTTGAAGGTTCATGCAACTATTTTCATAGCCAACTAATTATTATATATCTAACGCAAGTTACAATTAGTTACGGTTATAAGTAGTAATACAACAATGACCACATATAAATAAATCAATAACGGTCGTTACTTAATATTAGTCTGGATTACCATGACTCTTTGAATATATTATCATAATCTGTTCCTGCAGTCGATGTGGCAGAGTAAATAAATCTGCGAAATCTGAGCTTAACGAAAGCTTCCAGAGAGATAGAATCCCCAACGGGATCACCAATACCATACGCGTCTTCCAGACTCGAGGGACTTAAGCTGATTGCTGAAAAAAATGATGAATGATTTCAGCAAAGTTTTCGGTAATTTCTTGAATGTCGTTCATTATTTTGTTGTTTAGTTGTTCGGTGCAATTGTCCGATAGCGGAGATCGTCAGATGTAACGCTTTTTTAAACTGCTTCAGTATCTCGTTGTCTTGCTATTTATAGAACAATCTTGTGACGTTCCTGATCGATGTAGAAAAATTTCAATAGTTGAGATGGGAGCGCATACAGCATTTGATACGTATAGTAATATATATTTTGGATTATTCTGGGATTGACTATAATAAAATTATTGTAATATAGCCGAGATGTAACAATGGGCGAACGAATTCGATCTTTCGGCGGAAATTATGACTGAAAGCTTGAAATCTCGATCAGCGTCCATTGCGACACCGATAGATCGAAATACTTTGTTTGTTTTCCGACCTGACTTGCACTTCCTGTTTTCCTCCTTCCACTTTATCGCGCACACTGCGCCCGCGGCGCATACATCGTTCGTACGGATTGTATAATTATGCCACAATTTCGCCATTGCATCTCTAATCGTGCACAATTTTATTACTATTCTTTTTATTACGATTGAAACAGCACAGAAGTAAAACATCGTGGAGTATTTCACCATCGATTTTTCCATGAATAAATTAGTGGTTCAAGCTGCTATATTTCGGCTTGAATTTATTATTCTTGAGCTTACTTCTATACAGCATCTTAAACTACGGCCTTTCGTACCTGATTGTAATTTAGTATTAATAAAGTGATATAAGGGCTAGGCCTCATAATTTTACCAACAAATCTTGGAGACGAAGTCTTTTTCATTCCAAAAACGCATTCCCAAACGTCCGAATCGTCGTATTCCTAAGCATCATTGGCAAAATCGCCAAATTTATAATATCGAGGTGATGGAAAAAGAAAGTACTCATTTTGTCGTTATGGATTGCACTCTTTGGTCACACTTGCGAAATAGACGGAAGCCCACTGCGCACGGAAAAAAACGGCTTCGTTGGGCCAACTAACTATTTATTAGTTCAGTGAAAATTTGTTGCCATACCCAGCCGGTCAGTCGGTGTATTGACCTGATATTAGTCACTGTTACGTGCTGGCTATTTTTTCTCATATAATTATTATTTATTTAATTTCCATCCTGTTCAATATTCAGTCTTAATTTCCGCCAATGTTAATCCGTTTCGAAACTTCTCGCTTCGGTTATTGAACTTATGTTTTCTTGCATATGTCGTGCGTTGTCAGCATCCTTGGGCCGTCGCGAGATCCCCGAAAACCCCACTCAAATACCGATTCACTCTTTCATCATTTTTGTATTTATTTTTGTAGTCAGTCTCCAATCGATATCAAACAAACAAACATGCCATAAATACAATATTTTAAGCGTTTGAGCACCGCGTTTGAGTATAAGTTTATTATCAATCAATTACTAATTGTCATAAACAGTGACAATATAAGAAGTTTTACCTTGTAAAATTGGTGTTTCGAACTGTTGAATTCATACTAATGAATTCACATGTTTTACGCGAGTAAAGGCAAAAAAAATTTATTTATTTTTTATTTATTTTTCATTGAACAACTACAACGACTGTCGGCAGTGCCATCGGTTTTTTTACTCTTCTATCTTCCGGTGTCTGCTCGGTGCCCGTTACAGCCTTGTAAAACAGAATCAAGATCATCGGATTTTCGTTACAAGTGATTGCGCTTACAATGCTGCTTACTTGGTCACAGTAGTATAATGTCTCGGAAATCGCGATGCGCGGACAAGCTCAACAATAACATTTTGTTTACTACTAACTCAGTTTTTGTTTGAGTCCTCCATAATTGTACCATCTTTGAAACAAAGACATTTTTTTGCCCAGGACAAGAGGAATAACTATAACTTTAATAATAACTGGTTTAAAAAATATTTATAGCAACAATTTTTGAATATTTATATTTAGCTCTTAAAATCGTGGAAATCGTAACAAATATTTATTTACAAGCTATTTTTTTATTACAAGCTATTTACAACTCATTTTTTTAGTCACGATAATCTGAAAATAACTGTAACTATATTATTATAAATATAGTTACATTGTATAATAATGTAACTACATGCCTCGTCTATAGACGAGGCGTCTCTTTTATAAATTCAGAAACTGTAGCCAAATAAGAACATAGAATAAAAAGAAAAAGCTGTCTCTTCATAGCCACCAACTCCTCATTTTTCTTTCAGTGTGGAATTTTTTTAAAGCTGCTATTATCGCACAATTCAGCCGATAACCACAAGCAAGCTTTATATTTATAGTTTATTAAGAACCAAAATAATCTGGAAAAAAAAGATGCTTGTAGTTCTGTAATTATGACGCAGTATGAGATGCTATTCGCTGCTTTAACGTACAAAGATAAACATTTTCGCCTCTGGTGCGCCTTGGCATGGTCGTCGTTGAGAATAGAGCCCTGTTAAATGTTTCATGATGCAACGTTCGCGCTTTGCCGCGACTACGATAAAAGTTCTTGCAGAGAGAAATTGCCACTTCTGTCCCTCACCGTGATTACACAGTCGTCATCGTTTCTTCGCTTCAATTGTTTTTTTTTCCTACTTCTCCTTCACCCTCCCGCACGCCTCCCCCTTACTATCTCCCTCATAACTTTCCCTTTCGCTTTTTCATTCACATTTCCAGCTCACCGCTTTATGACTGCCTCGCTCTCCACCCTTTCAACTGACACGAAGCTTTTATTTTTTTCTTCCATCATCCTATTTCTCACAGTCTCGTGACCGAATTCGGCGCCTGTGGCTCGTTTAATAATTTCTCATATTTAACCAGTCGCCCAGTCTGCATGGTGCACGCACATATCACTCTAAACAGCTATAGGGAGGGAGAAACGGAATGTGGAGTGGAAGAAAGGTGGGGGATAGCTTCCCCAGACCGTGCCGCACATTTCGCCTGCATAAACCGTGACAAATCCTGGCACTTCATCCCCGAGAGCCAAGCGCAGCATCGCCTCACTCCGCGACACCCTCTTACTCAATCTCTCATCCCTTCCCTATTTCCATCCCCTTTGCATATCCCTGTGTCTCTTCTCATTCGCTTCCTCTCACGCATTGACTCGTCAGCGCGTGGATAATTTGCATTATACTCCCGTTCGCACCCCCAGCCTCTCCCGGCAAGTTCGCGTGTGCCACTGCTCTCGCACTCTCTATAACTGTAGCCAATCCGGGCGCGATTTCATTCTCCTCATCGTGGTCCCTCGTCGAGTTCCCGCGTTCGCCTGCCTCACTTCCGTCGCTCTCCCTTCCTGTCCCTCTGGTTTCTCTCTCATCTGCCTCATCCACTGGTTGGCATCCGCACTGTGCGTCATGATAATGGCACTCCATCGCGACGGGGTGACGTGGGAGCTCTCCAGTTCTATCTCCAACTCTGGTCTACGTGACTCGTAATAATTGACAACCCGGCGTCTCGCCGAGGCCCGAAGGGCTACTGCTATTGCGTTTCCTGTTGGAAGCTCAGTGTTACGAGACTCTGCCAAGGCGTTGGTTGTCCACGACTCATCAACTAAATCCCTGATCTATCCCATTCCGGGTCTGACATGAGGGAAAGTTGATCGCGGTTCATCATACTCTCCAACCGAATAAACCACCTGCGATCCAACGCAACGGTGAGATTGGTTCAACCAACTAATCTGGTTGTCGAACACAGTTGTCGAATGAAGGTTTTGAGAATAAAACGTTTTGCTCCGAAACCTGTTACTAAGTTCCGTTGACCGAGAAAAAAAAATTATCTTGCTCCTTGTAAATAAACGTAAATAACAAATCTGTGGAACGATTTTGAAAACGGAGACCATGAAATTTTACAAATTGATAAAGCAATTTGAAGGGACAAGAATAAATAGATTCGAAATATTTGATTTTCCTATACAGGAAGATCGATAACAACGGAATCTTCGGCATCGTTCGACTCAAACCTGAGTTACGATTTGTCAAATTTCCATCAAAATAAAAATATTAAAGGCTGGCATCGTCGAAGCATCATAACATCTATTCAATATATACATACTCCGCCAAAGTCGAAGAAGAATGAAGAAATCAATGTTTTTTACGATAAGTGCGCTAAAATATTATGCATTATTAATTTTTTTTACTTGGCGTCGAGTCGCTACCACGAGTCTTGATATATATTGATAAAGATGATTCCGAAGGACCTCAATTTTGGAGTAATCTGCTGTGATTCCGCCAGTGCCGTTATGGTAATATTCAGAGCTGTCGTAGTATGAATAAAAATGCTCATCCCAATAGCAAATTCTCAGGCAAATTGCTTTTATCTTATGTGCTACAAGAACAGAGCGAGAAAACTGTGAATACTTCGCGATTAGGTTCTCCACAGTCCAGCGCAACTGCAGCAGCCGATCTTAACTTCCTCCCGTCCTTTCGTTTCCGGCAGCCCCACCACGGGCTCCACATTTTCCGTCCGCTCAAATACCCGAACGCAATTTCCCCATTGCGTCTGCTATTCGTGCGGCTGGTACGCGAGAGCAAAGCGAACGGCTCGCGTCCCTTGCGACGCTCGCTCACGAGCTCTTCTCTCTCCAACACACTGCAAAAAGCTATACAGATACGATGTGGGTAGAGAGTAGACCGTGCCAAGCGCGCCGGCACAATTCTCATCTTGTCGAGCGGTACTACTCGAGATACCGACTGCAGTCTCGACCCAGCACGTCGATTGGGACCCCCTCTCCCTCGAGAGAAACAAAGAAACATAGCGAGAGAGAAACGAAGCGAAAGAATAGAGAATAAACTCGTGGAAAACCTAGAAACACCTTATATTTTTCTGTATGCAACGTGGCACTCTTCACCTCGAAATCGACAAAATGAATTGGATGAAAACAGTTTGTGGAACGAACATATGTGAAAAAAAGTAAATTATTATATCTACACGCCGAAGAAAATAGATAAATATTCATCTGGTTGCTGATACTTCGACTGAAGGAAATTAACTTCCGTGGAACAAAATTTGTTTTTCGATGTCATTTATCGGCTTGGGAAAAATGTGCTCAAATCGCATCGCAATATTCCGCATCATATTGGATCTCGTTAACGTTCCTGAGTCACCGGATCTTGGGATTTCCCTGCGGTTTACTCAGGAATATATATGTATACATATATATGAGTGTACTTCTCCGCGTCCTGTTACTACGAAAACTCGCGAGCGGGAATTAAGGGCCCTAAACTGGGGAATAGACTATACTGGAGAATGCAAACGTCTTTCATGGCTACATAAGGCAGGTAGTGCACACTTGAGAATTACTGCCATTACGACGGAAGCAAAGAGGATTACTGAAGAGGAAATCCATTGTTTAAAGTTGTTATGCTGAAAACTGAATAAATGCAGACGTGAAGAACTGAAAAAAATTTTGATTTGCAGGACATCACATCCTTATTTCTTTAGATCTGCACAAACAAATACTTTTTTGGGTGAACATGGTAACGCAAGAACTTCAACCAGTCCTGAAAAATTGGCTTAAGATGTTTCTATGAAAAACTTCAGAGGTCCAATCAAGAACTTGGTTACTTGGTATATGTATGGGGGATACCCACTGGCTTGGACCTGGGTCTGAATCTCAATCTCTGGGATTTCGCACATTTTTTGTGGTATTTTTTTCGCAAATTGGAAAATGTTACAATTTTTTTTCAAGTGGAAATATATGTCACAATTCATAAACATGAAAACTAGATGGTCAAAAATATAATAAAATATGAATTATACGCGAGGAAAAATAAATTCTATAATCTATTCTATAAGTTTAGAAATTAAGAACACGATCTAAATGGTTTTAACCTCTATAGCAAAGCCGAAAGGTTCTAAAAAGTCACTTAGCGCGAAAAAAATGTTTAAGAAATCATATTACTTTTAAAGAAAACCATGTTTTGGTGATCAAAAAAATTTTTCCGAAATTTCTTATTGGCACTATCAGAAAGAGCAACCCTTAAGACATAATGTTAAGCTGTTTCGAATTATTTTTCACATTAAGAAACCAAATGAAAAGAGCTTGAAGTCAGTTGTAAAAAAAGGCTCTTGCCGTCTTTAATGACTTTAGTGGCTTAAGTGTATTGAATATAATGATGAGATGGTCATCAAAATTTGTGTACTAAGTACAACTACTTAACGTACAGTTAGTGCAGTATTTGGATTTTCCCGCTTTTGTGGGGCTCGGAAAAAAATTCAAAGTAATTGTGCCAAAACTCTCATCTTATTTAAATGAGAAAATGTTTGTGCTTAGAGGCACGTTCTCCCGTTGAGATAGAGCCCTTAAATTTTTGCCAGATTTTTTAAAATTTATTTCGAACAAGATGGAGGGGTTTTTTGTACGAAATTCTTCAACATCGAAATTAACCCTGATATATATATATATATATATATATATATATGCTTAATGATTACCAAGGATGCTCTATAAACATGAGTGCTACAGAGTCCGGTCCAATTGTGGTCGGAAACTTATAAAAAACAGAATGAATTCCCATATTACTGGAACTTTCGAAAACCAACATGATCGCTGACGATATGTCAACAGACTTTTGCTGTGGAATATAATCGTTTCCAGATACGTATCATCAAATCGGACATCAATGCTTTAACGTTTTCCGAATACACCAAAACCATCCGACTGTCGATTACACAAGCTAAATCCACGTATAGTGTATACTTCCTTCACGTAGCTTATGTGCAATTAACAAGACCTCAAAACATTTGGAACGCGGCCGCGGTTAACACGATTCATGCATGTGGTTTGTGTACGACATTCTGATGTCTCGGCCATGGCCTGCTGAATAACTTGACAAAAAATACTACCAAGTACGTTCGTTGGTTGGTATTGCCGCAAGTACGGCGTTGTTTAATATCAATCAGACAACCAAGATGTAACTTGCTAAGTATTTTATGGCATAATTTTTAACCAAATTATCAGTTTTTTCCACATTTTGTGAGCTCTCAAACATAACACTCAAATGAGCAGCAAGGGAATTATTGGTCTAACACTGAGGAAGCAAAGCATAGTGTAAGTTCTATTGCACAGAGTTGCCGACGTCAATAGATGTTATAAACACCTAGTCGCTCTGCGTGGTTCAGGCACACGAAAGATCGCATCTCTACGGAGAATCGGACGTACGCTTGGCGAAGAGAATCGCCGGCGCGTACCGTTCTTCACGTGGGTAGGTTAAGGTGATGATTGCGATGCGATTGCTGTTGGGAGAAAAGAGCTTTAACCCGGAAACGCATAAGAGTTTACTATTGATGGACTGCAGAAGATATAACGTTTCCGTTTCTTTTCTCATTGGAGTCTACACGGACTTTGTTTTATGCTCTTCACGATCGATGTGCTACCCGTTAGATTGTTTCGAAGAAACCAGTAAAATCAGATGGCGGCGAAAAATTAGAGAAGGCGAAGAGGGCAGACTGAAGGGATGCCTTGGTCTCGAAATTGCTTCACCTGGTACCTATGATGCAGAGAAGTTAAGCACCACTTACTTCCCTTACGAATCCCCTTGACTTGTTGCAATTTCTTGAGTGCCCAGCGATCTCACCGAATCATCAAAATGGGCCCATCACTGTTCAAGCAAATTGATGCTACAGTAGTACAATGGATTGGTTCGTGCTATGATGTCGATTGTTTGCACACTGAGTGGATTCTGGAAACGCTATAATCTGTAAGTGACTCTCTTTCCCTCTGAAAGGACAAAATACAACATGAGTGCATGTATAGTCCGATACCTCGGTTGAAGTTATTTACGAAGTTGTTCCTTGGTAGAATGGTATTCGCTCGTAAGAGTCGTGTCCCTGGAGGTAGGTAAAATCAACTTTCAGACCTCAGGACTTTCTTGTTGTTGTCGTAGCTTATAGAGGGACTTTCAGTGACCTTGTAAGAAAACAGTCAAAATTGAACTGGCATGAAGACGATTTCTTGAATCGAGATCACGTAACTGGTAAGATTCAAAGCGTTTGATGTTGGCTTAAATAATAAACGGTCTATGAACGAGCGCGAGTAGAGAAAGGAATTTCATGATTCTTAAATTTAATTGAAACTGCTTTTTCAAAGCTCGTCTTTCGCTCAACTAGCATTGCCGCGCATTCTTCTAGATAGAGAATCGTCATTGTTGAACCTTTGTAAATGGAGAGAATTCTTTTGCAAAGAAAAGAGTACAGACGTTCTCTAAAATGTAGAATCGTCATCGGACCTTTAGTTTCTCACCGCATCGTCTTTTGCACGGTTCAGTTTCTGTGAAGATAAAAAAGATCGACAATCGATGGAGACTAGTTGTGGCTGAACGGTGTACATATTCTTTCTTTTCTCTTACATTCCCACTTACCCTGTTTCTCTGTACATTTGAAGAAATAGAAAAAAAAGAGTGAACATGGGCAAGGCACCGACCCGCATTCTCGTACCCTATTCTTCTTCTCTCGTGGAAAGTGTTTTCCAAACTCGAGGATGTAGTAACAGCGAGTAGCAACGATCGTCTCCGGTTTTCCTGAACGTGCCTCTGATGCAATTTCATGCAATGGAAGCTGCTAAGGGTTGTAGGTATCTTATACTCCCGATGCAATACCGATACCCTCGATGATACTCTACTCGCTTCACTATTGCCTATCTATTCCTATTGCCACTTCTCCACTTGCTCCAAGTCGAAGATGAGCTACTCTGTTGAACCAAGTATATAATCTATTAACGAGAATATATAGTACAGTTCCGCAATTCAAATCTAAAGAAGAGAAAGGTAATACACTACTGATTATCAATGTTAAGTAATTGTACACTGTCAATGTTGTCCATTACGTTTAGATAAGGGGAGAACAGGGCAATGGCGTACAGTGGGTAATACCGAACACCCCGATTACTCACTATCTATTGATAATATCTGATTTTAATGTTTTGCGCCGATTAATGTATACGAAGTGTGACTAAATCGTATTTTTTTAAATTATTAAATAATCATAAAAACATTTAAAAAGAGATCTGAGATTTTTTGTCGATTCACGATCTAAAATTCACCTCAAAGGAAATAAGGATTTCTTCCTATGTATATTTGCTGAAATTTTACTTCAGATGTTCTCATGTATTCGTTATTATTATTACTCTCATATCGTTTTTGAAAAAACTTTCTCACTGAAATATTACCGGCTGTACACAAAAATTACGTTGTGAAGGCGTTTCGGGGTTATAGCAAACAGCATTTGTTGGTAATCGCTAACACGTGGGACGCGTGACGTCTAACGCCGAGCAGTCGCGGGAACCGAGGTTGGTATCATATCTATTGTCTATTTAACTCGTGGTATCGATTAAATTATGTTATTTTATTATCTTATATGTGTGGTCGACGGAATTATATTATTCTGATATATGCAGTGGCAGTTTATTCGCGAATACTGTTCGTTTATTGTGGAATTTTAAGATTACGTATGTACAATTTATTATTTACTAAATACATAATAAAAATGTTCGAGCAAAAAAGTGATTGGTATGTTGCAAGTTTGGAAAAGACGAAACGTGAAAACTGTGATATCAATTTATGTTATAGATGATAGAGCGACATCGAAGAGTTCCTATATTCACGTATATTTTGTTAAAGTGATACTTCTATTTTAGTAAAAAAAACAGCAATTACGCGTGTTCAAATAATAATTGTGGTAAGTATTCGAAAAAAATATAAGTTCATGATTATTCTCCTAGTTTTCGTCTATTGCAGTGCCTAAAAACTTATTTTGTAGATCTCCGAAAGCATCGTTCGGGATTGCCCACGCCCTGTTCGCTATTATCCGACGGTCAGGGTAATGCCGTACATTGGCACATTTTCTACAGCCGCGAAAAAGTTTATTTTTCGATATTACATCGAAAAATGTTGTCACTGTGTCGAAGAAGAAATGTCAAGCTGTAATTTTGAGCTTTAAAATATTCAATTAGTTGCTTTTTTGTGTGTTCAACTTCGATTGTTTCTTAGATGTTCGCCATTCTCCCGTTCTCCCCTAATCGTCATAGTTCTTCCAACTACTTATTACTGGCCCCCGCAAAAATTTGTCCAGTTCTATTTATTACTACTCACTATCAAATAATTGCGATGAGCAGGAAGTAATTACTAGTTAATTTTTATTAGTCCGTGTATGTATGGAACCTCAAGAATATTCCTGTAGCTATTTTTAAACTTTATAATATTAATGCGTGGCATTAAATATCATATTCCGGGTTCAAAGAAAATCATATTTCTATTATTACTTAGGTAGTAATGTCAGCCACCGCTTGGTCACGCCGCGGTTTCGTTACAGCTTCATGCGACTGATATAATACAACGCAGTAATGCTCAAGGCAACGGTGTCTGGCAGGGTAAGTTTCCCGGATCAGTGCGCAAATTTTCAGGGAATATGAACACGAATAAAAGCCCTCGACGAGCTGTTATTTAGTAGCAATGTAGTAGCGGCAAAGACTAGGCTCCAAACTCTCAGCGCCTCTTGCAGCATGTAGTTCCAACTACTTCTGTGAAACTACGTAATTAACCTAGAAAAACACTGTCAGTGACTTGCGATAAAATGGGACAAAAATGTCCTCACAAGCGTAGCCATTGCAGCAGCAGCAGCAGCAGTGACGTCGACGACAACAACTCGATGCAATGTAGAGAACAGAGAGAGAGAGAGAGAAAAGTAATAGAGAGGTACACGAGTGGAAGAAAACAGGTTAATCTCGGCAACTGCACCGACACTTCTCCTATATTCTTCCCCTCTTTTGTTTTCTTCTCTATTATTGTCTCTCGCTTTTCGCTTTTGCACCAAAAATTCAGAGTTACTCGGGCACTCTTCGTCCGTTCTTCTACACAAATTCTACCAAAGAAACTCAACCACTACTCGAGAATATCCTACAACGTGTTTCGAGCACGGATATACGAAAAAGTTCTACGTCGAGCCACGAAAAACCGGGAATTGCTCGAGAAAATAATCGGAAGCTATTCCCCGGCCGTAGTCTCTTTTGCGGTGAAGCCGTATTCATATACAAAGTAATTAGTCTGATTTCCCACACTCTCTTCGCTCTTACACTACCATTTCCACGGTTCTTATAGTCTTTCTCTTGGTCTACCTTTCTCTCTAGATTTACTCACCCGCATTTCTCCTTTTAGTCGCGCGTTTATTTCGTCGTTACGGCTTCTCTTCATCGTATATGCTGTCTCTTCCGGTTTCCCTTTGCGAATATTTCCCGTTTGACCACCTACCCCCTCGTTTTTTTTGTTTCTTACTCACGTCCCATACGCATTCTCTTAGGGCTCTGACCTTGCACCCGCCTCTGCGCGAAATTCTCGTTTCGTTGAACTGCCTAGCCCACCGCTTTCCTCATTATATACTCTCCACCTTGAACGAAACTCTACAGGCTCATTTTGTGAGCGCTACGCACTGTTCGCTTTGAAGTTTATTCGGATTCCCTGGTACGACGTACCGAACTAAGTGAGAAAGACTGGTTCTCATGAAATGCGCTTCGCCGCTTCGAGGGGTGAAAGGGTTGCGAATTTCGTGGTGCCCGAAACTGCAAAGGCAAGCGCATTTCCTTTTTAAGCCTCAGTCTTATTTTCAACATGATTAAGTCTACCATTGTTCCCCTATAATATAAAGATTTTATATAAGGTCACGTTCGGATAGAACCAGAACGTCAAATGAAAAAATTAAATTGTGTATGTCTACTTTTAATCCGCTGGTCAGGAATTGATTAAAGGAATGTTAAGTCTTCAAAAAATACTCTGGACTCTTGTTTGATAATTTGTACGATAAGCAGGATCGATGGCGGAACGCGGTTGATAAATAAAGATGGCATTGAAAAAGATTCCCGCTTAAGGATGGTATATTTTGAAAATACTATAAATTCAGCAATAATAACTCCGACGAGAATAATTGTGAAAACACACCGTGAGAAGTACGTTAAGGAAAAGTGTAAGAGAGCCGGCGGAGCTTGATTTTATTAGCTCCGGCACCGACGAGCAGATTATCGGATGAGTCTTTTGGCATAACAAATACGTGTTGTTGAGGAAAAAGACCGCACGTGGCGCTGTCATAAGCCCACCCGGCCACAAGATCGAACGGCATAATCTCGAATTGTCACAAGCTCGAACGGTGATAACCTCCAATTGTCAAAAGCTCGACCGGTAATAATCTCGAATTGCCAAAAGCCGAGCGGTCAAATTCTCCAATGATTATAACCTCGAAAGGTCAAATTCTCAAATCGTCATAAACTCGAACGGTCAAATTCTCGAATAGTCATAAGCTCGAATGGCGAAATTCTTGAATCGTCATAAACTCGAACGGTCAAATTCTCGAATGGTCATAAACTTGATTCGAGAATTCGGCCATTCGCGATAACAGCGTTCCCTGAGGAAAAAGACCGCACATATTGAAAAACCGTGATTTGCATGTAGTTTCGCATTTACTGAGGCCAACAAATGAGATTTATGCCAATTAAGTACGCTAATTATTACTTCAAACGAGCGAAACTAAACTCGAGAGTACTAGAAGCGAATCACTGTGAGCGGCACAATGACAAAGATTGGGAGCGGTGCAGTGTGGAAACAATACCAATCATAACGCGTTCGGTAGTGTACATAACAAACATGATCATTCTGCCATTTTGGAAGTACTTATAGTTCAATAAAATAGTGGGAAGAAAGAAGTAAAATTTTTCACTCAATGTAACTTTTAGACCAAGGCGGTGAACAAATATTAGTACTCGGTGTGTTACCTTACCCGAAAGGAAGAGATTAGCTGCCATAACCAAAGAATGAGTTGACACAACCAATCAATCATTCGATTTGCCTTACAGCTCAAATGGCAGTGCCAACGATTTGAATGGTTGTCGCAGTGATGCAAATGGAAAGCCCGATCATTTCAGATTAGTTAGGCTGACTAATTTTTTTAATACTAATCACGAGTAGTTAAAATAACTATTCCATATAGTTTTGACTAATTTTTAAGATCTTTCAGTACAGAAATTCGGAAATGTAGTTGTCACAACGTAACGTTTTTTGCCGAAGAATGCATTGTGGCGTGAGCTTAGCGATTATCGATGCAGTGGACACTGGCTTTTAACTGTTACTAATTGCTTAATGAGCTATCAATAAAGAGGCATTAAATTGATTTTATATTTACACATTTAAAATCACAGCTTTGTCAAAAAGATCTGAAAAAATTCCTATTGCTAATCGAGAATGCAATCTTTGACAGATAAAATAGTGCGTCAAACACTAAGATTTCTTTACCAGTTTGATTATAAGACTACAAGTGAAAAATTTTACTTCTCACTGAATGTGTTTACAGCATCTCAGAATAATAATGATCGGGATGTAGTTAATGGGGTTTGAGAGTAAGTTTTTTTAAAAGAAAGGGTATCATCTACAGAATTTGTCTTATTATGACTTTTGTTTGCTCTTGTAGATATTCAAAGAATTTGATACGTAGGTGAATGACCGACTCGGTCCCTGCGATGACGCGGAATGTATATGGCCGCGTTGTGTACAATGAATCACGTCCCTTGTCTGATTAATTTCATCATTCAAAGACAGTAGAAATCACACCGTACATTACAGCAGGTATTTTTGAAAAAAAGGCTCCACAAGGTAATCTTGAGTTTGGTTATAGGAACAACAGCCACTATGATGTACAAAGGATCTACGAGACGTATTTTAAACTGCGAGGCCTGAACTTTTGAGGCCCCAAATGCAATTCAAATCGAGAGAAAAAACGAGTTGATCAGCTCACAAAGAGTCTTTATATGTTGGAGAGGATCCACTGTACGAGGCAAAAGTGGCAGAATAACGGTGAGGCATAAAAATGTTACGACTTTCCTGGTAAAACTAGTACTCAAACTTTGAACGCGTTATTCTTAAAACTATGAATACGTTTCTCTCGGAACTATGTTTTTTGAAACGGTGTACACGATTTCTCAAGCTACGCCACGGAGAAAATGTACTTGAAATTCAACGTACATGTACGAGAAGTTCATATGCATAAACTGGCATATTATATTTACTATACAAATGCGATGTTGAATTTATTTTTGGTACAGTTATTTGGATAATTGTTCAAATTTAACTGTAAATGCACTTTAATTCAGGGAAGTTGATTCAATTTCATTCCGAAAGTGACGTGATTTCATATTAAAATTGTAGATTAAGTTTGAATCACGAGCTTATGCATAATAACTTCCAGTCGTTTTTACAATGTATAATTGATAAATCGCCTCGAAATTCAGTACACATGTTGAGGGGAATAGTTTGGCATGCCGGACAATTTTTCGACATGTTTTTTCTTCTTTACAATAAATTCTTATAATTATGACACGCATTTTGTCGCCAAAACACGTGAAAAAAGTTTAGGCGTTGTTTTTCCTAAACCAGGAGAAAAAAAAATACTTCGTTACATTATAGCCAATATAATGTTGTTCATCAGCGCATCTTTCGTTCTTATTTTATATTACCTATTCTGTCAAAATCGTGTACACCGACCGACTACACAAAAAAAAGTCATCGGACGCGAAATTCTAAAATTCACCCAATCGTCGATATTTTTAAATTAAAATTTGTACACATATTCCTTAAGGTGTATCGAAAGACGTGAATAAATGGATAGAATTGCATTTATAATTCTTCCCAAATTAATTCTGAACAATTAGCCCAAAAATACACAGTTGTAATTTAGAATTAACGTACTTCTGTAGCAAAATTGAAGAAAATTATAAAAGGTAATGAACTTTTACACTAAAATTGAATTAAAATGTAAAAATTAATGTAATTAAGTATATTAATGTAGGCATAAAAACTCTCTTTACTTGTTCATTGAAGTTCAAGTAGATTTTATTTTTCGTACACTCTTTGTTTTATTGTATCTTACTACTAATCGAAAATCGTGGCTTACGCGAATCCGATTTGGTCTCAACGACAAATACGCAGAAAATCATATGCTGAAATTGATTTCCTCATCTAGTTTTTCCTTTCCGTGTCGCACGAGTTATTAGTGCGACAAGTGCATTAACTTCGTGTGTTTCACTGAAATCCACAATAATGTAATTTGGAACCTTACCTCAACCCGGTTGAATAAAAACTCGTAAAATGTTTTGAGTATCAAAAAATAAGCAAATTACAACGCATGATAACAAAGCAGTGTCAGAGAAAATAAGCGCGGTGTCATTCTCCCAGCAGAAAGCTTTGCTGGCGTTGTCGTCAGTTCTACCCGACTTTTCGGAGTGTCGGGTGGTCTATGGACGCTTTTTTTCGCGCTGCCTCTCACAATGCACATTACGTATGCAAACCGTATATGCCGTTTGTTAAGGATAATGTCCCGCTACTGCGTGGAGTGCTATATGTTCCGTGCTGGTTTTCGCCACTCGTGTTGCCGTTGGAAGGGTGCAGTAGAAGATAGAGAGGACACGCGACACCGCTTGTTCGTAAAGCGTGCATTATTTACCTTAGTCGTGTACCCCACCAGCATCTAGCTTCACTAGAACCAGGACTCTGTGCCATACTGGAGCATTATTATGCTATATAGAATTGTATACACGTAGAATGACGTTGGATCCAGTAGCTAACAGAGAAGCAAGAGGACCAGTCCCCACAGAGACGCATTTGCACTCTAGTCCATTATTACTCTCGTCCGTGGATTATTCTGACAGCTTAACACTCGCCCGTTAAGTAAATCCTACGTCCCAACGGTGCATTCTCTCTCCCTCTCACTTCCAAGCATGCTGAACCACTACTTCACCTACTCTTGGGTACGAGACTTGAACTCCCAGCGTATATAACACCACCAGATATCCTTGCTGCCTTCAGTTTACGTTATACGACGGAGCATAACGTGAGCCTACCTGTCTAGGCGCTTCTGCCTTCCTCTCTTGCTCCCTGAACCTTCAGCAAGCTGCGGTGCATCTTCTCCCTTTCAACAAACGCACATCGTCCGTATTACACTGTCTAACTGATGGCCCTATGTTTACTTCGCAAACGGAATAAAGGGCTGTCCTACTTCTGTGAAGAAAATGGATACGCCACATAACAATTGTAATATTGAGGGAATCTCGTCACCCAAAAAGCATCATAAGAAAACGAATTCTTTAAACGATAGAAAATTCGTTTTTATAATCTTTTAGATAATCTTATGTTCAAAACTCATTCAGTACATAATACACATTCTAATTCTACAGTTTTAGAAAGACGTACAGTGCACAAAAATGGTGCGAGGTGAAAAGTAAAAATTTTCAGAACAAACTGCTACACAACATTTAGTGTTTGATGTCTTAATTTATCTGTCACCTACAGAACTTTTTTTCTTATAACTTGTTTGAGGTAAGTGGATCTACTGAAGGTTTCTACGCTATTGGCGTACAACTAACGAACGGAAAACACATATCAATGTGGCCGGCTATTAAGGTTTCAGGATTGAGTTTAAGCATGCCCATTGGCTGCTCATTAAATAGTTGTCAAAACAGATTATGCTAGAGGTTACCCAATTACAATAAGCTGGATTATTTTCATTTGAATTAATATCAATTCACCTGTTCCCAAATTCAATGAATAAAAAAAGATCTTTGTCTTTCATTCTACGTTTCGGCCCTGATCAGAGTCCTCTTCAGTAATTTAATTATATATTCAATAAAATACTATTTTCTCATAATCTCGGTTGCCAGATTTCCTGGCCATAGTGATGCCGCACAAGATTACAATTCTCGTCTTTCCAATTGGCAGGACTAAGTCGAGGCACTTTCTCGACTTGCGAACATTGCGCCCTTCGTTTGGTTGATATCGTCTTGTTTCCTCGCCACGATATATTACACCACTCGTCATATTCGATAATATATATGCATGAAATATATATACAACAATTCAACTTTGAAAACAGATTTATTGCAGCTTGTAAAAGAATTTAAACATTTATTTACTCTACACCAAGTGGAGTAAAAATTTCAATTTACTCGAAATTGAGGAAACTGATTAATCTTGTCCCGGTCAGCCAAGATGAGCTCTTCGATAAGTTGAAGATGGACCATCTTCAAATGATCTCTCACAGCAGTTGTATTATTTTTCTCCATTTCGATCACTTGCTCATTCCCCGATCTTTCAATGCAACTCTTGCAGATAGCAATTTTCGTAGAATTGTCATTCCAACGAAAATCGAAGTAGTTCGGATATTTTTTTGACTATTGGCCGGAGAGAAAAGAATATAGAGTATGAATATTAGTTCAAAAATGTAGAAGATAAAATAATAATGAGTCTAGATTTTACAAATTTACAAATATTCATAAATATTTACAGTAACTGATTTCATTCGCTTATGCGGCAGTTCCTGATTTTCATCATTCTCATTTTTTTCCTCCATAACTCCGTATTCAAGAAATCTCTTTTTTTTTTTCTTTTTTTTTTTTGGCTATTGGCGACCAAATAAAAAAGAAGATAGCTGCTCTTCTGTTAAAACGTTTCGACCTTATTGTAGGTCCTCTTCAGTTATTATTCCTCATCTTACTTTGATCTACAATTTTTTTTTACAATGTTATTTTTACTATGTGATACAAATCGTGAGTACAGTAAAATTTGAGGTTAATTATGTGATTTCACGCACTTACGCAACATGTCTGAAACAATGTTACTATTTTGGCCGGATTGTCTGGCCATGTTGTCAGTGGGAGGTTGGTTAATTCAATAATAATAGAAAAACAAAACTATTTTGTTTATGTCTTGCATTGTAAAACTTATAAAACGATCTATGTGGCCAGGCAATCCGGCCGGTTAGTGGAAACAGTTCATAATTTTTGAAATTTGTGAAATTTATTACTAATTCTGAAAACATTTGCTCTTATTCACACCGCGCGAAATTTTTCAAATTTAAATTCTTTGTGAGTTGTTATATTATTGAATTATAGATATTGCTTAATTTTTCTATGTCATGTTGAAAGTTAATAGCGTTATTGTGTTTTTTAATGTTAATCATCTCGTTTATTAGTCTTTTTTTATAATTGTGTTCAATTTTAAGAATTTTTGTTTTTTCAAAATCAAATTTGTGTTTTGTGACTGAAGAGTGTGCAGCTAATGCTGTGTGTGGGTGATCTAGATGGTTTAGGCTATTTTTATGTTCATAGAGCCGTGTTTTTAAGTATCTTTTAGTTTGACCTATGTATACTCCATTGCATTCTTTGCAAGGAATGTGATAAACTACATTTGACGTGTTCAATGTTGGAATTTTATCTTTTGTGGATCCTATAATTTTTTGTAAGTTGTGTTTGTTGTTGTTAATTAAATTGATCTCAAGTGGTTTAAATAGTCTGTGTAATGGTCCTTGAATTTGTTTGATATAAGGAAAGTTTAGTAATCTTTTTGTATCAAAAGTCTTTTTTTCTTTCATACTTTCCTTGTTATTGATAATGTTATTGAGCCTGCAGTTAACATATTTATTAATGAAGTGTTCTGGAAAAAGGTTTAATTTTAATGTATTTTTAATTAAAACTATGTTTTCTGACCAAAATTTTTTATCAGCCAATTTTATGCCTCTGTTGCGTAAGTGCGTGAAATCACATAATTAACCTCAAATTTTACTGTACTCACGATTTGTATCACATAGTAAAAATAACATTGTAAAAAAAAATTGTAGATCAAAGTAAGATGAGGAATAATAACTGAAGAGGACCTACAATAAGGTCGAAACGTTTTAACAGAAGAGCAGCTATCTTCTTTTTTATTTGGTCGCCAATAGCCAAAACCTTCATCCAATATCATTAACTGCGGCCACAACCTTTATATCTCATCTTCAAGAAATCTCTCAATATTCGTGAAATGTCGTTACGTCAAGATCTTGACACATTGAACGATATTAAATGAGCATCTTGTATCTCGAGATTGTATTCACGCCTGTAGAAAAAAAATTGAAATTCGTTTGTTCACGAGACGATTTATTGACGACATAATCTCTCGAATTGTATCGTATTTCCTAAGGGCATCACTACCTGGCCATATGATGTCGTGTTGTATAAGTTAAGTTCATTTTCTGGGCGATGTACTTTTGTTTGTTTTTCACTTAATAATCACTACTACATTTTTAATGTGATTATTTAATTAAAAAACCAGCAAAAGTACGTCGTCCAGAAAAAGGAGTTAACTTGTATAACATGATAGCACATGACCAGGAAATCCGGCAACTGAGACTATGAGAAAAAAGTATTTTACTTAATATATATCGAAATTTCTGAAGAGGATCCTGATCAGGGCCGGAATGTAGGATAAAAGGAGAAGATCTCCCTGAATCCATTGGTCGCCAATAACCGAATAACCCCTTATCACTTTCTATACTTGCGGCCACAGCATCAAGAACAACTTCAAATGTAATGTACGTTACGTTAACAGGCGATGGGTTGCAATAAACTTGTATACAAATTTTATTGAAGAGAATAGAAGAGTTGTCACCGAACATTCATTCCAAGATGTAATGAAATAATAGTAGTTCCATGTGATTATTATGTACACTCTGAGACCACTTTCCATTAATTAGAATTTTACCAACATATTATGGTTTAGATCGGTGATTTTCCATATTCACGAATTATCTTATTTATAGTAATCAAAAGTGTTTTTCATGAATAAATATACAAAGATTAGGAATCCATTCAGTGAATGGTTGAATATTGACAATAATGGAGTTCTCAAAAAATGTGCAACTCATCGGATTGGTGGTTACAGTAAAACCATGATTACCTTATATAATTGAACGCAGATCAAGTTTTATCAACTTTCGAAGCCACCAAGATAACTAGAAATGTAATGGTCTACATCTGAAATCCATTTGACAACGTGATATTATTATAAATTGAGATATCCTCTCCATTTATTTTCTCAAGTATAATTCGCAAGGTTTTTATTTAATATTCGACTCAGTTGATGGTGGTCTAACCATAGGACCTCAGGGACTTGGGGTTACGACCAGTTTTCTAATTTAGATCGTGGGATCCAGCCACGTTGCGAAAACTGTGGCTCGCGAATTCTCACGAAGGTCTTGATACCGTTGGTGGTATCGTAACTAGAGAATGTATATGTGTACGGATAGTAGAGTACAGAAGCTCCCGAGGGACGTAAAGAGCCTGCAGGAGCTCCCAGATGTCTGCCAAAAGTGTCGGCATTGGTTCTCTTCCCTTTCCTGGGTCTCACCAGAGCAGTGTATTACGGAGTACCTACAGAGCGAGATAGAAAGAATATGAAGTACAGTGTACCACGTGTGCCTTGTGGTAAATGAATTAAATCCACCCCTGCTGGATTCTCCACTTTCGTACTGTGTAAACCAGGGGAAGCCCCAATGCTCACTGGTCTTGTTTTCTTCCACGAGCATAGTGAACCTGACCCCTTCCTTTTAGACGTGCTCGAGATTCTAGAATACTTGCTTCCGCTACACGGGCTCACGACGTAGAAATAATAAACGTTGCTGTAAGTTTTTGATGGATGCCTTCAATGAAAAATTTCTTGCCCCTTTGGCTAAACGAATCAGGATTGTTTCAATGCAATCGAAGAATAGAACTCTGAAACACTTTTATCAGTGATACAGTAATTTATTGAATTATTAATAATCTGTTCCTATTAACAATTTTCGCAAATACGCTTTTTAGTCGTTAGTTTTTAGTTTAATAATATCAACGTTTATTGAGTTATCTCTTTGCAAAATAATGTCTCATTATTATATTAGTTTGAAGCAGTTGTCTCTATTCAATGAATGATTATGTATGAACAAATCATTCTAATTAAAAATTGCTTTAGTTATAGTGCTCTGTTTCGGAGTAAGCTACATAAACAGAGGTTGCTCCCACATCGAACTGTCAAGGCATCTCAAAACGTAACTATTTGCATTATCGTAGCGGCCAGCATAATTTCTTTGTGATCTCGTTATAAAAGCATGATAATTTAATCTGCCTTGTTTCTTTATTTTGTATTCAAATTACTAAATGCCGCAGCTATTACTATAATCTGAATATATATTAATTGGATTGCCCAATGATGACAATGTTACACCACGAATGATTAAATTAATTTATTGCTAATTCAATTTTTCGGTGAGGTGAGGGGTCGATTGCAAACACGCATTCCATTATACCCGATCATATAAAGTGCGACAAGGTACAACAGTCAGTAATGCGGTTGAAGCATATTTCGAAGCCCCGACTGCTGTATCGTTTATTATATATGATACTAATTCAATTATCGTAGAAAACTCGTTTTGTGATTAATAGCAAGTTGGAAAAACAATATATACGTCATTGTTAAGGTGAACGAACATTTTCCGGCGTTTTTATCTTCAGAAACCTTAAACATACTACATGAATTGATTTATTTTTATTGCATATTCATAGCAACGGTGGTGTTATTAGTAACGGATACTAATTTAGTTACAATTCTGGGTGCTGCCGGTTCGATTTCGGTTCTCGAGGTTGTTTTTTTCATAATATGTTTGAGTTAAAAATTCAATCAACAATACAAAAAATACAAACATCAAATAAAATAATGGAGTCATAAAAAAGTGGTTCATCATTGAAATACATTGGTCAACCGGTCTCAATCGAGATTTGTAACGTTTAGCATTCGTGAAATTTGAACTGAACTGCGATTTCGCGTGCTGTTAATGTAGCGATCACTGTCTCAGACCCAGGCATGTATCGCACGAAATTCTATTATACGATTGACGTTAAGTAATTGTATTTGATAAAACTGAATGTCAACAATACATGGTCGATGCGTTCAATGTTTTGGTTTGCTGTGGAGGTGTCATGCGAAGTAATTATGGGATTGATTTCATTACATTTAAGCTCTTAGTTATTTGCAATTTACCAACCACCATTGGTAGAAAAATATTGCACCAGGTGACTCCCCTTAACATCACAACAATATGCAGCTCGCAAATAAAATATCAGCTTCGAGCGGTGACCCGGTATATGATCGTTGATTATTGGATTTTTTTAAAGTCCTAAATATACGATGTTAACGAACATAACCGTATCAAGACCCTTATCAATGAAAAAAAGTTTCGTGAGCCACGCATTTTTCATAATTTTAGATTCTACGAAAGTGAATTGGTACGATTTCTATTAGAAGCCTCACAAAAAAAAGTTTTTATTGTTCACTGAAATCCTATGAATAGTACTTTTTTATTTATTTTTTGCTTGAATTCGAAGCTACAAAAATATTTTTTTAGCAATACTCGTGAGATATCCGACGGATACAGCGCATGTAACATCTTAATTCAATTATCCGCACGATTCGTAAAACAAAACGCGAAATATATCGACCATCTGACGCCAACGAAAAACATCGTCCACTTTCGCTCACATAGAATGTTATATGGTCCACTTAATCGTTATATAACCATAATCTGCAGAAATTAAATGCTGCGTTGTTTATGAGGCTCACCTATAATGCCGAGCTTCTTATTTGTTGGTGAGATTCAAACAGTAGTGATTAATTTTTTTTAAGTTTTGTTTCATTGGTAATTATTATCAATGAAGTATAGCAAAACAGTTTTGGCTAGTTTTCGGAACAAATACAAACATGGACACCAACAGCCGTGAGAAATTCCCCAGGTAGGTGTTACAACTCCTTTTAATTATTGGAAATATTGTTTTCAAAAAACCTCTCAAAACGTCGGGCGTATGATTCCGACAAATACGACCTTGTATATACGCTCTTACCAATGAAGAGTTTTACATGTGCCACTCAATTTTTTTTTTCGACGAACAAGCTTTTATGCTCCTGGGGTCAAATATCGAGTATATGACAGCGGAAGGCAATATGCAGGCTTTTCCAGGATATTTTATTTTTCGTGTAGCTTTTTGGGTGCTCGATTCTAACATTAATCCGTTACAGAACATTGCAGGGTACATAATTTGATTAAAGTTGATACCGATCTATGGTATTCATTTACAAGTATGAATTTAACCAATCGACCCCATGACGGACGAGTCGCTCTGTACAACCCACTTCGCTTTACTCTCATTTCGTGTGTGTTCTGCACTGTACAAGCACCCCACACTCATTGATATCGTGACTGTGCAATCCCTGTCACAGCCACTCTGCCTGAAATTCGATGGCTCTCATGTACACTTTTTCGTCTGCTTCCATGCATTAGTTTTAAAGATTAAATATTATTCAGGCTTAAAAGAATTTACTTGTAAATCAATAATCCCCTGCAAATGGTTTCATGCATTATACCAATTGAGCGATAATTGGATGGTTACTATTTGTTGAAAGCGTATCACAAACCTGGTGTAAAAAAAGTATAATAAGGAATATATAATTTGTCCATGTCTTCCTGATAATAAATAAATAAGGTTTAATTGATATTTTCACAGAATGTATTTTCAAATCATATTTTAAAAAAAGGCTAAAGTACAGGTTTTGTTTTTAATAATCGCGTCAACTTTTTTTTCTGTGTTTAATCCCCAAATGTTCCCCTAGCACGTATCTTTCATATTTTCCCGTATCCTGATAAGTTATAAAGGTACTTAACATTGCTCAATGTTAAAATCATATATATTTCCTAAAGCTATTCAATATTTAAAGAAGTTCTCTACAACTTTTTTTAAAAATATTGTACAGATGCGTAACAATATAACATAAAACTTCCTGCTTGGGCTATTCCGTCGTTTCCCGTGTTCTATGGAAAGCAGTCAAGTTTGACGGCATTAAACAGCGTTAGCAGGCCTTGGAGGTCAGACCAACGTCATCTCCATTTCTTCCATAAAGCGAATTCATCGTTGATCCGAGGTAAGGTGTAAGATGCCGATGCCTTAAACTAGCACGTCATTCCCCTGATACATAATAAGTAATTTTTATTTTTATTTACAAAATTTCTTCTTCCGTATTGCTTGAATCGCTATTTAACGCCCTTAACCTTTCATTCTCTACCCGCACTTCTCTGAGCAAAACTATCTTCTAATGCACCCGCAGCCAACTACACTATTCCGCATTCGCCATGGGCACGGGGAAACTGCCTAAAGCCCGTACCAGTACAGACAGCCGTATATTCTTCAGACCGGTATATACTCGAAGCACTTGACTTCAGTATATACATCCATGCCTTAGAAGAACTGACCTACTCACTGATTGATGAGCTCGGCGGTGTACGGCTATCATATGGGCATATAACCCAGATAGACACATCCCGGCACTATGCCGTCACAGTACCGTCCTAAACGTCCGCATATGATGGCATGGGGCGACATGTCGGGCCGGCACGTCATGCCATCATGCCATGCCATCACTATGCTACCACCGCGTTCAAAATTTTTCTGATGCTGCAAGCCGTTGGCAACCCTTCTTCCCTGCACATTTCTTTTCACCACGGCGCAGATCCATCACATGCGTTTCTCCACAACGCCGATACGACGCACCAGTATTTCTTCACATTTCTAATCTTCACGCGCTTTTTTGTCCACGTATCGTTTCTTCATATTTCAATCCAACACATTCTTTACTACACAATCCGATACCCCACAGGGTATCATATGGCGGACGTCAATACGGACTCGCGTGAGAACCACTGTCTGCTCGGAGTTCCACCTTACAGACACGCGATATTCTCCTCGATTGATATCGACAGAAAGAATGTGTAGGAACGAAATGTGTTGAAAAAGTTTTTGTTCGATCGGTTGTGGAGGACTGAAACGAGCTGTAATGCCCTTGCGGGTTATCGGATTACGCAGCAAAGAATGTGTTGTATTGAAATGTGTAGGAGCAAGATGTGGAGGAAAAAGCGCGTGAAAATAAGAAATGTGATGGAATACTGGCGCGTAGTATCGGCGTTGTGGAAAAACGCATGTGGTGGATCTGCGCGGTGGTGGAAAGAAATGTGCGGGAAAGAAGGGCTGCCAAGCCGTGATGGAAAAATGACAGCATGACGTACTATATCGAAAAATTGTGAACGCACGGCATACTTGCACGGCGACAGCATGGCGCGATGGCATGACGTGCCGGTATTGGCATTCCAAATGAAAACGCACGCTTATTCATCTGGGAAGCGGTCACCCATCCAAGTTATAGGGACAAACAATGCTGCTTAACCCGGGGGATCACCAGAGCCGGTCGACGGCCGCACTACCACTACCGTCGGTATATCTACGTTCTATAAGGAAAAGTTCTAAAATTAAATAAATCTTAGTATTTTTTTTTTTTTTGAAACGATTAGGAATCAACGCACTGCCGCGTTTTAAGATTTGAGAGATGTTGTATATCTCGTCGAAGATGAGATAACGTTAAAATCGTCATTGCCCTGGGCGTAAGCCTCCTGGACGTTGACATCCAGAGAAATTATGAATCTTCTACAGAAATCACACCACCAAGATTATCATGCATGCGATTACATAACAATTATTTATGGGACATAAAGTTCTGATTCTCCAATTGTTCTCGATTAATGTTTATTATTTAAGATCGTTCAGATTACTCAGTATACTGCCGATCATTAAATCTCGTAAAAAAAAAAAAACACAATGTGAATTTTTCTGGGAGGTCGCGTAAAGAATTTTGACACCAAGGAACATTTGTGGACTAATAATACTAAATATAATGAGTTCTGCTATATAAATGAGCACAGGTTTCATAATTTTGTTGCCGGTACATTATTTATTGTTCCGGTAACCATAAAAGCACGGTTGTCCGCTCAGATAATAACAACGTCGAGTAACTAGTAGAATCGACCATACATTTCTCTGAGTGTATATTCTCCGTTTGCAACCGTTCATTATAGATTATATGAAAGTTAGAAATCCGAAACTATTTATATAAATAATAAAAGATAAGAAACATTCCATAAAATCATTTCACTGTACGAAGTTCTACCATATAAATTGACATATATATTATTATTACACCTGATTTCTATGGAATGAGCTTTCACATCGATAAAAAATGGATTAAAGACTATTGTTATTGCTTTTATCACTTCATGTCGGGAACTTCTTTTTCTTTAGCACTTGGAACATTGTTTTTGCCGATACACAAAGATACCATTGCAATGGAGACAGAATTTAGAATAAAAGAAAAAGAATTCGAATTAGAAGCGTAAAAAAAGTCAAGTGCAATGACAGAAGTGTGGGAAAAGTAAGACGAAGAAGTAAAAGGGAAAAAAACAACGACCAAGTTTTCCGGCGATGTGGCACGAGTTAATCAGGGACCACCAGTGCCAGACGTCTCGAGTTGAGAGAGAGCCGCACCCGACTAAGGAAGAGAAGTGTGAGTGGAGGCCAAAGGAACTGGAAGAAGCCAGTCTCACCGTCAAGACGAAAAGAAAGTGAAAGTTCTGAAGACAGTGCGAAGAGCAATATTGAACGAAAGAAGAAGCAGGATAAAAGTATAAACGGAGAAAAAGGGAGTCAAAGTAAAAGAAAAGATAACGGAAGAAAAAAAAACTAAAATGAGGAAACGGTGTCCTGGGGAGATACTGTTTGGATGACGAGAAAAGGGTGCCGCAATGTAAAGTAGGTAGAAACGTAGGTCACCCGTAAAAAACCCTCTAACCGAAGTAATGAAAGTATTCAAGCAGAAATTGAGGTTGGGTACCAAGACTGCCGAGAAAGTTGAGGCAAGAGGGAAGACTTATATGCTTTTGCTTGTGAAGTTATCACTACCAGCTTACTATTGAAATTTGGATAGTCGGGGATTATTATGCATGCAGAAGAGTTATATTTAACCCCACAGCAATCGATAAATTATACACATTTTATAACATATAAATTATATTAGGAGAAACTTCCGCCGATCGCAGCTAAGTAATCGATCATTTTTTTTTCTCGATTTATGAAAAATAGTTGCGCAGAGCATGTAGCCCCTGAGCGTAAGTTTACAATGCAGAATCCAGATTATCTACTAGGAGTGGGCAATATTCGAAAAAAAATGTATTCAAGATACTTTTCCATTTCAATAACTGTCAATAATTCTTAAATAAGATCAATAGCGCTATTAATTATCATGAATTAATTTTATTTACTTTGTTATTTGACGAAAATATGATGCTCATATAACTTTTTCATGTTTACAGATGGTTAAGGAGGTTCGGTGACGACTATCGAAGTCAAATCAGTGCTGAATTTTCGTAATTGATTCTTTAAAGTTTTATGCATTAAAAAACAATAGTGAAGGATGATTTGTATTGCTACATGTATACTTGATCCAGTAAGAGATCAATAGTGACGAATTTGCATAAAGATTAACCGATCAACTTTTCTTTCCAATGGGAAACATTTTTGTTTGGTGTTTTTCAAATATCTACTGTAATTATTCACCGATTACACTAAGTGATAGCTTATTTTGTTTTTTAAAAGATACTTCACGAATTGACCACCTAGATATTTCGTAATATTGGTCGTTCAATAATTATAGCCTGTTGCTTAACAAAAAACAAAATTACTTTCATAAACAACAGGCTATAATTATAAAAAGATCAACACTATGAAATATCGTAGCGGTCAATTCATAGAGTGTCTTTTGAGAAAGGGAATAAGCCGCCATTAATTGAAATCGATGAAGAATTTCTGATCACACTTGGAAAAAAAAACGGAACGAAAATGTATCCTATTGCAAATCAACGGTAATCAGTTAATCTTAATGCAAATCCGTCACTATTAATATTTAAGTGAGTTGAGTATACATGCCCCAATACAAATCACACATCACTATCATGTTTTAATGCATTCAACTTAAATGAATCAATTACGAACATTTAGCACTGATTTGACTTCGATAGTCGTCAACGACCCTCCTTAATCGGACCGAAATGTATTTTGAATACAGTTGTATCCGAATATTATACTCTAAATACAGGCGTGTTATTACATGTATTAAAGCAATGCATAACACACATTACGTCTTTTGTTTCACTCAAATACATATTGGCATTAAAGGATATTATTATTTTTGTACAAGATGGACGGCGCTATGTAGGGTAGCATTTGACAGCTGGAACGATTAACTTTAATTTCGTTTATCGTGAAATATTTTGGGCCGCATACTTCCCAAGATATTCAATACTCCGTAAAGAGATGTTTTTCAATTATTCAATAAATGGTTACCTAAGTCAAACCTGCCATCTTTCTCGTCAGAACCACTGTAAGAATTTGTACAAATTTACTCAGGGACATGAAAAACTGTTTCTCATGCAATTGAGCCTTGTTTGTGATTATCATTATTATTGTCACTATTTGACAATTACATGCTTATTCAAATGTCAAACAATTTTCTTATCTAGTATATATGTCTAAAAATCCCAGCTCCTGCCATAACATTGAGTCTGGTAATAGGCGATACCATGTAGATTTTTTTCCAAGAGGTGGCATGAAAAATGTTCATATTCTTCCTTTGCAGCAATTTGTTATGAATAAAGTAGAAGAGTGAATTCTTGAGGCTACCTCTTAGAGACATTTAAACGGTGTTGTCTTTATACGAGGCTCGATATTATGGCATGGACCAAGATTTTCGATTGTGTACAGCATTTTAAAAAAATTATAAAAATTATTAATTATTAATATTAAAAAATCAGGTTACATCATATGAAGATTAGTTTTCACGTGTCCTTGGCCGATTTTATACAAATTTTCACTGTACCAAAGAAGATGGCAATTCGTTTTATGTAACCTTTTTTTTGGAAAGGAAAAACACATCTGATTACGCAGAATCGAATATCTCGAGAACTATACGGCCTAAAATTCAATTAATACTATATATAGCGACGTCCATCGTGTACAAAAATAATTATATCGATCTAAATAGAAAATTTGATTTTCTACGTGTTAATCAAATGTGAAATACAAGAGGTCAGTCAGCCATTTTCAAAAAAATTTGCACGAAGCTTTCCATTAACGAGGACCCATATGATGATACAGACTATAACCTTTTGATGTGGCAAGTAAACCGAAAATACGTTGTTTTTTCGACACGCCCTAGTTCTTTTACAAATGAACACATATGAAAAGAACACACTTGTATATGCATTGAAGCTAATCGAAAAATGGCAAAGTTGAACAATAGCTGATACAACAATGTTTGTTATTTTCAAGCTGCATCGACCCAGTAATTATTGCGATACACGTCGTATAACGTCGTCACCAAGAATCGTTCACAAAGTGGACGTTGTGATTCTGTGATTCTGTTGGAGTGCATGGGCGATTCATTTCCCCTGTTCCTAGAAATCATGTATAGTTTTATTTTATTGCGAAACAAGGTTTCTTGTTTACACGACTGTGCAAGCGTTGAAACATACAGAATCGATGAACGCGTATTGGTACTGGTAAAAAAAAATGTTTACCTATGATGCTCGGTGCAATTGGAGTGACAGACCTGACATTCCCTCATCCATTGTTGTATGTGAGTTTCATGAACAAAAAAAAACATATTTCTTCCTTTCATAGTAAAATATATATGCGATACACGGAAATGCGCGAAGCACGTGTAGTAAGTACACAATTTATATGCATTGACCGATTAAAGCACGTACAAACGTGTAAAAAGTTGCTACATGCGTAAATACGCTTGAAACCTGTTTGAACAGCACACTTTATTTCAGCCTGTACCATCTGTATTCCCGTCAAGGAATTTTCTAGGCATAGACTAATTACTTGAAATCATTTATGTAAAATTATGTGCAAATGACGAATACTTATATTATTTGTATGCATCTGCATATCAGTTAATGGGCATCTATATATTATAGTTTTTCTTTCTAATTCATGAACCATAGTCACCATTTTTTTAATCAGTTTATTGTGTAATTTCTTTTTTTCCCAAATACAGTCGCAATGCAGAAACGCAGGCGCGGTACAGCACCCAAGTCAAATCCATTAGTTCTTGGCGCGGGTCGCTCGACGATTCATTCGTCGCAAAGCTCAGCACTGTAAATTACTCGATTTTTATTCCACAGTGTAACCGAGCTAACTGGCCACGAAAAAAAATCGCTGTTGAACCGCAACCACTTATTAATTTCTCTTAAGGCTATTCGACCGCTATGTTATAATCAGAAATCTGTCTCTGAAACATTCTGAAATAATTGATAAATTTTCCGATAAACTTCTGTTCTCGTAACTCTGTAAGGTATGATTTAGAAAAAATAATTTCCAGTAATGAACACGTTGCTTTTTCATCAACTCAAAATGTAATCTCATTTAAAACAAGATCAGGGGAGGGATCATGAATTTAAAAAAGTCGTATAGAAATTAAATCGTCAAATCCTCGTGGATTCTTAGCCCAGTACCTTCTCCGCTATATATAACATTATCATCGTTCCGGGTACGCAGAGGGATGAAGGGGCTTGCCACCCGGGGTTGCGTGGCTTTCTGATCTCATTCTTGGGGAAGTTGTGACTGTGACTTTGCAGTGACGAATCTCTATACGAGACATTCTATCCCAAGTCAGCTAAGGTGTGATCATTTTATTCATTCTTCTCTCAAAGTTTGTTAAATCGCCGTATGGGACGAATATTCTATGCCATTTTATTTCATTTGTTGTAACGTGCCTCGATTCGCCAAATATGTCAATTAACAAATATCGACTTCGGTTTGGATTTACAATGAACCTTATATTTTTTTATGAAAAAAAATTAATCATCAACACTACTGTAAAGCTGGACATGAAACTAAGACCACACATTCGGAGGAATCGGAGTAGTACAGCCAAAGGAATAGTACCTACATAAGGTGACAACTGGTAATTTTCAGTCGATGCAAATATTTTCATAATCACGGAAACTAGTCAGTAGATGTAGTAACTATTCGACAGTTGTCGCAACTATTGAAACAAGGATGCAAAATAGAACCTTGTACATTACTTACTTTTTATTTTTCGTGATTTGCCAAGCTATCTCTATGAGGACGTATGTCAATCAATTTTGGCTTCCTAGTAGAGGAAGCTTTGTAGGCAATGAAAATTAATTTCAAAACAATGTGCATGGTTCTACATTGCATCCTTGCTTAATGACATTTTACAAAAGTTATAGCAAAAGGTCAATTCATGAAAATACTCAAAATGCCATAAAATCTGAACCGTTTTATCGATCGTTATGTAATTTAGTACGTAGGAGCAGTAAGTTATATTGTTAGTCTGTAGGAAATTTTAATTGATTCCGCGATGTCTTTTTCTGAATTAGCGTAAAACGTACATTTTTCATTTTCTACACATTTTCTACAATCATAGAGATCGAACCTTCTGGAAAATTAAAGAGAAAATTTTACAAAAATGGTATAGCCATTTCGATTCGGCATGGAAAACCTGATATACGTCGCCCAGTAGCAGGCGCAACGTTACGGCGCCTGGGGTGCGCGAGCCCCTTGTCGCCACAATTTCAATTGACCCCCCGTCGACACGCCAGATGCGACCGCGGCGCGTGCCACGTCGAGATGAAAGATGAGTCGAGAAGCTCTACAGAAGTATAGAGAGCAGTAGAACGGTACGGTGTACATAGTTGCGTCAACGAACCCCCGAATGAAATCCATTGTTCCTTGCGGTTCCCGCTCGTTCGTTTTTTTTTCCAGTTCACTCTGTCTTCCTTCAACCCTCGACCGTTCTCACTTTAACGGGGCAAATGCCCCGTTTATTTTTATTGCCCGGGTACGCACAGGTCCCTTTTGAACAGGTTTAGATAGAGGATGAGTGTGTCGAAAAAAAAAATGGATCGCGATGAACCTGCAAGGGGTATCGTATCGCACGCGCCTCCGCACATTGCCTTCTATTGTTTGGGGCAAGTTGGACAATGTAGTGTATTATGCCGTACGGTACCTGCAACGTGCCAAAAGCAATTCTGATAAATACAACACGAATCATCGTCAATGCATAAGTCTATTTTTGTGACACATGCATAAATGTCCTCCTTTTCGTGCCTGAAGCGTGCGGTGTACGTGACGTTGTATGGTTACTTAATAGCCTTCAGCACGTGCTTCTAGGGTTCTCACTTTCGGCTCGTGTGGTCCACTTTCTAGCCTTCATCGAAAGTTCAGTTTTCGCACTACTATCTTAAAATATACATACTATTTCTGAATGGGGGATTGGAAAAATTGCACCATTTGAATTCCTTACACTCCGTTTATTTGCACAACAGGCATTGCTTGTTTTACCGAGTATTTCACGACCTTCATGTACGATTTAGTTCCAGCGATTACCGTGTATTGATCACCGGAAAAACTTTCCTTTTTTAAGTGTAAAAATTGTATTAGCACTCTATTACCGAAAAATCTACATAAATTTGTTCAAAATACAAGTTAAAAAAAAATAATCTGAAAGAAGAGAAAATAATGGCTTACCAATTTCTCCATAACATCAAGTTTTGGAGCATTTTCAAGATCATTATATGTTCCTTTCATGAGATATATGTAGACACTTTTTGTCGGTGTGCTAGAACGCCGCAGAAAAATGAACCAGTGGTAAATGATTTATTAAAAAGTTCTTCTTTAAGGTGAGTTCAAAAATTAGATGGCCACATCTCTGCTTAGGATAAGGTCACCAGTGAGTGACCGGTTAAGCAAAATGATTCGTTTATCATGGATTTCCATAAAATAAAATAGTCTCAGACTGTCATTGAAAATTTTAACGTCCGGCCAGAATGTCGAATGATTTTATGAAAATGAAGAAATATCGAGTCTTGATCGCACAGTATATACAAATGAATACTATATACCAAAAATCCAAAAACATTGGTCAATGACTGGGCCGATGTAAACTACATTTTTAGTCGAAATTAGGCTCCTGCGACAATAGATAGTTGAACAATAGTCAAATTCGAAATCGAATGTTAAGTTGAGACACCGGAATTTCTCATGAACTTTCAAAGAGCCATTAGTCTTTCTCTGGTCATTTACTGGTGCATTCGCCCTACTTGTAGTTCTCCAGCTACATTTGTTAACAGCACCTTGTTTCATGGTTTTGGGGTTATGTTTGATTTGGGCAATTTAAAAATGACTTTATATGTACCGTTCCCTTTCGCAAATGCGTCGCATTGAAAGGTAAAATGGAATTGATATTCTTCTTATCACCGAACAAAATAGACTTTCGTTAGCCTATTAGTGTACCACTTCAGAATCAATTGAATACCAAACGGTATAAGATATATTTAGATCTTTCGATTTGGTGAATATCACGTAATTATACCAATGAACTTCGGATACATTTAACTCTTGTTATCTATTTTCGAATTTGCAGTAGTATGGTTGTTAATATGTAGTTATTTTCAAACATCTATTCGCAAAGATCCTTCGGTAAATTTGAATCTACATAATCTATTATTCATAGGGTAGGGGTCAAAATAGCGAATGACCAAAATAGTGAATGGTTAAAATAGCGAATTTCGAAATTAGAGACGTCTGAATCTAGAATGGTCATCATTATGAAATTCGCTATTTCAGCTTATTCGCTATTTTGACCATTCGCTATTTTTATTTCCATCTGATTAAGATACATTCAAAGTAACGAATGGTAGAAATGGCGAATGGCTGAAAAACCGAATTCCATAATTATAGACATTCTACATTTAGACGTTCCTTATTTTTAAATTCGCTACTTTAGCCATTCGTTATTTTGGTTCTTTGCTATTTTGACAAAGTAGTTAGTATAACGACCTTTCCATAAGTGGGCTACGAATAAATTGTGATGACAATTTATACAGTGGCCCGCAAATAAATAAATGGTTACCACAACTGATTTAAAGTCAACTCATAAATGGTTCAATTTGAGTGCGTACTTGTATTTACAATTGAATTCAATACAGGGTACCAACAAGAAACACCTTCGTATGCCGTAAATTCTTTTTCCAAATATTTTATCTAAACAGTGCGTATATTAGACCCGAATAAAATATTTGATTGCAAGATGGTCTCGCAGCTATGCTATGAACAATTGAAGGCTACTCTCAACTATTACCTAATTAATTATATCTGCTATCCACAGTAGAGGTGACAGCATGATATCCTTGACGATTTTATTCTCCGTCACTTTGATTTTCAGAGTGAGCTCTGTTCACCAGAATTTCGCTTTGTCGCGTCAAAGACGCGAAGCGGTCGAGTTTGCATAGAAAGAAGCACTCTGGTGGTCTGAAAAGCTAGGAGTGCGCCTTGCCTCTGGCTCACTCCAGTTGCTGGTGCATTTAAATGGAAAGTCTCCGTTATAATTTCAACTCCTCAGCCGATTTGACTTTCGAACGACTTTCTGCGGTCTCGAACTTCGACTTATAGTACAATAACCATGATATATTATATTCTGCACTGTATATCTCCTTTATAATAGCTTATACAGAAGTGCGATGAGCAGACAGAGAAATATCCCGAGTCTAGTGAACTTTATAGGTACGCAATATAGCAACTACGCCACAGAGTTCTGGCCATTCAAGTCCCGCTTGTCGGGAAATCTCTTCTTAAACGCACGATGAACTCTGAACCCTTCTTTGTGCTCTGTATGCACAGTAAATTGAAAAAAGCAGACAGACAGGAAGTGAGACCGATCGTCGGACATCAACCTTCTATTGAAGGGTTACTTCTTCTGGCTACTTTTATTGCAGCTAATAAGTTGGAAGTTGGTCAGCACAATATGTATTGATCGCCGTTATTGCATTCGGTTTCGGAAACAAGACCTTCTCGTGAAGTACCCAATGTGAAATCAATTCGCTACGATTTAAGTTGTTGTTGAGTACGCAATGGAAAGGAAGTGGAATCTGCTATTATTATACATAGGTTTTAATTCATGCAGATAATTTGCTATTACATTCCGGATTAATCTATAGCAAATACATTGGAGCTTTTAATATTAAATCAAGCTAAGAAATTTTTTTTCATAAATATTACGTAACATGTCAGTAGAGATACTTAACATGATTATCTTAAATTTCGGAATTACTTGGCACAAGATAAAGATATGTATATATGTGGCGATCCATGACATCTCGATCAAGCTATTGTTTTGAGATATGATTTTGTTGAAGTAAAAAAAAACTACTTTTCTAACCACGTTTTTCTGCTTGAAAACGTCATTAAATTTGTATAAATTATGACAAAGTTTTTGGGCCCTATTCCAACATGGCGCTATCACACCTGCCAGCGAAAGAATTCCAATTTCGTTGAAAACGTAAATTTTAAATAAAAGTTCCATTTTCCATATAAAAATAAACAAAAAGCCCATTATGATTCAGCCCAAAATAATATTTGACGTATTACAGAAAATAAATTGTATTATAATGTATACTATTTATATGGCCATTTTATAATATTACATATACGATTTTTTAAGCTTGAACTGAACTTTGGAATTTTTCATTCTACCATTGATAATCTTACAAATGGTCTCAACAGTAGATGCTTCTTATAATACACATTACCAAAATTTCTTTTTCGACCCATGGATATAAATATGAATGAGATATCTTAGAAGTCTCGGAAATCTCGTAATCTTCGTCATCGTCTTATTCGTGCTGTTATTGGTCGGTGACCATACTGGCCATGCATTGAAATTTTTTTTACGCACACACACATGGGCGCTGTCAGCCTAACTCTAGTGTAATATGATAAAATTGTAATATCAATAATATATCATCGAGAACTATTTTTGTCCAGTTTAATATGAAAAATGCAACTCCCATTTTAGATAAATTTTTATGAGGAAACTCGAATTTTTTCTCTAGGAGATGTGATCCTCCATTCTGAAGTAGGGTTTAAGAAATTTGTCGTTTTTCATTAGAATTTCGTATCTTTTTACAAGCAAAAACGGAGGTGTTCTTATGTCTAAAAAATAGCGGTAAAAAATAAGAAAATAAAAAAATGTCGTTGTCTTTCGACACGTACTTTCGGAGGAAAAACATTGGCATTGATTTGGGACATCGGTGCCAGATCTTAATCGAGACGTCAGGGAATGCCTCGGAATATTGTAACGTGGTGTTTTTCTGCGCCGATTCCAAATCATATGCCTACAGAAACCTAGTACCTGCTGGACGGAGTAGTACGGACCATTCGAACTGGCAGTAGTGAGTGGCAGTAGCAACATTAAAAAGACAAGCTTACACGTAGTGTCAGAGAGCTACTGAGCACGGACTATCGTCTTTTTAGGTGCGTACCATAGCTACTGCGCAATTTAAGGATAGTTATAGGATCTGCACTTCTATGTACTGTAACATAAAACTTGCCTCCGAAAATTTTCATGGAAAAATATCCCCTAGAGCTTCAGTTGACGAAACCGACTTTGTCCTGTCGTTTAAAAAAATCCAATATTCAACAGACGGCGATTGATGCGTCGATATTTACGTCGAGTCAACAAATGATGGGTCTCGGCACGTGCCGCACTCGTCAAAATTTTATCACAATGAGAAAAGCGCGAGGTGACGGCAGATACCTCGCCGCGCGCGAGATCCAGCAGGTACCGTCAGTACGACAAATAGTTCACAGCCCGTCGCCGTTCGTTCGATTTTCCAAATTTCGCCGAGTATTCCGCGCATGCCGATGGCTGTATACAAGGTTGGCTGTGCAGCAACCCTTATGGTGGTGACGCTGGTGTCACCTGCTAGAAGAGGATCTTATTCTCTTCTACCGTACCGACCGAGCTGACTAGACACTCCGAGACGCTCTCACTCGAGTTTCGGATGTATGTGAAGATTTCTACATGAATCATTTGATGTAATTCTCTTCCCTTGCCCAGAAAACAATGTCAAGCTCTTATCAATTTAAGTTGGTTTGATTTATATTAATTGAACAATTCCTTCATATTCTTTTATAACAGTGAAACATTTATTGAGTGGGCAAGTAATTGAAATCGATAACTAAGATCTGATTTGAATAAGTTTAATTATACCTCAAGTAAATAAAGTTTTACATTTATAAATAAATTCTATAATGATTATGAACATAGTTCTGTGCTGCTTCCACCAGTGGATTCACAGAATTGTATTAGATTTAATTTTTCAAAATCTATTTATCGCTCGGCGCTGAGAGGGTACCTCTGAATCAAACCAACTGGGAGATCAAGTTACTTTAAGGAGATGAAGTGCAAAAAGGCTTACGCTAAGATATGAGTGTATGGGACTTCTCAGCATTCAATCCTACATAAAATAGTCATATACTGGTTTTTGAGTTATACATAAGTAGCAGGATTTTGTTTTATCGCAGTTTAAGTTTCTTAGTCACTCCCACATGAAAATAGCATGTTGGATATCACTCCTTAAGAGAAAATGTATTATTTACCTGTTTTCACGGTCGCGTTTTATTCCGAGACTAACAAAATAGTTTAACTTCCCAACTGTTATTTCAAATTGGCGTTAAGCTCCGTTATAATCGAATCGAAGATGTCCTTTTTCTTGCACGATAAAAGACCGTCGTCTACGTAGAGTGCCATGAAAACTTCTTCGCCGTCAATGTTTCCATAGGATACGCATCTATCAGTTTCTAATTGGATGAATCGAAATTGTTTCAGAAATTCGAAGACCGTTCTACTCCAGCAACGTGGCGATTGCTTCAGACCGTACAGTATTGGTAAGCCCCTGAGGCTGTGACGTATATCTCTTCCTCGAGGTTACCATTCAGAAAAGCAGTCTTGCCATCGAATGGCCGAATTTCTAAATCTTTTACAGCAGCTGTTGCGAGCAGTGTTCGGATCGAATCATCGAAAGTTTACGCGTAATCAATCCCTTCCTTTTATGAGAAACCTTTTGCGCCTAATCAAGCTTCATACGAATATATCCTATCATCAGGATTGCATTTCATCGACACCCAATTGCAGCCAATTGGGTGTCGATTTGGTGGTAACGGTTGTAGTGTTTATGTTTCATTACTTTCCAACGAAGTCATTTCTTTCTCCATCGTTTTGTTCCACATTTCGGGTTGCTCAGTCTTCATTGTCGCTTCGAAATTTTGTGTTTCTAAGATTCCGGTCAGGCAAGCTATGTTTCCTGTATACCTCTCAGGCGGATGAAGCATTGTTCGGTCTCAAAGTACTCTTTGAGCTCGAATGCTGCGTTCGGAAAAGGAAGCGTGATTCTAATTTAAAAGGAGATAAACTGATTTCGGTATAAGGTAGGGAGACCAGACACGAGCAGCCGCTAGTGTCTTGGCTAGGATCTGCCCGATGCTTGAATTGTGAGAATTTTTCAGGAATTTCGGCGGAGTTCCGTAGTTAGAGTCTTATAGAAACTTTTTTGAGGCAGCAGACCGTCAGAGCTTTCGCTTGGGCTGTTTGCTCTGTAAGGGAGCGGACGACTGACCACTATGGCTGCTCCCAGCCCCTTTTATACCCGAAATCCGGGCTGATGCAATAGTGGCGAGTGGTGGGCTCATCTTGTCTCCACTCTCGTTGTCGTTGCGCGTTGGTACGAGGCAGCATTTCTAGGTACTCGTTCATACGACGGTCGATAACATCGCTTTCATCATTTGTTGCGCTGCTAGTTGTAAGATGTCGCTGTCCCTGTGGCGATAAAGTTCCCGGAGGCCAAGTGTGGCGGATTCTCGTTGCTTGACGTTACCGGAGGCCACGGATGGCGGATTCTCGTTATTTAAGCTTGCAAGAGGACTATCATAACACTAAGAATTCTCGGAGCACGGGCGTGGCACTTTGATATTGTTACGATATACATTTTTCGTCAAATATCAATATAATTTCGCTTATATTTCATTTGAGATTTTAAGCGATAAGTATAGACAGAAACGAATGAACAAAGTTTCGAATTATAGAGACCTCCGGCAGCAATTTATGTAAAGCCGTACACACTTATTCATACATACTGGCTGTACCACCAGCCAACGACGTCGATTGAATAGATATTAAAACGTAGCTTAGCGAACCGCATTCGTCGCTTATGTATATATAACTACTGCTGATGTTGTCACTTTGACGTACGTAGGTATTCCAAATAAACACACACACGCCACTGCTTGATACAAATATGTATATTGAGAACGATCGATCGTGCACTTCACGCATGTATAGCTTTCACAACGTACGGGTTTAGAATACGCACAACGTGGAATTGAACAGCTTGGTACAAAGTTCGCTTTAGCGTCTACAGTGACTGGGTCAACTTCACATGGCGTTTTTCGATATATCGACCTACATACTATCGTACTTTGCATATGTGGTCACAACAAACAAACGCAGTATCGTGCTGAACGCAAAAGAGCCACACAGAGGGCCCTTTGCGTAGCCTGTTGATACATCGGTCGGCAGTTGATTATTATTATAAATTTACGCTAATTGGCTTTCGCTCGGCCGTCACAGTTAGCTCAGCCATTTCGTCAAAACTGTTCTTGCTACAGAGTAAATTGAAAGGGGTTTTGCAAATCTCCGTCGACATATATCGACAGATGTCCAGAATCGGGGAAATGACGAACGTGGAAACCAGTTTGAAAATTGTGAATTTTGTGATACGTACATTATCGGATTTTCTTGTAATACTGAAACTGATGCCAGAGTGTCATTTTCAATCTAGATAAAATGGGGCCAGTTTTAAGTAATCCGTGGTTGGCTGAATTGACCGGCCATTCTCTAGTAGAAGGTGTTTTCATCGTTCTACCTGTAATAAAACGATAAGTTTTTCATGATAATTCAAATGCTTAGAAAAACTAAGTCAACGCTGTTGAAGGAATGCAATATTTCCCCTAAAAGTCGATTTTATAGGAACCCTTGCCACTAAATTACCATATATTAGGGCATGTAGTGGAATCTTGCAGGCGCAGCGCAACGAGCCAACAACTGAAAACCTCTAGAAGAAAGATATAGATAGACTGCACGAGGGCTGATTTAGCCGTTTATTCCGAAATTCTTACACTAAGAAAAATCATTTGATATTTCACTAACAGCCAATCTGTTTAACTAGGTTAAAAAATATTTCTGACAGCCTGGAAAATTACTTCTAAGTCTAGGATAATTATTCGTCAACCTAACAAAACCATTTCCGAGTCTAGCAACAAATTTTTTATGTCGGTCAATAAGCAAATGATTATCGGGCCTAGTACAACATTTGTTCCCGTGTAAACGATATAGTTAAGACGTATCGAATTCGACGCCACACACTTCACATTATAACTTCAACATGATAGCAACAGTTCGTATTTTCAATAAGTAAACGCCATTGACACGAATAACTTTCTTACACTATCTAGCCTGAATTTATTAAAGCACTTTATAACGCATATTGAATCGGTTTTTTAACAAACCTGATTATATTATAGACAGGACATGGAGGATTAATGAGTTGATAACCATGAATCCACCATATTAATTCCAAGATATTGCAAAGAAGAATAGATCAGCCAACGACTTAACGCGAACAAATATTGATCGTTCTTCAATGAGAGTTTTCAGCGACAAGCTTTGAGGTCGTCCATAACTCCGACTCAACGCTTATAAAGTGGAAGCTAAGGGGAGGAAAGCGTTCAGCGGTATTAACGCCGTGATTTCCTGTTAGTTTTGTCAAGAAGCGTTTCCTGAAGGTATCTCGTCGCTAGCACAGTAGATTCTGTTATCTTTCATGACCGACTGGAGTTTCCGATGTTTCCCGCTCACTTATCTCGTCAATCCTGCTCAACGTCTTCTGCATACTGAACTGCCGCTGCAGAGGCAGCACCTTCGTCGGTGCGCGGTGCGCCCTTTCGGAACAGGTAACGAAAGCGCAACCAAGTAGCATCAACTCGAACTAAGGTGATGTAATACATGAATGTTTGCGCGAAGGATCAAATTAATGGTAGTCAGGGCAGAGTGACAGAGATCCACTGAGAATATGTGTTCGATCGGCTTATGAGGGAACTTAACCCAACAGACAGGATTATCGCCGAGTTAACTCGGCGTAAAGATGATTATGCGTAAGGTGTGAGAGATGTGCTGTGAAATCACACCAGGAACTCAAATATTTTTCGACACTACATAATTTTTTTTTTTTTAAATGGAATATTCCAAAGCAGTTTTCCAAGCTTTAACGATTTCAGACAATAGAAATCGGGCTTTCATCATTCATAAAAACCCTAGTTCGAAAGTAACAAGTTATAAATGTTCTAAATTCCCAAGAATATTGCTAAAATTATATTGATAGAACTTTAACTATATTTTTAAACGAGTAATCTTATCCGATTTTTATACGACTGTTGTATGGCGATTTTCGGAAACGAGATTGGAAATTAATGAAACTCTCCATTTAATGGTAACGTTTATTCAAATATGTGCATCTCTACCGTTATATTGTTAATTTTTTCCAGAAATTCGACCCTTGTAGGAAATCGAAATCTGAAATTAGGGCAGGCATATCACAGCGTTCACAAAGTACCGCTTATGATTTTTTTAACTAGAGTCGGCAGAAAAATAGTTTTACCGCCGGTAGAAATATATTTTAGAAATAAACTCCGAATTTGAATTTGATGACGTAGTTTGTGGTCAAGATAGACATGAGCATTCAAGCTAAATTTGTCCATACTCGAACGTTTTCAGGGTTTTTGATAAAAAGAAATTGATTTTTTGATATACTTACACGTAAAGTTCAGACTTTGCTTTTCGGTGAGAGGAGTAAGTACCTTGCTCCTTCGAGATTTACTTTATTATCTAGGGAGGAAATGTTATGGAATTTTGCCCCCCAAGTTTTTTTTTCTATTTCAATCAATATTGATAATTCTGTATCGCGGAGTACCGAAATTTCGATTGAATTTAACTTTTTATCAACCTTAATCATATTCTCGCGTGTCGATAATAGCGCTACAAAACGGAATATTAACCATCCAAGTAGCACAAATCAAGAATTTATCCAAACGTCGGCTAAGTCCCATTCAGGCGAATTCTTTGAATTCTTTATTATTGAAGGAGTTACAAAATTCACTCAGAAAATTTACTAAAGATTCTTGTTCAGGAATATTATTTGCTCTTCATCTGTAAGAGTTAATAATTTGGCGGAAAATGATTCACCTCCTGTAATTGTCTTTGAATTTTTTTATTTTGGAGATTTTAGGTATGAAACATCAAATCATTATGTTTCTCCAAATCGGGGAGCTTTGCCCTCCGTACCCCCACTGGCGCTTCGCCTCTGGACCACACGCACCCGACCACATCCCCTGTCTAGTCTGACCTTCTGCCTTGCCTCTCATACTGCTATAGTTTACAGTTTCCTCCGGCGCTACGCGCCCTCCGTTCGAGAAACCGAAAACGAACTGTCCGTGTCAGGTATATGAAAAAATCGTATATGCACCGCGGGCGGAGTTGGCATTTCGACTCGTATGTTGGGTGCAGTCCTTAATGCGCAAAGAGGTCCGGGGATTCGAGAGCCAGAGGTCTGAGAGCCCAAGGCCCGAGGACTGATGGTCCGAGGTTTCTTTGCATCTCGAGCATCACCCACACACGCGTGCGGAATGTCCAACTTTCCGTCCCCGGTGCACAATATGCTATTTTCTAACATGTGGATCGAAAGTGACGACTTCCGTAGTAGTTTTGCGGGTGTAAAGCGACTGATACCATACCGATATCGGGAAAACAGATTCACGCATGCGCAGTCGTAATCCCATATAACATTTCAACATACATCTCATATACATCGTATGAACGTTTGCAGATATTGATGTGTATCGAACATACACTGGATATCCATGAGGATACACATATTATAGGTAGTGACACATGTCCCGGGCAGAAATTTGGTGAGGGCTGTATCCAGGGCCGGTCTAGTCTTCACTAACCGATTGTAAAAGCACAAAAAAATTAATTACAAAAGAATTATCGGTCTTCATTGAATTCGGTTTATTTTGCACTCTTAGTTGGATATTAGGAGCTACCGCATTCACCGGTACTTATTTATTACTGAAAAAAAACACGTTCATTTATTAGCTATGGGTGGGAATCGAACCTGGATTCCCTAGGTGACAGTCGGGTGCCTTTGCAATTGTAAGGGTTTTTCATTCCCATAATAATTTTATTTTGCCCTATCATCTGCGTGTTAAGCCGTGACATATTACTGTTCAGCATGCTGTGGCTAATATGCCCCATCATTCCTAATAAATAATTATCTGTTTATATGTAAGTGCTGCAACCCTCGTGAACATCATATGCATCATTATAAGACTGCGTGGCTTTTTTTGTAAGAGTTCTATTTTACCAAATATTTGTATCCAATTGGTAACTTCAAAATCAACGCTTGAAAAAATGAAATAAAAAAAAGTCGGGTGCCTTAGCACACTCGGCCATTGACATCTTAGCAGATTTGTATTTCGATTGTCTATTGGCAGTATACTGAAAATCAAGAAAAAAAAATTAAAAATCATCAAAACTAGATTCACTCAGATGGTCGCAACTGAAATATATAAAATATTAACACAGCGGGGCGGTCACCTATCGACGTACTGAGTACTGACCATTGGAAAATGAATCCGTGGTTCAGTTTACTGGCACCGAGCTAAGTACTGGTCTACGAAAGACTGAGACGAAATTCATATCATTTTTTTTTCTCAAATAAAACAAATTCTTCAGTTATCGCAAAGAACTCAATTATTTTTAATCCTTGTATGATACGGCCTTAAATGATTAATTTATGGACGTTTGATTTTTTTCCTATTATTATATTATCTTAAGTTTATAGATGTAATATGGAATATCTGACGAATATGTCAGTATTCGACGCTCGAATTCGAATTATTCACGTATATGTACATAAAATGTGTTTTTGCCATCCATGCATGTATATACCTGCATAATGTAGAATAAATATCCGTAGAATATACAGGATATTTTTTTCATATTAGGGACCTCAAATGGATATACACCGAATATCTGTTGTTTGTCCCTCTCTGGTGGGACGAAAGCGTGCATATGGACGCGGTGAACATTTCTCGTGGTTAGCCTATGTACAGAGTAGTTCTCAGCGGACGTCTACCATACGTGTTTCGCATCGTCCGTCAAAGTCGATGGTGGTCAACAGCGAAGAACAAAAAATAAGAAATGAGTTCTATCAAAACTGCCGTTTCTATCAAAACGTAGAATGCACCGCCGGGAATAAAAGAAATCGCGAAGAACTCAATTAACGGATTGCTACCAGAAACATTAAAAGAAACATATATGGTCCATATTCTCTGTACTTAAAAACACGTTAAGTGGATGCGGGAGTAGATTTTATTACCGCCTTTGGTCGGTAAAAATGCGCCTTTGGTAGTTATCATTATTCTCAGTTAATACGCTACACACATGCTTCAAATTGTACACGTTGGTAATGTCAGTGAATACGAATGGACGTATATTCGAATATTGGATGATAACCGACAATAAATGGAGAAAAAAAAACGTATATTTTCTAACTATCACGAAATCAAAATGGCCGCGAGCGTTTCACTCCATCACCCGTTTGGTGAGGTATAAAAGATTCTGGAACTTACATACGTTAAACTCGAATGTACGTTCATTCTTTAGCGTTTTTTGCATAATTCATAAGCGTCAAAAGAACAATTACACAAAAGGAATCCACACAAACTTGTAACTACGTTTACGCAGTTTTTTACCCGATTGAACCGCGTAAGCGTAGTTACAGTTTTGTGTGGATGGCTTTCATTGTGTAATTGATGTTTCGGCATTCGAAGATTATGCAGAAAACGCCAAAGAATGGACGTCCAATCGAGTTTAACGAATGTGATTCCGATAAATGTTTATATAGTACGAAATAGTTGATGTTGACATTTCGAGCGGCCATATTGCTTTTCGGTAGGTTTACAAATATTACGATTTTCTTCTTTTTCCAAGCGTTTTCACCCAAAATTCGAGTGGATGCAAATGTGCGTATCTTGATATTATAAGCCTGTGCAATATGAGACAATAATAGCGTAGTTTATAAACTACGAAACCGTACTTTTATATCGACCCCAGTCGGTAAGAAAATCCAGTCTTGCATCCCTTAAGCTTAAAGCGTAAGATCGATATCGGCAAGTTTTTCTTTGTCATCTACTGTGTTAACAATTTGTTTTGACGTTAAAAAATCAGATTTTTGTCTTCACTTTTTCCATCAACAATGTTGAAATGACGATCAAAATGCAAGAAATTATAAGATGTAAAATGTCCGATCGACTACCCTCATCATCCTTCCCCAGCAGCTCGCCGCGGGCGTCGTTAGCGCCAGCGCCAGAAGGGCAAACGATATAATGCCGATATCGAAGTCATCTCCCATCCCTTGTTGCGTCGTTGTCGATTGCCGCTGGGCTCCGAAGTCAAGAAGAACGACGTCAACATTTTCTATACGACACTTAAGACCGCCTTCCTGCTTTTTTGCCGGGTACGAAGTCTATTCCTCCGAAACATTTGCTTCTTTGTTCTTATCAAATTCATCTTCTCATCTGCTTTACGACGCTCAAACTTTTCAATTTATGTTCTTTCAGATTGGCTCTCGCGAATGACACAAACAATTTTGCTTTCTTGGTTAACATTTGAATCTATAATTTCGTTCAACACGTCTGCCAGTTACAGTAACAATTTATTTAATTTTTTTTCTGTACTTATCGTTGTCATTTGCCATTGAGCTTTAAAGCCAGGGAGGGAAATCCGATGCTAAGCTTATCAGTTGGGCACACAAAGGAAAAGATTGGTTGTAGCAGCTACGTATTAAATTTTCTATACACGAGCATTACAAAATTAGTTGTGACAACTGATCAATTTGTTGACGCAACCATGTTGATTAGTAAACTTAACCATTCATGATTATTTTACGTGAAATAGTCAGCACAGGGGCTACAATGCTGAAAGCCATTTCTAGAGTGTAAACGTAAACCTAAAAAACGATGTTTCCAACGCTTGATTGATTGACGGTGCGTTATACCGACTAGCATAATTTGTAACACACTTGAATATTTTATCCCTTCAAGCAATATGACGATTAACAAGGACATGCAATGTCGTATTCAAGCCTATATCTTGGATTCGCTTTCGAGCAGGATACTCGAGCCATCGTGTCAACTAATTGAGTAAGGTTATAATTTAGTTGGTTTCCGCAACTGATGGGTTATCCATCGATGAATCTTGCTTACTGCAACCAATTCTTCTCGATCTCATAACCAAGTTGAGTTGTAGGGGAATTAGAATAACTGTCTGGTTGTGTCAAGCAATATCTGGATAGTATCTTTTAAGTATTTTTTTCTCTTTTTTCAGTGAATTCATGCCACTATGGGGCTGAAGGACTTAGGTCGATGGCCCATTGACAATATGATTGTATGTAAAACTCGGCCCTAAGTAAACCTAATTGTTGTTATGAATAATAATGTACTTTTACTACAACTACTTCATGCTACTATTGCAGTAAAACTATGCAAATACCATTATCTACAATCGATTATTGAAGACCTTAAGGTGTACGCGTGTTAGTAGTGCTGCGGCCGAATTTCGTGAATGATGAGGATATGGATAATCGGCTATTGGCGGCCAAATGGGATGGTGTTATTTCATTATATTAACGGATTTTTATCGTATACGGTTCGACCTTTGGTGTGGGTTCTTTCCAATACATACAAATGACTGTATCCATATTTCATTATATTCAAGTGAGTATCTGGTCACCGGTATCTCTGGCTTATGTGTATTCTGTGTTTCTTATGGCTGCTTGTTTGTGTTGAAGGTTACCTTATTTTGTTGTTACTTAATCCTCTTATAAAGGCACTACATTTTAGCTATTTATTAAGCCAGAGAAGCCGGTGGGCGAATTTGAGGTGTACAGTATAGCTGAAAACATTACTGGACAAAGCTGATCGATATTTTGATAATAAGATTTTTTCTCAAATCGCTGAATAACGCATTGGGGTACAGTGTGTCGAGTAAGGTAAAGCATGGAGGAAGGTGAGCCAGTTGAGCTAGGTTTTATTTTCATAACATATCTTATAATATCGTAATAATGCTTTTACTTTGAAAACCAATCATTCATCGAGATAATAAAAAGAAAACATGCGCACACCGCGATGGGCAATCATACCATTTATTATGATCGATTTCTGAGCTGCTTAGGAGAGTAAGATTGGATTGTATATTTTTCCAAGTTGGAAAAAAATTCTGTTCCTGGGGTACGAATCAAGAAGTATTTTTTCATTTTCTTTAACGGGCAATCAACGAGATACATTTGCGTCTGTAAAAATCAGATACAGCTCGTTCAGCGACACAAAAATTCCATTATTCATGCACCTTGGAAAAATTCCACGTAGTCCTGTAACGTATTGGGTACAATTTCGCCTATTCTGTTGGGGCGCCTTGGCTCAATATATCTTAAGGTTCAGTTATACATTGTACCCTATTCGATTACAACGAAGTTTTTGAGGAAAAATAATTATTCATTAAACTAAATTTAACAAAACATGGTCATTGATTAACGCAGTAAAGATTAGACTATCATTCACGATGGAAGACTCAACGAGCTTGGTTAAAAAAAGTGAGATTTTACATTTGTACTGGCTGTGAATATAGTCTCGAAGGGTCAAAGCCTATTTTAGTTCTTATGATTCTTCACAAGATTTTTTCATTTTTTCGCGTCTAATCGAACTCCATTCAGTTCAATGCCCAATAGCAAAAAAAATTATTTATGTATTACAAGCCTACAGTGAGATCGAAGCGGTTCACTGTGCCTTGTGACACATTGTACCTTACTCTTCCCTAGGTCGTCCAAAACTTCCTTTCTCCCTTTTTCCCACGTGAGAGGATTATTTCTTCGAGAGATTCGTTTATTTTTTCTCTTTACATTCATCTCCGTATGAGGAGTTGCCTTGGTAGAAGGATTTATTTATTTATTTGATTTCCCTCAGAATGAATCTCGCGAATAACAGGAACGCTTTCGCTTCCTCAGTCAACATTTAAGTCTATAAATTATTTCAACACCTCTGCCAAGGGCAGTAACAATTCATTTAAACTGCAAGCTTTGTCTGCGTCACGAGGCGTTCATTATAGAACACATTGCGGGTAATTACGTGTGATTACGTGCGTACATTGTGCTACACGAGTAACTGGTGCACCGTGCGAGCTAAAGCTTTTGTCAACCTTCGCAAAAGCATCGGCGGGCGAAGGCACCGGAGTAGCACAGCTTTGGACTGCGAGCTTAACGCTCGTCGAGCCCGCGCGGTGAGGACTATAAGCGTCCGAGTGTGTTAGAGCTTTGCATTATGACGACTGGGCGGTGTGAGTTTCATAAAAGCGAGGAAATGTGGAGGGGTGGAAATGAGCGAACAGGCGAGAGCAACGAGAGCGTTGCTACCGCTACGAGAGGGTGAGAATTAATTCCCAGGTGCCAAAGTACTTAGAGACCTGGCGCCGAGTAGCAGTGAAAGCTGGTTGCGGCCGCGCGCCACCGATGCCAGGCCTCCATACCTCTATACTCTATATAGATATACATATACATAGATATATATATATATATATTAGGGTGGTCGTTAGTTTCGATGTTGAGCGATTCTGTCCGAGACGCCCCTTCATTTTGTTCGAAATAGATTCAAAAGAATCTGGTTGAAATTTAAGAGCTCTATCTCAACGAGAAAATGTGCCTGTAAGCACAAACATTTTCCCATTAAAATAACATGGGAGTTTTGGCAAAATTACTTTGAAGTGTTTTTCAGAGCCTCACAAAAGCGGGAAAAATCCAAAAACTGCACGAATTGGACGTCAAGTAGTTGTAATTTATACATAAATTTTAATAACCATTTTATCATCATATCCAACACCCTTAAGCCACTGAAGTCTTAAAGCCCGCAAGAGCCTTCTTTTACGTCTGACTTCGAGCTCTTTTCATTCGGTTACTCAACGTGCAAGATTATTCATGTTCAAGAAAATCACATCACAATATATAGATATATATATATCTGTATGTATATCCGTTCTCAGCGTATAACTATGGAGAACAGTATGCTGTAGGTAGGACGCGTCACAAGGCCTTTCTCGGTCTGACAGGAACAAGGGCCTGGAGCATAATGTACGCTTCATTGCACTCGTGAAACGAGCCTCGAAACTCACCTGCCACGTAGAGCACGTTGGACGCATTGAGTTACTCACCAATTCGCGGTATGGTACCAGATTTCGGTGTTTTGATTCAGCCCTTAGCATGGACGTACTGGCAAGCTGTGCATCGTGCATTTAGATTTCTTCATATAGACGTTAAGTTCAGAACCGTTCACAGTTGAAACGCTTTTTCCAGCTTCCGGCGTGGAACAAATGAGTTTCGCTTGTAACCACCTTGTATCGTAAAATAAATATTTATGTATTTATTTTCTACGTAAATAAAAGCATTTATGATATACCACAATATTTTCTTAAGAAAGACCGAGGTTTCATTTAATAATAATAGAAATCTTATGCCCATAACACCCCCGGAAGGCATTTTGTTTTAGTTAATAACTTAAAGCCGCCCCGAGACACGGTTACACGAAATGAAATGATTGATATCTTTAATCAACCGGCATGGCTAACTACGCTCCAAGCGCGGAATCGGCTACGTTAAACCGTTTTCTGGTTCACGTGACCATCTAGTCAGTTATGTTACCTAATTCGTTGGTTGCCGAATAATTGATTCGCCCAATCAACAGATTTGCCGCTCCAGCCAACCGATTTGTTTCAACTAACATACCGAATGCATTGTTTGATTCTGACACCTATTTTTTCGAATTACTGTATCAAAGACCTTAAAAATTATTTACCCCAACCATATCTAATTAGTTATTCCAACTATTCACGATCCGTTTTCGCAAGATTAGTCAGCCTAATCATTCCAAAGGTTGAGCCTTTCAATTGAATTGTCGCCATTATCATTCGAATCGTTGGCACTACCATTTGTCAACTCATTTTTTGGGTATAACAGATAATCTTTTTTATCCGTGGAATATTATAATTTCTTTATACTCCTTATACCAAGATTTGTTGAATGCAACAAGAACGGTTTTGGCATTGGGATTTTTTAATTCACGATTTAAACATTTTTCATCTTTCAGATGGTCCAGAAAGTCTTCGTTTCGGCCAAAAAATATACCATTTCTCCAGCATACGTACCGCGGAATCCACGAAACTATTGAAGTGTACATTCCGCACTTAGAGACGTTCGTTCGATGCAACAAGGACGATTGTAGCATGGAAATAATTCATTTTAGTTTATTGAATCCTCCTCTTTGAATTTACAAAGTTTGAGTTCGAATTCGTAACTGAATTAAGCCACCCCAAAAACCTCGGAGTGCCGAGTTCTATCAGACCAAGTCACTATGCCAGAAAGTCATGTCATAGAGACAGCCATTTTGAATCAGCCGAATAATTCCTGTTAGTCCAATTCTAAATGCAAGATCTGTGGAGTTCAAGTGTAAAACATCCACATAGTCGGTTTGATCTAGTGGTTAATCAGTCTGAAAATAACATACATTCAGTGGAAGTTTTCCAGCTTTTCAATAACATTCAAAAATAAGCAATTGAACGATTTAAACCCTTCGAAAACGAACTTTTGGAGTTATCAGTCGGTTTTCACTACCTTAACACTTTCAGATCCATACGACAATTGTTTATTTATTTTTTTAAATTTTTCAAATATTTTTATGAAGCTGAATCTTTTTCACGTCCTGGCCTATTCTCAGCGATTATTTACCCTATTTTGAAATTGTTTTAAGAAGGAAGTCGAAACGTTATAAAAATTTGATACCCTTAATTGAAAAAACCGTATTTGGAATCGATAAGAAATATGAACCCATGTGATTTTTAGTTATCAAAATTAAATGGATTACTTCATCCCTAAAGCACTCACTATAAATTTCTATTCGAACACTGCCCATTGTTCTTATGTAGTACACCTACAGAGCAAATAATTCAGCAAATACAGCCGTTTCATAAAAATGCCACCGAAATTAGCATATTATCAATTAACCATGTCGTTTTTGCGTGGTGACGTTATAACATCGTCGGTTTCACTAAAACTCTACAGGAATATAATTACGAGTGGAGCATCATTAGCGTTCTCTATAGGTCAGAAGATATTGTAGTACTCAGGAAAAAGAGGTTGGAGGTAGCACGAGGAGTGATACCCCTAGTGACGTTGACTGACGCATTATAGATAGAAGCGTACCACGCGAGCTATTTAAAAATAGTTTCCTGACACATTCCCACTTTGGCCTGTTAGTTTAATCGTCAAAGGGTGAATCCTAAGAGCATCCAAGAATCGTTGAAAGTTCCTTTAATTATTGTAAGGTGCATGTAGTTCTTGAAAGCGCATAGTATAGCCAAACGACCCGGTGTCGTGTGTTGTACCTCGCGACGAGCGAAGCGTGTTCCTCTCCATTAACGTGTAACGCAACCCTGTGCATACATACAACACGCTTATGTGCTACCCGCACGAAATAAGCCCCAGAAACGCGACTGGAATCTCCAGGACGTCGGCCACCTACGTCGTGTACTTAGTCGCGATTTGTCAATGTCTAGTTGCTCTGACGAAGCCGATTGAATGTTCGACGGGAACTGACACGAGACAACTCTAAAGCAACGGGTAACTCTCTACTGAAATAGGGGTGGAAGTCAAAATAGCTAATGATCAAAATACCGAATGACTAAAATAGCAAATTAAAAAATAAGAAACGTCTGAATGTAAATGGCTATAATTATGGGATTTGTTGTTTTAGCCATTCGCCATTTCTATCATTCGCTATTTTGAATTTATTTTAATAAGATGGAGGTCAAAATAGCGAATGGTCAGAATAGGGAATGCGGCTGAAATAGCGAATTTCATAATGATGACCATTCTAGATTCAGACCTTCCTAACTTCGAAATTCGCTATTTTAACCGTTCACTATGTTGGTCATTCGCTATCCTGACCTCCACCCTGAAATAGCTCGAAATCTCAAAAGTTCGAAAAAACAACGATATATTCTGTGTCAGTTCAGCGACAATCTGTTGACCTCATTAGAAATGTCTTATAATTAGTCACTACTACTAAAGAGTTCTGCGTTCTTTTTTTTATTTTGTACGACGTATTTTAAGTCCTGACATTTCGTTAAACCATTTATACTTTGGAGGAGAAAAATGTTTTGTTATTAATTATCTTGAGCCAATAGTAGTTGAATTTTACCTTTTCGTCCAAAATATCCGATGAGGACTTTGACATCCACATCGGATGGCATCTTTTATGAATTGTATCTCAAAGAACCAACTCTTTCGTATTTTTAAAAAACCACTGATTGTTAGTTTTGTTTAAAATAATACGGAATTTTTCAAATGGTTTACATTAATGTGATATCATTATTTTTTTACAGATCGCCGGCTGATACATTGTCAAAAAAATGTTGGTTTCATAAAATGTTATGTTTGATCTGGGATTATTCAATATAATTGTATGTAATATTGATATATTTAATATTGGAGTATCACGTAGCTACTTCGAAAATATCATGTTTCTCGTTTCATATTACATGTCCTTGCAGTACTTTATTATGTACGTTGGTATAATATATTTTCTTGGTAAAGCAGTTTTACTATCTCGTCCAACTTTTTATACCACGATCGGATCCCGACCGTGGGTGATCTCGAAAAGAAAAGGGAATTAAAAAAAACACACGAATGGAGCGAAAGGTACACTGAGGTTGCAATGAATCATCGCGGAAGACTTCCGCGCTGCTTCTGCTAGTTCTATTATCACGATGGCGCTGCTTCGGCTATATCTTGCAACGCTCATCTTGCTGTCTGTTGACAGGCAAGGGTGCGGATCTCTATTCGCCCTCGTAGACGACGATAGCCTCATGGTTATTAAGAGGAGGGACACGCTCCCACCCTCGATAAGCCACGAATATTGCCCGAGGTCCATCGTAATCCGCCAACTCTTATCCATATCGTAGCATTATAGAGTGAGAGAGTAGGGGTGCAAAGTCGTTTGTCAAGACTCTCTGACACATTGGATCGCGATCTCTCCCGCCACCAGGCGTCACTGCGGCCTGGACCGCGTCATTAACAAATTTTAATTGGTCAAGGGGAAGACACGATGATCCCTACCGATACTTAACATAGGAATTGCTTCATGTAAATTTTCAATTTCAACCCCTCGTGTTTCTTACCCTTCTTTGGCGGAATGGAGTACCCCTATTAAAATTTGTGTATGCCATATATATATGTAGATGTATGTATGGAATATAGATGATTACTGCGTATGAAATATGTAGTAGATACATATAGTAGTAGTAGTAGTAAACGTATTTATTGACAATATACATATCACAGATATTTTTACAATTATAGGAATTATTTACACCTTTCAAGTATTGTCAACCGGCCATCGACCGTAGTTCTTCAGCCCCTGAGTAGCTTAGTTTTCGTGATTTTAAATTTTGTGAAGATGGAAAAAGATTGGTTTTCATTGAGTCTTTAGGTTTGCGTTTACAATTAAATTTCTTCTGCGTTCACCATTTGTTTTAACTGTTCGTATGTTGTAGGTGCTGGGTACTTGCGTCTGCGGGGTTCGTTTTGGTCAAGTTCTGTGCAAAATCGTTGGATATTTTGGCGTTGTTGGGTGGCGAATCTTTTGGTGAGTTTTTGTGTTCTTATCATTATGGGGGTGATTTTGGTTAGTTCGTAAAGTAGTGTATTACGTGGATTGTGTAGCGGGTTGTTAGGGTGTCTTATTCGTATTAGACGGAGCGCAGATCTCTGCAGTTTTGATTTTGGTTCTTGCTGTTCTTTTTTTGGAGCTTAAAAATATCGGGTGGCCGTATTCGATTATTGGTCTGCATATGCTTTGGTACATTTTAGTTTGATGTTTGAAGTGGATTTTTTCGTCGTTGAATGTTATCTTTATGAAATGTGCTGCTCTTGCTGACATTTTCTGTTTACATTGTTGCAGATGGTAATTGAAGTTTAGTTTATTGTCTATATTTATGCCTAAATATTTTGCGTGTTGTTTGACTGATATTTCCACGTCGAACAAACGGATTTTCGGTAATTGGTGGTTTATTGTGTGGTTGAAGATCAGAAGTTAAGAATTTGGCTTGAGACGCCATTTGTTGAACCAAGTAACGGTTTTGTCGACGGTTCTTTCGAGCTTTTTAATTGTCTTTTGAAGATTTTCTTGATGTGTTATTAAGGCAGTGTCATCGGCAAACTGTAGTATGTAACGGCTGAGGTTTATTGAGTTCCTGTTGTTTCTATTGCAGTTATATATGTCACTGCAGTAGATATTGTAAAGTAATGGAGACAGAGGAGAACCCTGCAGTATTCCTTGATAGGGTATAAGAACGTCGGATGTAGCTGTATTTATTGTGACCATTAGATTCCGTGATTCGAGGAAGTTTTTGGTAATGAGATACATATATTTTTCATGTATACTGTACGTTTGACATCCTCTCTTTAAAAAGAAATGGCACATCGGAAGTCGAAATATCGAAAACTGAAGCAAGTTTTCAAGTATACTGATTGGTCGTCAATGGCTTTAACGTATAGCCAACTTCAGACTGTTATGATCATTGCAGAACTACGTATGGTGCTTATTTTGAATAGCCGTATTTTTCGTAGCTGTGGAATGGAACACATGTTTCTTCCACTAGATAAAAAAAAATCAAAACACTGGGGCAGAAATAGAGTCATGAATCGTATACACATGCAAATATCATATCCAGCGATACGAAAATACAAATGAAAAGAAAGAAGTGCGAGAAAGGTAAGCACGTTATTGGAAGTACAGAAAATACGTCATTCTTTCAAAAACAGCATCATTTAAGGTGGTTCTTGCGTTAACATCAAAGCCGTTTGTGTCGGTAAAAATACGGAGAAAAAAACGATGAATATTACTAGAAAATGTGTATAGTTTGGAATAGTTTACCCGAACAGTTTTGGAAATACATTGTCGTAAATATTGTTTATTTAACAATTGTTCATTTAAAATGGTGTACATTGTTCGCTGGAATGCAGTTCTGCAGAATTATAGTTTCAAAAATGTTGAACCTTTAAATTAGATCAACGAATCTAATACTATACGTTCGAGCCAATGACCTTTTTAACATAGTATCAAAAAAGTAACTAGGCTGATTTACCGTACAGTAATGCAACAAAATAGCATGGATGACGATGATTCCAAGCAAACGTTTGCATAACCTAACAAAAACTGGCCCTGCTAAAATGTTAAGCATGCGAATAAATTCTGATAATTCAATGACTTCCAATAGCCTTGCTTCCTCTTGCTGTTTTGCTTCCTCGTAGAGGAAGCTTTGTTTCCATGAAAAATTTTAGTTGAAATATTTTCATGTCAAGGCTCGCGTGTTCATGTACGTGTGCGCGTGCATGGGCGCGTCGCGTGCGTGTGCGTGTGCGTGAGTTCAATGTTGTTTGTTACTATTTTGCGATGATATCGGTAAAGCGGTTCAAATTTTATAGAATTTCTAATTTTTTTTTTAATCGACATTATCGCCCTATTGTTACTTTTCCAAAATTCAAGATACCGAGCTAAAATTTTTTATGTAAATGAAACAATATTCAGCCATTTTGATGTATAATTTAGTGACGAACGGTATGAAATTTTCGATTTTATAGAATGTTGAATTATGTTGAAAAATATACGTTAACACATTTACTTTCGGAAGCGCTCTAATAATAACGAAATAACGGAAAAACGATATAGAAAAAGCGTATTCACAAAATGCTTATTTATCCAATTGAAACAATGAAGCAAAGTAAGACCTTGCACATTGTTTCCTCATTATTTTTCGCTTCTTAGACAGCTATGTCTATGGGAAAGTTAAAATTGATTAACATACTTCTCTATAGAGGTAGCTTTGTAAAAAGCGAAAAAAAATTAAAAAGCAACGTGCAGGGTTCTACTTTGATCATTGAATTATCGATATTCGATAAAGTGAGGGATGGCAAAAATCAAAAGTGTAAAACTTGGTCAGTGCGGACCCTTGATGTTGGTACTCATTAAAGGGTTTATATTAACACTTCTTGCGATTTTGATTGAGACAGTATTGACTGTTCTTGATGTGACTATGAAGAGAGTAAAATTTTGAAATTTAGTGTATTCGAAAATATAAGTACCTTACGGTAAGATGTCGTAAGACGTGTAAGTACTGGAGTATGCTGTGATATTGATAAGCGCAATTTCTAACATAGCTGTTGTTGCAGAACTCATTCAATTAGGGTTTAAAAAAAAAATACGAATACTGAGCCCTAATGTAGAGATACAAAATGAGCACCGACACTAATGTTATTAACACTATTAGTTTTGCACCGCTCGTTATCACTACAATTGGTGTGTACGTATATAGAAAACCCTTTGATATGGATTTCAACAGCGCAGTTTGGACGGCTTGGACAGTTGGGACAGTATAAGCGCAAATTGCTGTCGCCAGCTACCAGTATGTCATTTTCAATATATAATAATCATTCACTAACACTTATTATATTACTTATGCAGTCTTCATTACAGTCCGATAAAATTCTGTTTAATTTATAATATATGATGAGTTTCGTACCTTTGCGGAAGCTTCAAATTATTGTTACTTCAAGAGCGAAATCAGAGCAGTATGAGATCATTAGCTCATAAAACGATTTCATGAATATTCTCCAGATAATATCTATTCGTTGACGTATTTTCATACCGGAAAAGCAGTCGTCGACTTAATAAATTAATGGTAAGCTTGATCCACAATAAAATGATCGAAATTCTGCTTTAATACCGATAGGCAACCATCGCTGCCCCGTCCAACCAATAAATCTACGTAATTCAATTAAAGGGTTTCCTGCAATTTTCCGATACATGGAAAATGTATAACTTTAAAGGTTCCACTCCGAAGTTCGTGGATGAAAGTTGTGAGCCATCACTAAGTGCAGAGCTCGCTTGCTCGAAAATAAAAAGCTCACGGTAATGTCGAAGAAATTATGAAACATTGCAGATCCATCTTTTTCCACCGAACTGCACAGCGACTGGAGCCGAGCGGAGAGGCGTCCTCGTAAATTACTTCCTTGGAGAGATAGAGAGCGTATACACTAACATTAAATATTCAAATTTGTGATCGAAGCCTTTAGTCACGAAGTCAAGTGTACCCACATGTGTATTTATTGCAACCTTGTTTAACAAATAAGAGTTATTTTATTTCTATTCTATTATATTACTTAGTGACGTATTATGGGCCACCCCAGACTATAACAAAGAAATTCACCTTAGGCTGTTTCAAAAATACTTTTAGACAAGCTTTGTCGACTTAACATGAGATACTTAGCTGTGGAGTTGTCACCGAACATCAATTGAATATGGCGGCACCATCGCAGTGGGTGAACAATTTGCAATCCACAAAGTTAGCCGATATTATAATAGCAATTAGTATCTTTATGAAAACGCTTTTTTGAAATATAAACACTGACTCGAATCACATAGCAGATATGTTTACAAATAATTATCTGTTATTACGCCTGGTATGTAATACTTACACTTTATACATTATTGTACTGATGCTACGATGGCTTTTATGATTTTTGCCTAGGTCACGTAATAACCCAATATATTTAAGCGATGTTTCCATGAAATTCCTTTAAAAAATGACCTTGGAGTTTCCTGAAAGTTACGTAATGCAAATATTTCCAGTAAACTATACTTAAAGGTTGATATGTCATTTATCCAGTTTGAATATAATATATTTGAGGTTTTCCCGGCAATCGTCCGGAAGGCAAAATCTTATGTATCAATTTCTTGCCTGCCTCTAGTGTCTATATTTAATTCATACCATTTGATTTCAAGTATTACTCGTGGCCATGAAATCATAGTATCGTCGTGAAGCATTTTTTTTCTGTGCGGTACTACTAGAATTCCTTGTGTCTGAGCGCTAGTTGGTTTTCAACTTGAATTCAAATTCAAATTAAAAACCGTCTTCCCTTAACATTCCTCTTCCATCTTGGTGGTGTTATTATCGGCACTCCGATGGCTTGACAAGTCGGATCATGATTTCAGTCATCCATACAACAAATGCTTTGAATTTCAAGGTGCATATGAGGCCTTTCGCGGGATTCGGAATTCATGTAAAATGCTATGCAAGTGACAAAAAGGAGGAAACGATACGATGCGGGTATGGGTGTTTATATTCCAACATCATACGTGTTGATAACCTAATCTGTTCAGACTGTGCATTTTTTAAAATGTAATATGCGGTGAATATTTCTTATAGAAATCTGCTTAGAATGATTGATAGTAGTCTTTCTTAAGAGGCCCTGTAACACAATCCCTATTTCAGGCAATACAAATTTTTCGTAACTGATGGTTCCAAAATTCTGATGCAAGTGACTACGAAGTCAACAAAGTCATCGCTGTACTGATTCACTTGTCGGGCACTACTCATTGGCTGGTAATAACAACCGTATAGTGACGTATACCGTATAAACAAGCCTGCAAAGTAGAACCTTGCAAATTACTTCCTCATTATTTCATGCTTTCTACAAAGCTTCCTCTGTGAGGAAGCCAAAATTGATCATCATACGTCCTCATAGAGATAGCTTTGTAGAAAGCAAAAAATAATGAGGAAGCAATTTGCAAAGTTCTACTTTGTGTTATATATTTCACATATATGATAAATATAAACAATCTATCTCAAGTATATTTTTCGATGTGATTTTCAATACATCGAAAATAGTATATTACACTAGACGGACCGAAGGTGGAGATTCCGGCACTGCGCGCCATGATGCGCATCATTACGCGCAGTTCAGGGCTCTCAAATTTCTGCCCGTGTAGTGTATACTATTTTTCTTTATACTTGGCCAAAAGTACGAAAAAAATTGCATTTTTGTATTGAAAGATATTGATGCCTGCCCCGACATCTGCGGCACGAACGAAGCGAGTGTTGCTGGTCGGGGGCAGGCATCAAATAAAATACATCCGAATAGACACTACTTTCCGAAAGAATATTAATTTGATTATGAAAGCCTATTTTTATTAGTATGTTATAAATAAAACAATATTCATTATTTATCATAGAGTAGTAGTAATATAACCTGCGATAATGCATTTCTATGTTCTCTTTCCCACTTTTGGTAGATTTCGTACACAAGCATATATCGCTCTGCAGATTTTTTTGGTAATGTGTCAGTTTCGACAATTAACTGAGCTTCTATTTCGAAGTTTCTGTTTACTTCATCTTCGTCTGTTGATTCATCTGAAGATGATGCACTCATTTTTTATGTTTATTTCGAGTACATATTACTTACTGATTTATCGTAACTGTTAAGGTTTAGCACACATCAATTGTAAATAAACTTTGAGGTTATACAGAGTATTTGTAGTGAGCGAAACTGCGCGCGAATAAGTTGCTACTCCCGTTGTTATAGAGGACACGTGTATAGCTTGACCAATACATGAATGACATTATGTGTATAAACAGAGTGAGCAACTCTTGACTTTTAGCCGTCTTGTGTGTGTGTGTGCCGGGCTCAGTGCACGAGCAATTTCTTCGGGCCCGCTGTCGCAGAGCGCATGCGCGTCTCTACCACGGCATAAAAGTTAGCCTTTGTGCCGTGATATCGTGGCCGGAGGCACGTACTTTCGGCATAGTATGAAGAAAATATAATTTCCATTATACTTTATTTCCATGGGGGGATATTCCAGAATTATAATGCATGGTATGTTTTTTTTGACGTACAAGTTTTAAAAAATAAGTGTATCCCTTACAGAATTTTTTTCTAGTACCTTTTTTAGATGACTCAGGCTCTGTAAAGAGGGAAAAAATTTGGAACCTCGTAACCTGAGCTTCAATTATTATGTAAATGCTACTTGCATGAAATTTTATGAAATTAGAATTAAATAAGTTGATAGGGGTGCTGTCATAACCTTGCCGCCCGTAAGCTCGAATGATACAGCCTCGTCACAAGCTCAAACGGTTTTAATCTTAAAATGGCATAAGCTCGAGCGGCATAGCTTTCGACAGGGTCCCTGTCGTCATGTACAAATGCGATACAGTGCATCAGGAAAGAGTTGCTACAGGTAACACTCTGGTAGGAACTAAAGGAATAATGGAGAAATGAGAGAAAAGGGAAGAAACATAAAGGCCCCAAGAAAGCATACGTATGAATTGAAATCATAATAAATGAATAATTAGTGCAATGAACAAGGTGATATCGAATGTGGAGAGCGTTTTCGTTACCGCTTTCAGAAGCAATATCACTGTGCTGCACCCTGTGAGATTAGACCATAGTTGAATTACCGGTGAATACAATATCTGTAGGACCATGCCTCTAATTTCAAGGTATTGATTATTGATTTGAATTTTACCTAAGACCCGATAAAGGGGTAGATTACCTCAAAGAATAATAATTCGCACAGAGATACTGCTTTTAAATGGAATTTGAGAGAAATTTTGTCCACGATTGATCGATCTGCTATTTATAAGTGCACCATTTACAGCTAAAGTTGAATTCACACAAACGAGTGTGCTAAAATTATTGAGGCCCTACATTAAACTTTCAACACATATTTATTCACAGCGAAGTTAACGATTATTTTCCATGGTTTTTTGAGTTAAAAACTCTTTGGTAAAAGTACAAACATTTCAATTTAGTATTTGCTGTGCATCTTTTTACCCTAGATTTTACACTATTATTTTTTATATGTTTACATCGATGCGCCTTTCAGGTGTCGATTCGCCATTTATTCGGAGATAAAAGTGTGACCTGATTTCAGCGAACTCCGATCATTGTTTCTAATTCAAAAAAAGAAAACTATATGCCAGTCAGCAACCGAGATAATTTGTTTTTCTCTACCCATCCAACCAACCGTTTGCAGATCTGGCATCTCGCGAAACCTCCGGTCTGTCGTTCTGCTCCTTTCGCCTATTTATACGCGCTATCGCTGTACGGCGGATTCTCTTCCACTCTCGCCATGCTCCTTTTCCTCTCGTTCTCCCTTCAGGGCACACTGTGCCTCGCCATCGAGGCTTTTCAAATCCGAATCTCGATTCCACGGACGAACGAACGAAATTGAGTTTACTCCGGTGGTACGAGGCTTTCATTTCCTGCCGTCGTCGGGACGAATTGTCTCCGTCAGTATTTTATATTTATACAGGCTGAAACGAAAATTATTAACCCACCCCCTGTAGGCATTCGCATAACACAAGAATTCCATGAAATTACTGTGGAATAAAAGCAGAAAACAAATAAGTAAACCTTACACGAAAAAAAAAATGAATTGTTTATCATTTATTGTACAGCGGGAAAAGAGACCATCAAATGGTCTGTCCTAAGAAAGTTTCTGAATAGATTTTATCGAAATATGTTGCAATTCTGTCATGCCCCGACTTTTGAACCAGATTCATGTTAAGGTGAATGCTCCAGCTTCTGACAATAGCACAGTGCCTAATACGACTACCTTAGCATAGACGGCTTCCCCCACTATTCGAGAAAAAAAAGGATAGCAAATTCGTAAATGGTGGTGTCACAAACTGCAACACTCGGTAGGTCCTCGTTCACCCTCACCGTAACAAAAATCTACTTGAAATTTAATGTACCTTTACTGGAAGTTTTTATTCATAAACTAGTATATGAAATTTAGTATTCAAGTGTGATTTCAAATTAATGTATGGTACAGCATAGTCGATAATTTACTTTAATTTTACAGTAAAAGTACTTGAATTTCGATAATTTGTAGAAAAGTACAAAAATTATATATTACAATTGTTCATTAAATTTGACACGGCTTGAAATTTAGACGTGGGTTCGCGACACGAAGTACAAATATTGGTTGAGCCAACTCCATTTTTATTTTGTAGTGTCCGATTTCCTAGCTAATCTGCGTTAAATTATAATTGTTCAACCGAATCACTTTGAATTGTAGTGAAATATTTTAGAAGTGAACATTTTTCTTGTGGTAGCGTTTATCCATGCCAATATTTTTTATAACCTGACACTTTTTCCATAGTTTTCGTTGTGCTGCTGGACCGCATTAGATTTGCAGTATGAACTCTTTAACAAGTTGAAGTTTATAAATTGACATTTGAGGCCTCGCAGAAGTAACGTAGAATTTGGTAAATAGAAGCTACTACGCAGCAAGAAAATGTCTGTAAGGGTAAGCTTCTCTGAAAAAAAAGAACTTGCAATAGTCATTCTTAAATTGGGACCAGGTAGAGTCTTCCTACGAAGAAAATTGGGCACTGCAAAACCTGTTCGCTCTAATGACTGAACAAGACTTCGTCGACAAATAAATTGAGCAAAAACTTACTCAAGATGATTCATCATTTTTTATACTATTATTATTTTTTTTTTTTAAGGATGTTCGTCAGTAAAATTGAAAATGCACAGAAAAATCTGGAATAATTACCGCGTTTTAAATAACTTATAACAAACTCACATGAATTTTTTTGGAATTTTCGTCTACATCGCTTACACAAAATTTTTTTTTTATGCATGCATTTTAACATGGGCTCTTATGGCATATTTACGGATAAAAAAAAATTAAAAACATTTTTTCCATCGTTGAATTTTGAAGTATTTGGTGAAAATAATTATTTTTATTCGATGTAAAAAATTAAAATTTTTTTTTTTTATTCGTAAATATGCCATAAGAACCCATGTTAAAATGTATGCAAAAAAATCAATTTTGTGTAAGCGATGTAGACGAGAATACCCAAAAAATTCATGTGAGTTTGTTATGGATTATTAAAAACGCGGTAACTATTTTAGATTTTTCTGTGCATTTTCAATTTTACTGAAATTCGCATTTTCCCCCGTCTGCAGGTATTACGCCTATTTCAGGATCGGCCCGGGTCTCAGTAGCCGGTCCCACGTGAGGGCCTGGTCCGGATCAGTAACCAGGCTCCCATGAGGCCACATTCGACTTCCCTCTCTACATCACATTTCTTTTGAGGACATAGAGAAAGTGCAAAATAACCTATGCTGATATAGCCGGTCTCAAGTTGGTCTCACGGCACCGGAGCTACGTCACGATTTTCGTCGAGAATGTGAACACAGACTACAGCTGTATACATGTGATCTCCATAGTAACCTGTGTGTGTATCACGTTTCCATCTGGAGCTTCATCGCGTCCGTGTTTTTATTTTTTTCGACGGCACCGAGAATCGAACCCGTGACCAACGATGCTTTATACTAGATGCCAGTACACTAACCACTAGACCGACGCACCGGTTATTTTTTTTCACCAAGTTTGATAATACTTGCTTAAAAAACTATATTATAAAAATGTATATTCTATAAAAAAATAATCAAGGCTAGGGCTAGCACTTTTTTGGTTATTCGAAAAATCCCAATAATCCGGACAGAGCGAATTCGAAACTTCAGGATAGAATATTCGGTTTACTCAAAACTATCCGGAGTCGATCAAGGTTCAGGTAATTTGGGTAGTCATTTGAGCAGTACACAATTTGTTCGTTATAAATTTCGTTGAGTGTGTCTCGTTGATTAATTAAGGTAGTTTTAGCGCCAAGTGGTGCTCAACGCTCTCAAAAGTGAATAATTCGGAAATAATTTCGAAGAACTCTCGATAGAATAAATAAATGAGAAAAATCAAGCGTATAAAAGGTGCTGAAAGGATTAAATTTGTATAATAATAGTTCTAGGATGTTATTAACAAATAGGTGAAAAAAGAACAATCGTTCGAAAAATCATCCGTTAACCTAACATTTTTTTCGAATAAAAATTATATGTAAATTTTTCTGAATACGTATAATTTTTTTTAGAATTTTTTCTGCCCAACAAAATTATGTTTCTTTGGAAAAAAAATTTCTTTAAAAATGTGTGTTACGAATGTGTTTCCCGTAAAACCGACTATTACGCCCAAGAAGTTTCCAAACGACCGATCCAATATATTCACGAATACACCTCAAATATGGACAATAAGGTGCGATTTTTAAAAAGTGCACTAAATTCTGAAAAAAGCTATACGTCTTCAGAAAATGCGACAGATCATTTTCATTCGAAAAAAAAAGTTATGTTGACGGATAATTTGTTGAACAATTGTTTTTTCTACGTGGGTGTGCTTTGGCAATGACGGCTTAATGATTTTGTTTTAATTCAATTAACTTTTTACGTTTCGCCTTAATCAGGATGTTTTCAGAATATTTAGTTTGATCGGTGATGAGATGGTGACGATATTTTTTATTTATTTAATGTTGATGGTTAGGAAAATTTATTTACCTTTTTTTATTTGTGGTGTACATTGGTGACCGGGCTCTGGAATCTCTAAGGTTATGTCTGTGTTGATTCATTATTTTCCGTAAAATTTTTACGGCCAGTACGGTATGAAAAAAAAAAACATTTTTTTTATCAACTCTCCCGCGCTTTCATTGCTTAACGACATGTTATTGTATAGATTACATTTCGCTTTGTGTGTCTTGGAACCAATTCCTTTAGAATAAAAAAATGATTCTTTTTTCATTTTACGATCTAAAGTGTCACCGTAACACGCGCTCCGACTAAACGAACACTACTTGGTATCAATCACTTGTACGTCAGAGGAAATCAGTTGACCTAAAACTGGAAGATTTGCGATTCGCGTTAGATATCTTGATTTTATTTCTCTATTTGTGTGGAGACTCAGTAAATTATTCATAAGTCGATTGAGAACGCAATCCGATCGCGTGTATGCAAATATTCCCAAATGGATCCGTGTAGATATTAGTGTTTTCGACGTGATTATGAAAAAAAATACTCAAATGTTGAGGTTACGTATGTTGGAGAATGAATAATTTCAGAAGCTAGATCATTGTGACGTGCGTATTGTACTGAAGTACGTTGTGGTATTCATGAAAGAAAACTGTAACATGATTGTTGTCGCAAATTACTTTCGAACGGAATCTTTCTACAAAATTTACAAATACTAACCGCTATCCTAAAAAAAGGCTCGGTTGGATCGAGCAATAACTTTGTTGGCCAATAAAGTTATTGGTTGATCTAATCAAGACTTTTCCGTGTAGAGCAGCGATACAAGAATTAACACTAATTCTAGTCGATACAAGAATTAACACTAATTCTAGTGTTGCAATGCCGACACCGTTAACGTGTTAATAGTAGTATTTCATCGGCGTCCTTTCCATTTAAAACTATTTGTTTTTCACCTCGCATTATCACTACGATTCGTGTGGACTTCACACGGCATTTTTCACAGTGTACACTAAGAAAAAAAAAGTAGTTGAAGAAACCAATAAATGGGTTCCGACGGTAACTCGAAAGAGTTGATACAGCGTCAACTAATCGGTGGGTTATGGCAACTACTGATTGGTTATGGCAACTACTCGTTGGTTATAGCAACTACTCGTTGGTTGTACGAACTACTTAGTTGGTCGACGGAACTGCAATGCGCTTGCGCCACCTACGGGCTGTTCGTGAAAACAGCACAGACATTGGTTAGAGGAACTAACTCGCTGGTCTTGCGGACTATTTGTCCATAACCAATCGCGAATACATCGATTCGTGTCTTCGAATTAGTTGGGACAACTAATTCGCGGTACAGCATTTGCTGAAGTTAGTTATCCCAACTACTTATTTCTTTCAGTGTAGAAAAATGGGTAGTCGGGATAAATAATTATTTTTTCCGTGTACGGTTGTCTGTTATAAGTGCTTTCCAACAACGTTCTCGAACGATCAGTGCTGCGTTTGACTCTGATCCCTGCCTTTCATGTAACTTTCTCTCTGATCTTCTCATGTAGGACTATTTGTTGTCCAGTATTCAATGTATCACAAATTCGATAGAGTTTTCAGAATTGTCAAATGGTGTCACAGCGCCGGCGTCTGTCTAGCCGTAATGTAAAGGGAGGATGAAAATGAACAAGCATACAATCACGTGATAACGGAAATAAATTAAAAATGATACGATCGCGAGAAACGCGATTATTACTCATAGAATTAGTATTAAAAACGCAACAACAATACAACTACAGCAAAAATAATTGACCTAAAAATTCAATCCACGTGAGGAAAGTGATCTTTACCTGTATTAGTGAACACAGTGTTTTTTAACGTCTCGGATCTCTGCTCTAGTTTATTGCTTCCATTAATAAACCCACGCTCGAGTGTAAGCTCGACGGCATTCGCAAAGCTCAGAGTCTCGAGCCAGTGAATATAAATATTGCGTACATGTCGCAGTGAAACGTTTGACGATTTTACAACCCTTCACGTGAAGGTATATCCTTTCAGGATATCTCGACGTTAATATTCCTGCGATGTTGCCTCCTGCGGTACTTGGCTCGTTGACATAGTTGGAAATGAATGCAGCAAGTAAAATAATGAGAGAATTCATTTTTCTTCTAGTGCTATCTTCTCGACGTTTCTTTTGCTCGCCATGTATTACTTCTTCATTCATCAACTGCTTTGCAATTGCAATTATTATTTGCATCTTCCGGTTCTCTAGCTAACTTTTTCAGGCTTCAGTCGCCAAGTATCTGCAAACGATGTAGATGATTTGTCCACGAAGTCCTCCGAACGACCTAGCATATAAGACCCTTAAAACTTTTTGTTTGATGGTCTTCTAGGACCGTAGTTGCAGAGCTTCTCATCTCAACTTTTCGCTTTTTTGCCCTTTTATTCGTCGTGCTGTCAATTTTTTTGCTTAAGGAGGCATTGTCTGTTAGGGATGTGCAGAGACCAAACTCGGGACAATCCGAATAGCTCGACGTTTGATTCGACTCGTCGCTCATCGAGCTCGTTCGAGTCAGCATAATTCAGACTATGTGCATGTTGATGGTCAAGCTCCCCAGCGGCTCGTATAACGGAACGCGCGCATCCCGCTTGGCTCGATTACATTGCTCGAGTTGTACAAGAATTACGAATGAAAATTATTTTCCGATAAAATAAATGAGAGAATTTTTTCAAACCGGATGTGCTTTCCTGTGCTTCTGATATTTAGTTCATGGTAAGCCCACGTGTATTTTCACGCGCGTCTTTGGCCCGCGCAAAAAGAGAAGTACATTCCTTTAAGGGGTTAGGCCACTCTAGAATTTTCGAAAAATCGTTCTTTTTCTCCTTGGAAATTACTCATTAGGGTTTCTAGAATGCTGTCCCGAAAGATTATGGCAGGCAAAAATTTCTAAATGCCCCATTTTCGAATTTCAATGGAAGGCCGCCCGGTCAGCAGGGAACCTCTCTTGTGTGCGCATCGGTAAAGGGTTCATGATGTTCATGGCAACGGGCTAAAGCTAAAAATAGTTTGACTGAATATAAACATAAGCCAGCTTTTCCAGCTAATGTGTATGAAGTATTAAACCAATCTACGAAGAACTGACCAGTGATGATCTTCTTAGGCGATGTATCGGTGGTTACACGCAAAACAACAACGAGAGCTTTATTTCGACTGTGTGGGCATTGGCCGCAATATCGGTTTCTAGTGGTAAAACTGTTTTTCGATGTCGTCACAAATATTGCAGTTTGTACATGCAATGACGGGTTTTCATCAATTTTACACATTATGAAAGAAATGGGCCTAGAAATCGGCGTGAATTCCTACAAAACGTGTCTGGCGATCGACGATTAGCGCATAATGCTTGGTGAGAGATCACTGTCTGAAGTGGTAAAAGAGGCAAGCATGGCTTCCAAATCGAGCAGAAAAGAAATACAAGAGCAGGGCAGTCAACTGGGAGGCCAATTATATGGTGCAGGCATTGCAGATTAAAGGTATATCAATATTACCGATGATTTTCTACTACTCAAAACTTTAAACGTGGTTATCTCTAAACTGCTCTTTTAAAGTTGGCCGGAAACAGAGCTCAAAAAGTTTACCACCGATTTATTTGATATTTATATATATGTTCAAAAATACATTATCTATAAAGGTACGTAGGATTTTTTTTTTTTAGTTGCATAGTTTTTAGGCCAAATTTTTGAACTTTCACTTTAGATGCTCGCCATTTCGTCAACAATGCCTGTATCGTGAAAATCCTACATACTTCTCTAGCTACTGTTATGTGTAAGTGAAAACCGTTAAAAAACTCATCATAATCTAAGAATTACAGAAGCTGTGTGTCCGGCCGTGGATTCCAAAAAAAAAGAGATGACATCGCAACAACTCTGGACAGCCAACATTTTTAAAATTAAATACTATGAAATAAATTACTGTGTACAGTTAATGGTATGTACAATAAATACCCTTTCTCAAAAAATCGATGGCTCTGATAGTTTTTCTGAAAAGTATTCCCAAAAAAAGCCTTTTTTGTGGTCCTCTAGAGTGGCCTAACCCCTTAACATTAATTTACATCTGCCGCAAAGCCGCCTCTATAGGGAGGATTATTTATTTTATTTCTGGTTGCTACATAGAAAAACTTTTTGAAAGATAAAAATTATTGACGAAGCAATGTGCAAGTTTTATTTTGTATCCTTATTGAAAAGAATTCAAAATCACGTAAGATCTGAGACGCTTCACTGATTGTCACTAATATCGGTACGTAGTAGGAGTGAATGTAATTTTTTCTGTGAAGAAAAGTTCAGTTGATTACCTCAAATTTTACCTGAATTAGATCAAAACGAGAATTTTTTTAAAATTACGAAATCTAAAAAAAACCGAACCGCTTTACCGATTTTATAATGCTTATAGCAATTGAAGATCAGATTCGGAAGGAAGAAGCTGATTCGGTCGAGAAGTTTACAAATTACGGATATATGAATTTTCAGACTTTCATCGCGCACACACACACACACACACACACACACACACACACACACACACACACACACACGCACGCACGCACGCACGCACGCACGCACGCACGCACGCACGCACGCACGCACGCACGCACGCACGCACGCACGCACGCACGCACGCACGCACGCACGCACGCACGCACGCACGCACGCACGCACGCACGCACGCACGCACGCACGCACGCACGCACGCACGCACGCACGCACGCACGCACGCACGCACGCACGCACGCACGCACGCACGCACGCACGCACGCACGCACGCACGCACGCACGCACGCACGCACGCACGCACGCACGCACGCACGCACGCACGCACGCACGCACGCACGCACGCACGCACGCACGCACGCACGCACGCACGCACGCACGCACGCACGCACGCACGCACGCACGCACGCACGCACGCACGCACGCACGCACGCACGCACGCACGCACGCACGCACGCACGCACGCACGCACGCACGCACGCACGCACGCACGCACGCACGCACGCACGCACGCACGCACGCACGCACGCACGCACGCACGCACGCACGCACGCACGCACGCACGCACGCACGCACGCACGCACGCACGCACGCACGCACGCACGCACGCACGCACGCACGCACGCACGCACGCACGCACGCACGCACGCACGCACGCACGCACGCACGCACGCACGCACGCACGCACGCACGCACGCACGCACGCACGCACGCACGCACGCACGCACGCACGCACGCACGCACGCACGCACGCACGCACGCACGCACGCACGCACGCACGCACGCACGCACGCACGCACGCACGCACGCACGCACGCACGCACGCACGCACGCACGCACGCACGCACGCACGCACGCACGCACGCACGCACGCACGCACGCACGCACGCACGCACGCACGCACGCACGCACGCACGCACGCACGCACGCACGCACGCACGCACGCACGCACGCACGCACGCACGCACGCACGCACGCACGCACGCACGCACGCACGCACGCACGCACGCACGCACGCACGCACGCACGCACGCACGCACGCACGCACGCACGCACGCACGCACGCACGCACGCACGCACGCACGCACGCACGCACGCACACACACACACACACACACACACACACACACACACGGACACACACGGACACGGACAATTTTTGTAAACCACTATCCTCGACGTTTCTGAACATTCTGAATAGTCTAACATAAAAATGCCGAAAACAAATTTTCCGTGGAAACAAAGCTCCATCTATGAGGAAGCTAAGCCGAATCTTTATATTCCAATTCAAATTTGAAGTATCAAACAGTATATTACGATACGCACGCGATTAAACTGTTCCCGACGAGGTTGAGTTTTCAGCACGAACCGAAGGCGAGTGTTGCAATCATACGAGTTGACGGAAACTTTCCCAGATTAATTTTGTGCAAGACTTTATTTCACTAGAACGAGAAGTGCGACTTCTCTCACGCGAATCGAAGTGAAACTGCAGCGCCCGTGACCTTTTTAAACTTTAAAAGAGCACAGCTGCATAATATGAGGCACGCAGGCCAGCTCACGTGATGAGCGTAGTAAGGTATTCAAGAAGGAATAAATAAAATTTTCTAGTAGGGAGAACTAAAATAATGTATTCAATCCAGGCTTATTGTTTCCAGGCGTATAAATATTTTAGTAGTAGTACACGTGTTTATTGACAATATTTACATTATATATATTTTTACATTTTTTAAATTCCAAAGAAATGTATCAGTACCATTATACATTAAATATTGCCAATGGGCCATCGACCTTCCGATCTTCAGCCCGAGGTGCTTATTACTATTTCGGGTTTCGTAATGCGTTATATTGAATTTTATTTATTTTTCTAATTTTCGTTGTATAATCATTTTAGATATTAGTAAATAGTGTGGGTAGAAAATTTGTGCCTTGGTATGTGGTGTCGCGTTTGTTTATACATAGTGGTTCTAGGTTTTGTAGTTGTCTTAATGAGAATTTTTTGGTCAAACATTTTATATTTGCTGGATTTAGAAATATTCCGTATTTGCTGAGCTTGAAGAAAATTCGATTTTAACGAATATGCATCGTCACTGTTACTTAAATAATAGAAAGATTTCACCTATTATTCCTGGTATAGTTCATACATAATTTAAACATGGGAAATTTACAAGCTAGATATAGTTTGTTCAAACCACAACCCAGGCAGTCATCGCCATAATCGGTCGAGTATTGTACTCTTTTCCATCCATATTACACTTTTTCTATTCTCATATTATCTTATTATGTGAGCTGTGATGTCAAGCTCTAAGTTCATTAAAAGTTTATAATTCATTACAAAACAAAATACGAAGCATTGTGACCAAACAGAACATGACATTCCAGTAAAATAGTTGCAGTCTGCTCTATATAGATATTCAGTATTTACATTTAACATGCGGCAACTTGCAATGGATGACACTTTATGAAGCCTGGACCTAAGTATGCATACATGAGGACGTTAATGACAGGAAATGAATTAATGAGTCAGTAGGCAGCAAGCACTAATTAAATTAAGCCCTTAGACGTCAATAATGATAAGAATCCACATCCCTCATGCTGTTGTATGAAAAAAAGGATTAACGAATCCATCGACGATTCAACGCATTCCTCCACGTCGGATAGCCTGTGTGGGAAACTGTTTGGCATGAACTAGTCTGAATCAAGAGTGCAGCTTGAAAGCATCCATAAATGGTACGACTATCTAGGATTAATCTTTTTTTCATGTCGCAGGTTTTCTGATGAGAGGCTAAACATAATTTATCTAGCATTCACGAATAGATAACATGGTTTTCTAAGATCTATCTAGCTTTTACGTCGCAAGTTATCCGACGAGAAGCAAGACATAATCTTTCTAACATAAGTATAAGATGCCTTCGTCAACTAGAGTCGAGCCAGTTTTGCTTTAAAAATATTGTCTTCAGCCTTGCATACGACTCCGTTGAACTCGCGCCGACTATGTTTGTAAGACCAAATCTCAAATCGTTCTTTGAATCGCGCGCGAGTAGTAAAGAAACTGAACTTCTACGCAATCAATTAAGATGACGAAGGTATTTATTTTGATTGATAACGTTTGAATTCACTTTACACCAAGAAACTTATACCGGCGTTGAACTATTTGTTGAATGTATGATTAAAGAAGCTAGTAACAAAGTCTTCTGTGGCAAGAATCTAAAAAGAAGTCTAACGAACTATGAAAAATTAATTCAGAATGGTGAGGGGGAGTGTCGCCCGTGTCTGCGAGATATAAGAAAAAAACCGACTATTTATGACTCGAGCGTCCACTGGACACGGGGTACAGTTGTACAGGCGGACTGCGGTAGGCTAGTCTCTCCGCGCGCTGAAGACAATCTTCAGAAACCAATTTTAAACAATGCGTTTTGCCTTTTGGAGACCACCCGTTCGTGCTGTATTCGGTCGATTGTTGGATTAAGCAATGTTTTAGCTTCTCGCATGTGGTCTGCAAATGTCTTCAAAATCGACGGTAAGGCCGACAAAATGCAATTTCCTTATTTTCAATAAGGGTACGGAAAGAAACAGCATTACAATGGTGATTCATGCTGCTATTCTTTCCGAGACGGAACATATTGCTTAGAACCACTTACGTAGTTGTGGGTAGGCAACATCGGCCGCCAAACCAGTAATTCTTTATTACTTACCTGGTAATGATTTCATTACTAATTTTCGTTGCGTACAGGATCCCTAAAGGCAGGAATTTTTTTTTAAATGAAAAAGTGATTTTTCGTGGTGTTTATTCTCTGTTACGTGTCTTTAATTAATATAAACGCCATTAATCACAATAAACGGCAGTATATTAATTCTGTTTTTTCTTATTGATCCTAGGCCATTTAGGTGATACTGGATTTGCAGGCCAATAGAGAAATTCGGATTCGTGCCTAGACAGTTTTTTTCTATAGGGTTACGCTATTCTCGCGCTGACTGATCAGTAGCTCAGTTTACTGAGCGTATTTGTAAAATTTTATTCAGGTCCTGACAATTTTTTTTAAACAGCGAGAACTTACACGTAGCGTTCGGATCTAACTAGTTTTCTGACCTAGATATCGTAGAGTATATAGGAAAACTTGTCGTTTTCCAGCTGGTGGCCACTTTGAATTTCCACCGGGGAGGTTTGTTAGAATGTGGTATTTCTACTTCAACAATTTTGTACCTATATGCGCATACACGTGGGTAACAATGCTAGCAAATAAAACGCAGCAGGTAAGCAGCTAGCGCTATAAGCGGAATCAAACTCTCTGAGATCAATACTTTGATTAGAATACGTACTGACTGTGCTATTACTTTACAGAAAATACAACATTTTGTCGAACTCGGGTATTTCAACTTTAACGAGCGGTACTTGCGCGCGCAAGAAAAAAGTATTAAATCAGTACTAAAAACAGTATGGAAGATATAATATCTGAAGTATGATCTATTAGAGTGAATTAATACGAACAAGTAATAGGCAGAACTACAATGGAGCGTGGATTAACCGAACGGCAATTATCCTAAACATCAATCATCCAAACGATGATTTCTTTTATTTAATTTTTTTTTTCAATTTCATTATTATTCTTTCCAAGGTACGGCTTCTATTGCCTTTTACCGACCTTCCCTCTTTTCCTATCACTCCGTACCCGCACTTCGCTGAGCTAACCCAACCTTCGATGCGTCCACAGCCGACTTAGCTATACTATATCGCATTTGCTATGGGTACGGGGAAACTGCAGAAAACCCGTAGCGATGCAGATGGCCGTATATTCTTCTGAGTACCCGGCGTACACACGAAAGTTAGTTACCTAAGTATGTATACCGAGGCCTCAGAAAAACTGAGCTCCCGCTTACTGGTTGATGAGCCAGCCGGTGCACGGCTAAGCGGTCACCCATCCAAGTTATGCCCTCAAACAATGCTGCTTAACTTAGAGGATCACCAGAGCCGTACACCGACCGCGCAACCACCGGTGTCGGTACGATGATTTCTTTTATCCAAATCGTGAATCATCCGAAAGAAAGATGCGGTCTATTCAAATTTTCATTTTTCGCATACATTGTTGCGCGACTCAGCGAACTCAGACTCGCATGGTGTTCTGACCTCCCCCCCCTTCCCCACCCCAACAGAAAATGTAAAATGGAAGGCATAGGAAAAGCCAGTACCCATAGGAAACGCCAGCAATAACAAGAGGCCCAATGCTTGGGCGCGTAATGGCTACCAACTGTTAGCTGCCAATACTGGTTATAACCAGGATTGGCCGAGTAATAGCTACCGACTTTTCGCTTCCAGTATTGGTTAAACTCCGAACCAGAACTGGCTCCCAGCATTGGTCTGTGTTCACTGGCCGAGTAAAGGCTTCCAATATTGGTCGAGTAATGAATAGCAACTGCTGGCTGCAACTACTGGTTGTACTCCGAAGCAGTGCTGGCGCCCAGCATGGGCCAATGTTCACCGGCCAAGTAAAGGCTATCAGTAGTGTGCCAATGTTGGGGACCATTGCCTTAGTTCCAATACCTTGTCACGCAGAACAGCCAGTCGTGAGCAGCCGTAGGCTGCATTAAGTCATTATCTTGATGCCAATAATTGACATAACCTCAATATCGTGTACCGTCGGCATCACTAGCGGTGACCAGAGAAGAAAACATATTTCTTTACCGTAGTTTTAAAAAAGGTTTTGCACTCAAACTTTTTTGGATCTGCCATTTTCTTATCCTACATTGTTGAGTTAAGATTGGTAACTGATCGTTTTCTTAAGAAACCTGACGACTCGATTTTTTGAAAATGAAGTCGTTTTTGTATATTAGCCGCAATATCGGATTCGATGAGTCTCTCTGGTTCGTGTATCATACAAATTATATAACTTATTGCCATTTGCACAGCCGTATTAGATCCTCCATTTTTTATTTCTGATTTCAGACTATAATTCTTTAACCAGTGGCTTCAAAAACATTCTTGTACCAAATTTTATCCAAATCCATGTGATGTCACTGTAATTGTTAACGTAGACGCAAGTATTATGGAGTTGAAGTATAAGCAATTCATATAGTCCGTTTGGTCTAGTGGATAGCGTGCTCGTAGGGTAGTTAGGTAGCTTAGATGGGTCGTATAGGCCTTAGGTTCAAATCCAACCAACATCACTTTCCAGAAAGCTATCGAAAAAATTGTATCTGTGGGTCGCTCCCTTTTTTTTTCTTTAAAAATAATAGAATAATATTATTAAAATTATTGGAGGTGGTCCGTTAGGATTTATTTTTTAAATTAATTAATTAATTAAATTCCGAATATTTCCCGCCGTTACTCGTCCGATACTGGTCGAGTTTGTTACCATTCCTGGGCATCATTAACCCCCAGTAACCGGCAGTACACAACTACCAGTACTGAACCCAAAATATCATCCAGTAGTTATCCAGTAATTAGCCAGTTCTGGTTTCTGTTGACGTGCCATTACTGAGAGACTGGCCACCAACACATGCCCAGAACTGGCCAATTGTACATTTCTACATGGGTAGTCATATTGAGGAATACTCAATCGCTTTCTTTTTCATTTCGTATGCAGTATTAGACCCAATTATTTTACGAATACTAGTTATATACCTCACAGCCCCCTTTTGCACCGACAGTTCGAGCAGATGCATTTCCACTTCAGTGCCAATTTTTCGAAAACAAAGCGTTCTCACAACCTCCACTCAGCTCTACACTCGACAACCTATACCACTTTCCGCGCATTTCGCATTATCTTCTATGTACTGTTAGGTAGTTCCTTTTCCATTTCCTTTATTTATCTCGCTCACTGTTCCTCCTTGTCATCCTTTTGTGAACTCACGGGTGTTCTCGCTCCTTCGCTGCACTCAAGGGATACTCAACATACCAATGCTGTATAGTAGTGCATATTATACCGTACGGAAACGAGGGTGGACTCCATGAATGACTGGCCAAACAGTCGCCTCCTTCAACGCACCGGCATAGCGCTTCTACAAACTCCTAAGAATTGGCAGGTCCGTACGTATTTGCATTCAATTTCTTAGAAGGGTACTTCGCTCAACGTCCCTCCGGTGAAATAGGGTTTTGCACAAGATGGCGAGTCTTACTGCGTAAAGGAAACGGGAAGGAGTTCACTATCGCTGCCACCAGTACGCGTCAACCGAGGGCCCAGTTGAACGAGTCCTCGCTGGCCAAACATTAGCATTACGTAGTACATCCGACTCCTTCTCGTTTCTCTTTCCTACCCCTATCGCCTTCGTTGACGGGACAACACTTCCATCAAAGTCGCTCCCGAAATCCCCCTGATATCCTTGCTCTTCCTTCTTCTCTCATTACTTTATTGACTCTGTCTTCACTTTCGACCCAGCCTCATTCGGACTTCCTAGCTAAATATTATTATTCATGAACTTGAATTTTGGAGATACCGTTGTTGATGTGACATATTCGGATACTACTACAATGTTATTCGAGATTTCCATGTTAGGACCCCCGAATGGTCCAAAATATTGAAAAAGTGGTTTAGAAAAATGTCCGTATGTACACTAGAGTATGCCAAAAAAGGCGATATTTTTTTCTTTGCTCTCTGCCCAAAATATCGTAGCAGACGTCTTAGTAATGATCCTGTTGAAAGCGGAGCTCATCATTTTTACTTTCTCATCACAGACAGAGTATGTGAAAGAGAAAGTATTGCATTCCAAATAAAATTCGATTCCAAGATTTCAATGGAAATACATGTTTTGAGTGTCCTAGATGCCAAAAAACACATTAACTCATTTCTGTCCGTCCGTCCGTCTGTCTGTCTGTCTGTCTGGCGTCTGTAGGTACCGTCCGGAAACACAATAACTTTTGATAAAATCTGTGTACCGCAAAGAAATATGGTGTCCACTTTCTGCATCTAAATTATAGTTTTGGTATTGAAACCCAATTCAAAATCTCCACTATTTCTGGTACTTTATCTGAAATGTGATAAAATTGAAATAAAATATGTTATTCATTTTTTATGCTTTTGATTCGATAAGCAATGAACAACAAGTGATTCAATATAGTGAAGACTTTGTTGTTCTTTTAGTAACTCACATGACATTTCTGGAACCATCCTCAATCAGACATTTCTATTGTGAAATATGGATTGCCTTACAGGTCTACTAAAAAAAGACTGCTATCAATGATCTTGAGTAGTTTTCAGGGAGAAATACATTATAAATACTGACATAAAATATTATATATAGAAAAGTGCATAGACAGAAAAGATTTAAGGTTAAGTTAACACTCATGATGTTAGACTATAAACACTGATACATCCATAGTTTTTATTCTTCCCTGTTTGTTGCGCAGCGAGAAATCTGAGCGAAAAAAGACTGCTATCAATGATCTTGAGTAGTTTTCAGTGAGAAATACACTATAAATATTTACATAAAATATTATATATAAAAAAGTGCATAAACAGAAAAAATTTAAGGTTAAATTAACACTCATGATGTTAGATTATAAAGACCGATACATCCATAGTTTTTATCACTCGCATAGCATTTAATATGAATTCCAAATACTGCGGCGGCCTCATATACGCCATAATATGCGAAAACTTTGGTATATGAATAACAAATATAAACCGACTTGTCAAACTATCGCAGTGCTGACAACAACACCAACAAACAAACAAGAAAGAGAGATGTGGCGTGAAGGCGCGATCATACCGTGCACGCCCTCGAGAGGGCGGGTCGTAGCTTGAATTTGAATTAAAAAATACGTTCTTAAGAAATTATAGGGTGAGATATAGATTACAATTAAAAAAATAATAAAAATACAAATGAAATAAAAATTGGAAAACAATTAAAATTAAAATAAAAATTAATGAAAGTTAGAAAACATTTTTAAGTAAAAAAAAATCTACTGTCTCAAATTTATACAATTACAAAAACAAACAAACGAACATTACAAACTAACTTCACAAAGTATCTTCACGACAGTAACATGACTCCAGCAGCAATCGAGATGAGAAAGTCACGTGTTGCGTCACGCCAGTAGCAATTTTTTATTCTTAGAGGTCCATCATCGCGTTTCAAGTTTTCCCAGTTAAATAACACTGAAAAGTGATTTTGTTCCATTATTTTTCTCTGCAACCAAAGAAGAATTTTTTTTCACAAAATTAATGACTACACATTATGAAACATTCAATTTCGAACTGAAAATCTTATTGAGTGGAATTTCTATCGTCAATATTTGATTTATTACAGAGCCTTGAAACTTTCCATCAGATATGCATAAAAAACCATCAAAATAAGATTCAATGAGTCCGTAAATTATAACCGTTAGCAATACATAAAATTTTGAACGGGTGTTGTGGAAAATTCAATGTTCTAATGAATTTCTATTGAATTTATTGTACTAACATCAGTAGTTCACTTAATGACAGTTAAAAATACAAAAAACTTTTTTGGTCTGTAACTTTGTAAATATCAACGATACGACAAACTCGCTGAAAACTTTTATGTAGTGCGTCAGACGGCTGAAAATTTTTTCGCTAAACTTTTTGTCCTAACTTCAATAAATTTGCTAAGATATGTTTAAAAGAACGCGGAAAATTTACAACGCTCTACTAAAAATTTCAAGGCTCTGTAACAAATCAAAAATTAAAGATAAAAATTCGACTCAAAAAAATTTCTTGCTCAAAATTCAATGATTCATGAGATGTGGTCATTGATTTTATGAAAAAAATTTCTTCTTAGGTTGCAGGGAGAAAGAATAGAAAAAAAAATCACTTTACTGAGTTATTAAAATGGGAAGACTTCAAACGCGATGATGGACCTCTAAGGAATGAAATTATGAGCGTCGCTTTTGACAGAGTCATTACAAAGATGTATTCTACGATATTTTCAGCGAGGAGCAGGGTAAAAAGATATCGCTCATTTTGGCACACCCTAGTGTACACTGTTAAAAATATTACAAAAATTAATATATGCATTGGAAGTTCCTTCGCAGATACGTCATATCAAATTTGATTTGGTATACAAATTGGACTTGATGTTACGAAATTCCAATAGTAATATTATAATCACAACTTCTACGAAGTATTGAGGATACTTAATCAAAAGACGCAGTGGCGCGTCACGACACCACGTATAAAAATTAAACAAATTGATGTTGTAAAATGTCCGCTTGACTCATATTAAATTCGCAAGAATTTTTCGTATCTCAATTGCTATTTGTATATTACATTTAGTTCTCATTTCCCGATATTAAGGTTAACCCAAATGAAGTACAAAAATTGGAAAAAAGGTCCTGAATTTTCGCTATGTGAGCTAACATAGACAGCAGCCACAGATATTTCTATTTAAGGACTGCTCACTTGTGAAGTGAATTGATAGGTGATTCCACAGTTGCAGAGTTTAATGTATTGTAACGAATCTCGAAATGTGTGGGACTCGAGGCGGTCGTTCGTATGTGAATAGTTGTTGAGGTGATCAGTATAGTACCGCCGTCTCCAAATTGATTATTGATTGAAGAAAAGGGGGGAGAGAAAAATTAGCGCTCTCACTCGGCACGAATTTAGTCGTTTGCGAACTCACTATGAGGATTGACAAAATATCAATCGTATAAATTTATATCAATTTATATATATATATATAAATTGATACGATTGATATTTTGTCAATCATATATATATATATATATATATATATATATATATATATTGATATTTTGTCAATCATATATATATATATATATATATGATTGACAAAATATCAATCGTAGAGCAATAGCCAGATACCACAATTAACGGCTACCGAATAAGCTTGTCTACGCGGCTGATGATACGGAGGTAAAAGACCTTGGAAAAGAACAACACCCAAACGGAATTCCAAGACCACCGATTTTGGAGAGAAAATGTTTCCTGATTTTGGGCCGAAGAGGCCACAAGTTGCCAAGGGTTGTCCAGTGACATCAACGGCTCCGTATCACACCTATGCCAATGAACCAATGGCGGCGTAACGAGCGAGCAAAGACTTTTGGCGAGATAAGTGCCCCAATTATATCAGTGCCCCTATTTTTTAACGGAATGTCGGAATAATTGTATCACCTTTAAAAATGGTATGTGATATGAAATGATATTTAATATTATGGAATTTCTGTTATATGAAATGATATATGATCATGAAATGATTGGGCAATGATATTCGGTATGCTATGATGTATAATTATAAAATGATACGTGATATGCAATGGTTATGAAATGATACGAGGGATGTACCCAATGAAATAATTTCTTCATATGATTATAAATATGAATTATAAATGTAATGAAACGATTAATGAATTAATAAGTTGATTGTTTAATGAGATATCTAGCGAAATAAATGTATGAGATGATTATTAGATGAATTTGTAAATGAAAGGAAATAACGTTGTTGTTTTATAAAAGAATCCATTGCCGTAATTGTCTCAGTGGTATCATTGTGTGGAGGAATACTTGCTTCCGAACCACTTAGCAATCTTCCATTAAGAAAAATTAATACAGTATAATTAATGTATAATATAATGGATGTAGTGATTTGTGAATGGCAGTTGCGTCGGTTTATCGTTAATTTATTGACGGTAGACTACCTTACACTGAGCGAAATTGAGTTAATCCTTCAGTGATAAATGATAGTCCATGTTTAACCTCCTGTGTATTCCAGTCTAGCGGCCAAAAATACATGATAAAAACCATACGCCAAGTCCGAGGGATAATGGAAGATAGTTTTTCGCGTTTTTCCGCGAATTATCGGTCCTATCGCGAAATGGACGTTCATTTGTGATCACTAATTTCTCAAGCGGATTTCAAGTCACCTGATGAGTTTTTCGTAAAACCATAGGAATATTCGTAATCAGCGGAGTTCAGTAAATTGAAAAAACCTGGGCGCCTGTAAAAATAATAATTTCTCAGGAAGATATCGTAGAATCACTGAGTTTATCGGAAAACGAGAAAAGTTAAGATCCTCGCAGATGGTTTTTTACGTTTATTAAAAATTCTGCGCGTTCTATAGCTTAAATAATGTTATATTTCTGTTCAGCGACTAAAAATACATGATATAAACTATATGCAGAGTTCAAGGAATGATGCAAACAGTTTTTCGCGTTTTCCTCGCGAAATATTGGTCCTAGCGCAAAAAGGACGTTCATTTGTGATCACTAAATTCTCATGCGGATTTCAAGTCACCTGATAAGTTTTTTGTTAAACCATGGGCATATTCGTAATCAGCGGAGCACAGTGCATTGAAAAAACTTGGGCGCGTGTAAAAATAATGATTTCTCAGAAAGATATCGTAGAATTACTGAGATTATCGGAAAACGAGAAAAATAAAGATCCTCGCTGCCGGTTTTTCACGGTTATTATAAATTCTACGCGTTCTATCACTAAAATAATGTTATATTTCTGTTCAGCGACAAAAAATACATAATATAAACTATATGCGGAGTTCAAGGAATAATGCAAACAGTTTTTCGCGTTTTTCCCGCGAAATATCGGTCCTAGCGCAAAAAGGACGTTCATTGGTGATCACTAACTTCTCATGCGGATTTCAAGTTACCTGATGAGTTTTTTGTAAAACCATGCGCCTATTCGTAATCAGCGGAGCACAGTGCATTGAAAAAACTTGGGCGCGTGTAAAAATAATGATTTCTCAAAAAGTTATTGTAGAATTACTAAGATTATCGGAAAACGAGAAAAATAAAGATCTTCGCTGCCGGTTTTTCACGGTTATTATAAATTCTACGCGTTCTATCACTAAAATAATGTTATATTTCTGTTCAGCGACCGAAAATACATAATATAAACTATATGCGGAGTTCAAGGAATGATGCAAACAGTTTTTCGCGTTTTTCTCGCGAAATATCGGTCCTAGCGGAAGAAGGACGTTCATTGGTGATCACTAACTTCTCATGCGGATTTCAAGTTACCTGATGAGTTTTTCGTATAACCATGGGCATATTCGTAATCAGCGGAGCACCGTGCATTGAAAAAACTTGGGCGCGTGTAAAAATAATGATTTCTCAGAAAGATATCGTAGAATTACTAAGATTATCGGAAAACGAGAAAAATTAAGATCCTCGCTGCCGGTTTTTCACGGTTATTATAAATTCTACGCGTTCTATCACTAAAATAATGTTATATTTCTGTTCAGCGACCGAAAATACATAATATAAACTATATGCGGAGTTCAAGGAATGATGCAAACAGTTTTTCGCGTTTTTCTCGCGAAATATCGGTCCTAGCGCAAAAAGGACGTTCATTGGTGATCACTAACTTCTCATGCGGATTTCAAGTTACCTGATAAGTTTTTTGTAAAGCCATGCGCATATTCGTAATCAGCGGAGCACAGTGCATTAAAAAAACTTGGGCGCGTGTAAAAATAATGATTTCTCAGAAAGATATCGTAGAATTACTGAAATTATCAGAAAACGAGAAAAATAAAGATCCTCGCTGCCGGTTTTTCACGGTTATTATAAATTCTACGCGTTCTATCACTAAAATAATGTTATATTCCTCTTCAGCCACCAAAAATACATAATATAAACTATATGCGGAGTTCAAGGAATGATGCAAACACTTTTTCGCGTTTTTCTCGCGAAATATCGGTCCTAGCGCAAAAAGGACGTTCACTGGTGATCACTAACTTCTCATGCGGATTTCAAGTTACCTGATAAGTTTTTCGTAAAACCATGGGCATATTCGTAATCAGCGGAGCACCGTGCATTGAAAAAACTTGGGCGCATGTAAAAATAATGATTTCTCAGAAAGATATCGTAGAATTACTAAAATTATCGGAAAACGAGAAAAATTAAGATCCTCGCTGCCGGTTTTTCACGGTTATTATAAATTCTACGCGTTCTATTACTAAAATAATGTTATATTTATGTTTAGCGACCAAAAATACATAATATAAACTATATGCGTAGTCCGAGGAATGATGCAAACAGTTTTTTGCGTTTTTCTCGCGAAATATCGGTCCTAGCGCAAAAAGGACGTTCATTGGTGATCACTAACTTCTCATGCGGATTTCAAGTTACCTGATAAGTTTTTCGTAAAACCATGGGCATATTCGTAATCAGCGGAGCACAGTGCATTCAAAAAACTTGGGCGCGTGTAAAAATAATGATTTCTCAGAAAGATATCGTAGAATTACTAAAATTATCGGAAAACGAGAAAAATTAAGATCCTCGCTGCCGGTTTTTCACGGTTATTATAAATTCTACGCGTTCTATTACTAAAATAATGTTATATTTATGTTTAGCGACCAAAAATACATAATATAAACTATATGCGGAGTCCGAGGAATGATGCAAACAGTTTTTTGCGTTTTTCTCGCGAAATATCGGTCCTAGCGCAAAAAGGACGTTCACTGGTGATCACTAACTTCTCATGCGGATTTCAAGTTACCTGATAAGTTTTTCGTAAAACCATGGGCATATTCGTAATCAGCGGAGCACAGTGCATTGAAAAAACTTATGCGCGTGTAAAAATAATGATTTCTTAGAAAGATATCGTAGAATTACTGAAATTATCGGAAAACGAGAAAAATTAAGATCCTCGCTGCCGGTTTTTCACGGTTATTATAAATTCTACGCGTTCTATCACTAAAATAATGTTTTATTTCTGTTCGGCGACCGAAGATACATAATATAAACTATATGCGGAGTTCGAGGAATGATGCAAACAGTTTTTTGCGTTTTTCTCGTGAAATATCGGTCCTAGCGCAAAAAGGACGTTCACTGGTGATCGATAACTTCTCATGCGGATTTCAAGTTACCTGATAAGTTTTTCGTGAAACCATGGGCATATTCGTAATCAGCGGAGCACCGTGCGTTGAAAAAACTTGGGCGCGTGTAAAAATAATGATTTTTCAGAAAGATATCGTAGAATTACTAAAATTATCGGAAAACGAGAAAAATTAAGATCCTCGCTGCCGGTTTCTCACGGTTATTATAAATTCTACGCGTTCTATTACTAAAATAATGTTATATTTATGTTTAGCGACCAAAAATACATAATATAAACTATATGCGGAGTCCGAGGAATGATGCAAACAGTTTTTTGCGTTTTTCTCGCGAAATATCGGTCCTAGCGCAAAAAGGACGTTCATTGGTGATCACTAACTTCTCATGCGGATTTCAAGTTACCTGATAAGTTTTTCGTAAAACCATGGGCATATTCGTAATCAGCGGAGCACAGTGCATTCAAAAAACTTGGGCGCGTGTAAAAATAATGATTTCTCAGAAAGATATCGTAGAATTACTGAAATTATCTGAAAACGAGAAAAATAAAGATCCTCGCTGCCGGTTTTTCACGGTTATTATGAATTCTACGCGTTCTATCACTAAAATAATGTTATATTCCTCTTCAGCCACCAAAAATACATAATATAAACTATATGCGGAGTTCGAGGAATGATGCAAATAGTTTTTCGCGTTTTTCTCGCGAAATATCGGTCCTAGCGCAAAAAGGACGTTCACTGGTGATCACTAACTTCTCATGCGGATTTCAAGTTACCTGATGAGTTTTTCGTAAAACCATGGGCATATTCGTAATCAGCGGAGCACAGTGCATTGAAAAAACTTGGGCGCGTGTAAAAATAATGATTTCTCAGAAAGATATCGTAGAATTACTGAAATTATCTGAAAACGAGAAAAATTAAGATCCTCGCTGCCGGTTTTTCACGGTTATTATAAATTCTACGCGTTCTATTACTAAAATAATGTTATATTTATGTTTAGCGACCAAAAATACATAATATAAACTATATGCGGAGTCCGAGGAATGATGCAAACAGTTTTTTGCGTTTTTCTCGCGAAATATCGGTCCTAGCGCAAAAAGGACGTTCACTGGTGATCACTAACTTCTCATGCGGATTTCAAGTTACCTGATAAGTTTTTCGTAAAACCATGGGCATATTCGTAATCAGCGGAGCACCGTGCATTGAAAAAACTTGGGCGCATGTAAAAATAATGATTTCTCAGAAAGATATCGTAGAATTACTAAAATTATCGGAAAACGAGAAAAATTAAGATCCTCGCTGCCGGTTTTTCACGGTTATTATAAATTCTACGCGTTCTATTACTAAAATAATGTTATATTTATGTTTAGCGACCAAAAATACATAATATAAACTATATGCGGAGTCCGAGGAATGATGCAAACAGTTTTTTGCGTTTTTCTCGCGAAATATCGGTCCTAGCGCAAAAAGGACGTTCACTGGTGATCACTAACTTCTCATGCGGATTTCAAGTTACCTGATAAGTTTTTCGTAAAACCATGGGCATATTCGTAATCAGCGGAGCACAGTGCATTGAAAAAACTTATGCGCGTGTAAAAATAATAATTTTTCAGAAAGATATCGTAGAATTACTAAGATTATCGGAAAACGAGAAAAATTAAGATCCTCGCTGCCGGTTTTTCACGGTTATTATAAATTCTACGCGTTCTATTACTAAAATAATGTTATATTTCTGTTTAGCGACCAAAAATACATAATATAAACTATATGCGGAGTTCGAGGAATGATGCAAACAGTTTTTTGCGTTTTTCTCGCGAAATATCGGTCCTAGCGCAAAAAAGACGTTCACTGGTGATCACTAACTTCTCATGCGGATTTCAAGTTACCTGATAAGTTTTTCGTAAAACCATGGGCATATTCGTAATCAGCGGAGCACAGTGCATTGAAAAAACTTGGGCGCGTGTAAAAATAATGATTTCTCAGAAAGATATCGTAGAATTACTAAAATTATCGGAAAACGAGAAAAATTAAGATCCTCGCTGCCGGTTTTTCACGGTTATTATAAATTCTACGCGTTCTATTACTAAAATAATGTTATATTTATGTTTAGCGACCAAAAATACATAATATAAACTATATGCGGAGTCCGAGGAATGATGCAAACAGTTTTTTGCGTTTTTCTCGCGAAATATCGGTCCTAGCGCAAAAAGGACGTTCACTGGTGATCACTAACTTCTCATGCGGATTTCAAGTTACCTGATAAGTTTTTCGTAAAACCATGGGCATATTCGTAATCAGCGGAGCACAGTGCATTGAAAAAACTTATGCGCGTGTAAAAATAATGATTTCTTAGAAAGATATCGTAGAATTACTGAAATTATCGGAAAACGAGAAAAATTAAGATCCTCGCTGCCGGTTTTTCACGGTTATTATAAATTCTACGCGTTCTATCACTAAAATAATGTTTTATTTCTGTTCGGCGACCGAAGATACATAATATAAACTATATGCGGAGTTCGAGGAATGATGCAAACAGTTTTTTGCGTTTTTCTCGTGAAATATCGGTCCTAGCGCAAAAAGGACGTTCACTGGTGATCGATAACTTCTCATGCGGATTTCAAGTTACCTGATAAGTTTTTCGTGAAACCATGGGCATATTCGTAATCAGCGGAGCACCGTGCGTTGAAAAAACTTGGGCGCGTGTAAAAATAATGATTTCTCAGAAAGATATCGTAGAATTACTGAAATTATCTGAAAACGAGAAAAATAAAGATCCTCGCTGCCGGTTTTTCACGGTTATTATGAATTCTACGCGTTCTATCACTAAAATAATGTTATATTCCTCTTCAGCCACCAAAAATACATAATATAAACTATATGCGGAGTCCGAGGAATGATGCAAACAGTTTTTTGCGTTTTTCTCGCGAAATATCGGTCCTAGCGCAAAAAGGACGTTCACTGGTGATCACTAACTTCTCATGCGGATTTCAAGTTACCTGATAAGTTTTTCGTAAAACCATGGGCATATTCGTAATCAGCGGAGCACAGTGCATTGAAAAAACTTATGCGCGTGTAAAAATAATGATTTCTTAGAAAGATATCGTAGAATTACTGAAATTATCGGAAAACGAGAAAAATTAAGATCCTCGCTGCCGGTTTTTCACGGTTATTATAAATTCTACGCGTTCTATCACTAAAATAATGTTTTATTTCTGTTCGGCGACCGAAGATACATAATATAAACTATATGCGGAGTTCGAGGAATGATGCAAACAGTTTTTTGCGTTTTTCTCGTGAAATATCGGTCCTAGCGCAAAAAGGACGTTCACTGGTGATCGATAACTTCTCATGCGGATTTCAAGTTACCTGATAAGTTTTTCGTGAAACCATGGGCATATTCGTAATCAGCGGAGCACCGTGCGTTGAAAAAACTTGGGCGCGTGTAAAAATAATGATTTCTCAGAAAGATATCGTAGAATTACTAAAATTATCGGAAAACGAGAAAAATTAAGATCCTCGCTGCCGGTTTCTCACGGTTATTATAAATTCTACGCGTTCTATTACTAAAATAATGTTATATTTATGTTTAGCGACCAAAAATACATAATATAAACTATATGCGGAGTCCGAGGAATGATGCAAACAGTTTTTTGCGTTTTTCTCGCGAAATATCGGTCCTAGCGCAAAAAGGACGTTCATTGGTGATCACTAACTTCTCATGCGGATTTCAAGTTACCTGATAAGTTTTTCGTAAAACCATGGGCATATTCGTAATCAGCGGAGCACAGTGCATTCAAAAAACTTGGGCGCGTGTAAAAATAATGATTTCTCAGAAAGATATCGTAGAATTACTAAAATTATCGGAAAACGAGAAAAATTAAGATCCTCGCTGCCGGTTTTTCACGGTTATTATAAATTCTACGCGTTCTATTACTAAAATAATGTTATATTTATGTTTAGCGACCAAAAATACATAATATAAACTATATGCGGAGTCCGAGGAATGATGCAAACAGTTTTTTGCGTTTTTCTCGCGAAATATCGGTCCTAGCGCAAAAAGGACGTTCACTGGTGATCACTAACTTCTCATGCGGATTTCAAGTTACCTGATAAGTTTTTCGTAAAACCATGGGCATATTCGTAATCAGCGGAGCACAGTGCATTGAAAAAACTTATGCGCGTGTAAAAATAATGATTTCTTAGAAAGATATCGTAGAATTACTGAAATTATCGGAAAACGAGAAAAATTAAGATCCTCGCTGCCGGTTTTTCACGGTTATTATAAATTCTACGCGTTCTATCACTAAAATAATGTTTTATTTCTGTTCGGCGACCGAAGATACATAATATAAACTATATGCGGAGTTCGAGGAATGATGCAAACAGTTTTTTGCGTTTTTCTCGTGAAATATCGGTCCTAGCGCAAAAAGGACGTTCACTGGTGATCGATAACTTCTCATGCGGATTTCAAGTTACCTGATAAGTTTTTCGTGAAACCATGGGCATATTCGTAATCAGCGGAGCACCGTGCGTTGAAAAAACTTGGGCGCGTGTAAAAATAATGATTTTTCAGAAAGATATCGTAGAATTACTAAAATTATCGGAAAACGAGAAAAATTAAGATCCTCGCTGCCGGTTTCTCACGGTTATTATAAATTCTACGCGTTCTATTACTAAAATAATGTTATATTTATGTTTAGCGACCAAAAATACATAATATAAACTATATGCGGAGTCCGAGGAATGATGCAAACAGTTTTTTGCGTTTTTCTCGCGAAATATCGGTCCTAGCGCAAAAAGGACGTTCATTGGTGATCACTAACTTCTCATGCGGATTTCAAGTTACCTGATAAGTTTTTCGTAAAACCATGGGCATATTCGTAATCAGCGGAGCACAGTGCATTGAAAAAACTTATGCGCGTGTAAAAATAATGATTTCTTAGAAAGATATCGTAGAATTACTGAAATTATCGGAAAACGAGAAAAATTAAGATCCTCGCTGCCGGTTTTTCACGGTTATTATAAATTCTACGCGTTCTATCACTAAAATAATGTTTTATTTCTGTTCGGCGACCGAAGATACATAATATAAACTATATGCGGAGTTCGAGGAATGATGCAAACAGTTTTTTGCGTTTTTCTCGTGAAATATCGGTCCTAGCGCAAAAAGGACGTTCACTGGTGATCGATAACTTCTCATGCGGATTTCAAGTTACCTGATAAGTTTTTCGTGAAACCATGGGCATATTCGTAATCAGCGGAGCACCGTGCGTTGAAAAAACTTGGGCGCGTGTAAAAATAATGATTTTTCAGAAAGATATCGTAGAATTACTAAAATTATCGGAAAACGAGAAAAATTAAGATCCTCGCTGCCGGTTTCTCACGGTTATTATAAATTCTACGCGTTCTATTACTAAAATAATGTTATATTTATGTTTAGCGACCAAAAATACATAATATAAACTATATGCGGAGTCCGAGGAATGATGCAAACAGTTTTTTGCGTTTTTCTCGCGAAATATCGGTCCTAGCGCAAAAAGGACGTTCATTGGTGATCACTAACTTCTCATGCGGATTTCAAGTTACCTGATAAGTTTTTCGTAAAACCATGGGCATATTCGTAATCAGCGGAGCACAGTGCATTCAAAAAACTTGGGCGCGTGTAAAAATAATGATTTCTCAGAAAGATATCGTAGAATTACTGAAATTATCTGAAAACGAGAAAAATAAAGATCCTCGCTGCCGGTTTTTCACGGTTATTATGAATTCTACGCGTTCTATCACTAAAATAATGTTATATTCCTCTTCAGCCACCAAAAATACATAATATAAACTATATGCGGAGTCCGAGGAATGATGCAAACAGTTTTTTGCGTTTTTCTCGCGAAATATCGGTCCTAGCGCAAAAAGGACGTTCACTGGTGATCACTAACTTCTCATGCGGATTTCAAGTTACCTGATAAGTTTTTCGTAAAACCATGGGCATATTCGTAATCAGCGGAGCACAGTGCATTGAAAAAACTTATGCGCGTGTAAAAATAATGATTTCTTAGAAAGATATCGTAGAATTACTGAAATTATCGGAAAACGAGAAAAATTAAGATCCTCGCTGCCGGTTTTTCACGGTTATTATAAATTCTACGCGTTCTATCACTAAAATAATGTTTTATTTCTGTTCGGCGACCGAAGATACATAATATAAACTATATGCGGAGTTCGAGGAATGATGCAAACAGTTTTTTGCGTTTTTCTCGTGAAATATCGGTCCTAGCGCAAAAAGGACGTTCACTGGTGATCGATAACTTCTCATGCGGATTTCAAGTTACCTGATAAGTTTTTCGTGAAACCATGGGCATATTCGTAATCAGCGGAGCACCGTGCGTTGAAAAAACTTGGGCGCGTGTAAAAATAATGATTTCTCAGAAAGATATCGTAGAATTACTAAAATTATCGGAAAACGAGAAAAATTAAGATCCTCGCTGCCGGTTTCTCACGGTTATTATAAATTCTACGCGTTCTATTACTAAAATAATGTTATATTTATGTTTAGCGACCAAAAATACATAATAGAAACTATATGCGGAGTCCGAGGAATGATGCAAACAGTTTTTTGCGTTTTTCTCGCGAAATATCGGTCCTAGCGCAAAAAGGACGTTCATTGGTGATCACTAACTTCTCATGCGGATTTCAAGTTACCTGATAAGTTTTTCGTAAAACCATGGGCATATTCGTAATCAGCGGAGCACAGTGCATTCAAAAAACTTGGGCGCGTGTAAAAATAATGATTTCTCAGAAAGATACCGTAGAATTACTAAAATTATCGGAAAACGAGAAAAATTAAGATCCTCGCTGCCGGTTTTTCACGGTTATTATAAATTCTACGCGTTCTATTACTAAAATAATGTTATATTTATGTTTAGCGACCAAAAATACATAATATAAACTATATGCGGAGTCCGAGGAATGATGCAAACAGTTTTTTGCGTTTTTCTCGCGAAATATCGGTCCTAGCGCAAAAAGGACGTTCACTGGTGATCACTAACTTCTCATGCGGATTTCAAGTTACCTGATAAGTTTTTCGTAAAACCATGGGCATATTCGTAATCAGCGGAGCACAGTGCATTGAAAAAACTTATGCGCGTGTAAAAATAATGATTTCTTAGAAAGATATTGTAGAATTACTGAAATTATCGGAAAACGAGAAAAATTAAGATCCTCGCTGCCGGTTTTTCACGGTTATTATAAATTCTACGCGTTCTATCACTAAAATAATGTTTTATTTCTGTTCGGCGACCGAAGATACATAATATAAACTATATGCGGAGTTCGAGGAATGATGCAAACAGTTTTTTGCGTTTTTCTCGTGAAATATCGGTCCTAGCGCAAAAAGGACGTTCACTGGTGATCGATAACTTCTCATGCGGATTTCAAGTTACCTGATAAGTTTTTCGTGAAACCATGGGCATATTCGTAATCAGCGGAGCACCGTGCGTTGAAAAAACTTGGGCGCGTGTAAAAATAATGATTTTTCAGAAAGATATCGTAGAATTACTAAAATTATCGGAAAACGAGAAAAATTAAGATCCTCGCTGCCGGTTTCTCACGGTTATTATAAATTCTACGCGTTCTATTACTAAAATAATGTTATATTTATGTTTAGCGACCAAAAATACATAATATAAACTATATGCGGAGTCCGAGGAATGATGCAAACAGTTTTTTGCGTTTTTCTCGCGAAATATCGGTCCTAGCGCAAAAAGGACGTTCATTGGTGATCACTAACTTCTCATGCGGATTTCAAGTTACCTGATAAGTTTTTCGTAAAACCATGGGCATATTCGTAATCAGCGGAGCACAGTGCATTCAAAAAACTTGGGCGCGTGTAAAAATAATGATTTCTCAGAAAGATATCGTAGAATTACTGAAATTATCTGAAAACGAGAAAAATAAAGATCCTCGCTGCCGGTTTTTCACGGTTATTATGAATTCTACGCGTTCTATCACTAAAATAATGTTATATTCCTCTTCAGCCACCAAAAATACATAATATAAACTATATGCGGAGTCCGAGGAATGATGCAAACAGTTTTTTGCGTTTTTCTCGCGAAATATCGGTCCTAGCGCAAAAAGGACGTTCACTGGTGATCACTAACTTCTCATGCGGATTTCAAGTTACCTGATAAGTTTTTCGTAAAACCATGGGCATATTCGTAATCAGCGGAGCACAGTGCATTGAAAAAACTTATGCGCGTGTAAAAATAATGATTTCTTAGAAAGATATCGTAGAATTACTGAAATTATCGGAAAACGAGAAAAATTAAGATCCTCGCTGCCGGTTTTTCACGGTTATTATAAATTCTACGCGTTCTATCACTAAAATAATGTTTTATTTCTGTTCGGCGACCGAAGATACATAATATAAACTATATGCGGAGTTCGAGGAATGATGCAAACAGTTTTTTGCGTTTTTCTCGTGAAATATCGGTCCTAGCGCAAAAAGGACGTTCACTGGTGATCGATAACTTCTCATGCGGATTTCAAGTTACCTGATAAGTTTTTCGTGAAACCATGGGCATATTCGTAATCAGCGGAGCACCGTGCGTTGAAAAAACTTGGGCGCGTGTAAAAATAATGATTTTTCAGAAAGATATCGTAGAATTACTAAAATTATCGGAAAACGAGAAAAATTAAGATCCTCGCTGCCGGTTTCTCACGGTTATTATAAATTCTACGCGTTCTATTACTAAAATAATGTTATATTTATGTTTAGCGACCAAAAATACATAATATAAACTATATGCGGAGTCCGAGGAATGATGCAAACAGTTTTTTGCGTTTTTCTCGCGAAATATCGGTCCTAGCGCAAAAAGGACGTTCATTGGTGATCACTAACTTCTCATGCGGATTTCAAGTTACCTGATAAGTTTTTCGTAAAACCATGGGCATATTCGTAATCAGCGGAGCACAGTGCATTCAAAAAACTTGGGCGCGTGTAAAAATAATGATTTCTCAGAAAGATATCGTAGAATTACTGAAATTATCTGAAAACGAGAAAAATAAAGATCCTCGCTGCCGGTTTTTCACGGTTATTATGAATTCTACGCGTTCTATCACTAAAATAATGTTATATTCCTCTTCAGCCACCAAAAATACATAATATAAACTATATGCGGAGTTCGAGGAATGATGCAAATAGTTTTTCGCGTTTTTCTCGCGAAATATCGGTCCTAGCGCAAAAAGGACGTTCACTGGTGATCACTAACTTCTCATGCGGATTTCAAGTTACCTGATGAGTTTTTCGTAAAACCATGGGCATATTCGTAATCAGCGGAGCACAGTGCATTGAAAAAACTTGGGCGCGTGTAAAAATAATGATTTCTCAGAAAGATATCGTAGAATTACTGAAATTATCTGAAAACGAGAAAAATTAAGATCCTCGCTGCCGGTTTTTCACGGTTATTATAAATTCTACGCGTTCTATTACTAAAATAATGTTATATTTATGTTTAGCGACCAAAAATACATAATATAAACTATATGCGGAGTCCGAGGAATGATGCAAACAGTTTTTTGCGTTTTTCTCGCGAAATATCGGTCCTAGCGCAAAAAGGACGTTCACTGGTGATCACTAACTTCTCATGCGGATTTTAAGTTACCTGATAAGTTTTTCGTAAAACCATGGGCATATTCGTAATCAGCGGAGCACAGTGCATTGAAAAAACTTATGCGCGTGTAAAAATAATGATTTCTCAGAAAGATATCGTAGAATTACTGAGATTATCGGAAAACGAGAAAAATTAAGATCCTCTCTGCCGGTTTTTCACGGTTATTATAAATTCTACGCGTTCTATTACTAAAATATTGTTATATTTATGTTTAGCGACCAAAAATACATAATATAAACTATATGCGGAGTCCGAGGAATGATGCAAACAGTTTTTTGCGTTTTTCTCGCGAAATATCGGTCCTAGCGCAAAAAGGACGTTCACTGGTGATCACTAACTTCTCATGCGGATTTTAAGTTACCTGATAAGTTTTTCGTAAAACCATGGGCATATTCGTAATCAGCGAAGCACCGTGCATTGAAAAAACTTGGGCGCGTGTAAAAATAATGATTTCTCAGAAAGATATCGTAGAATTACTGAGATTATCGGAAAACGAGAAAAATTAAGATCCTCTCTGCCGGTTTTTCACGGTTATTATAAATTCTACGCGTTCTATTACTAAAATAATGTTATATTTATGTTTAGCGACCAAAAATACATAATATAAACTATATGCGGAGTCCGAGGAATGATGCAAACAGTTTTTTGCGTTTTTCTCGCGAAATATCGGTCCTAGCGCAAAAAGGACGTTCACTGGTGATCACTAACTTCTCATGCGGATTTCAAGTTACCTGATAAGTTTTTCGTAAAACCATGGGCATATTCGTAATCAGCGGAGCACAGTGCATTGAAAAAACTGATGCGCGTGTAAAAATAATGATTTTTCAGAAAGATATCGTAGAATTACTAAGATTATCGGAAAACGAGAAAAATTAAGATCCTCGCTGCCGGTTTTTCACGGTTATTATAAATTCTACGCGTTCTATTACTAAAATAATGTTATATTTATGTTTAGCGACCAAAAATACATAATATAAACTATATGCGGAGTCCGAGGAATGATGCAAACAGTTTTTTGCGTTTTTCTCGCGAAATATCGGTCCTAGCGCAAAAAGGACGTTCACTGGTGATCACTAACTTCTCATGCGGATTTCAAGTTACCTGATAAGTTTTTCGTAAAACCATGGGCATATTCGTAATCAGCGGAGCACAGTGCATTGAAAAAACTTCGGCGCGTGTAAAAATAATGATTTCTCAGAAAGATATCGTAGAATTACTGAGATTATCGGAAAACGAGAAAAATTAAGATCCTCTCTGCCGGTTTTTCACGGTTATTATAAATTCTACGCGTTCTATTACTAAAATAATGTTATATTTATGTTTAGCGACCAAAAATACATAATATAAACTATATGCGGAGTCCGAGGAATGATGCAAACAGTTTTTTGCGTTTTTCTCGCGAAATATCGGTCCTAGCGCAAAAAGGACGTTCACTGGTGATCACTAACTTCTCATGCGGATTTTAAGTTACCTGATAAGTTTTTCGTAAAACCATGGGCATATTCGTAATCAGCGAAGCACCGTGCATTGAAAAAACTTGGGCGCGTGTAAAAATAATGATTTCTCAGAAAGATATCGTAGAATTACTGAGATTATCGGAAAACGAGAAAAATTAAGATCCTCTCTGCCGGTTTTTCACGGTTATTATAAATTCTACGCGTTCTATTACTAAAATAATGTTATATTTATGTTTAGCGACCAAAAATACATAATATAAACTATATGCGGAGTCCGAGGAATGATGCAAACAGTTTTTTGCGTTTTTCTCGCGAAATATCGGTCCTAGCGCAAAAAGGACGTTCACTGGTGATCACTAACTTCTCATGCGGATTTCAAGTTACCTGATAAGTTTTTCGTAAAACCATGGGCATATTCGTAATCAGCGGAGCACAGTGCATTGAAAAAACTGATGCGCGTGTAAAAATAATGATTTTTCAGAAAGATATCGTAGAATTACTAAGATTATCGGAAAACGAGAAAAATTAAGATCCTCGCTGCCGGTTTTTCACGGTTATTATAAATTCTACGCGTTCTATTACTAAAATAATGTTATATTTATGTTTAGCGACCAAAAATACATAATATAAACTATATGCGGAGTCCGAGGAATGATGCAAACAGTTTTTTGCGTTTTTCTCGCGAAATATCGGTCCTAGCGCAAAAAGGACGTTCACTGGTGATCACTAACTTCTCATGCGGATTTCAAGTTACCTGATAAGTTTTTCGTAAAACCATGGGCATATTCGTAATCAGCGGAGCACAGTGCATTGAAAAAACTTATGCGCGTGTAAAAATAATGATTTCTTAGAAAGATATCGTAGAATTACTGAAATTATCGGAAAACGAGAAAAATTAAGATCCTCGCTGCCGGTTTTTCACGGTTATTATAAATTCTACGCGTTCTATCACTAAAATAATGTTATATTCCTCTTCAGCCACCAAAAATACATAATATAAACTATATGCGGAGTTCGAGGAATGATGCAAACAGTTTTTTGCGTTTTTCTCGCGAAATATCGGTCCTAGCGCAAAAAGGACGTTCACTGGTGATCACTAACTTCTCATGCGGATTTCAAGTTACCTGATAAGTTTTTCGTAAAACCATCGGCATATTCGTACTCAGCGGAGCACCGTGCATTGAAAAAACTTGGGCGCGTGTAAAAATAATGATTTCTCAGAAAGATATCGTAGAATTACTAAAATTATCGGAAAACGAGAAAAATTAAGATCCTCGCTGCCGGTTTTTCACGGTTATTATAAATTCTACGCGTTCTATTACTGAAATAATGTTATATTTATGTTTAGCGACCAAAAATACATAATATAAACTATATGCGGAGTCCGAGGAATGATGCAAACAGTTTTTTGCGTTTTTCTCGCGAAATATCGGTCCTAGCGCAAAAAGGACGTTCACTGGTGATCACTAACTTCTCATGCGGATTTCAAGTTACCTGATAAGTTTTTCGTAAAACCATGGGCATATTCGTAATCAGCGGAGCACAGTGCATTGAAAAAACTTATGCGCGTGTAAAAATAATGATTTTTCAGAAAGATATCGTAGAATTACTAAGATTATCGGAAAACGAGAAAAATTAAGATCCTCGCTGCCGGTTTTTCACGGTTATTATAAATTCTACGCGTTCTATTACTAAAATAATGTTATATTTCTGTTTAGCGACCAAAAATACATAATATAAACTATATGCGGAGTTCGAGGAATGATGCAAACAGTTTTTTGCGTTTTTCTCGCGAAATATCGGTCCTCGCGCAAAAAGGACGTTCACTGGTGATCACTAACTTCTCATGCGGATTTCAAGTTACCTGATAAGTTTTTCGTAAAACCATGGGCATATTCGTAATCAGCGGAGCACAGTGCATTCAAAAAACTTATGCGCGTGTAAAAATAATGATTTTTCAGAAAGATATCGTAGAATTACTAAGATTATCGGAAAACGAGAAAAATTAAGATCCTCGCTGCCGGTTTTTCACGGTTATTATGAATTCTACGCGTTCTATTACTAAAATAATGTTATATTTATGTTTAGCGACCAAAAATACATAATATAAACTATATGCGGAGTCCGAGGAATGATGCAAACAGTTTTTTGCGTTTTTCTCGCGAAATATCGGTCCTAGCGCAAAAAGGACGTTCATTGGTGATCACTAACTTCTCATGCGGATTTTAAGTTACCTGATAAGTTTTTCGTAAAACCATGGGCATATTCGTAATCAGCGAAGCACCGTGCATTGAAAAAACTTGGGCGCGTGTAAAAATAATGATTTCTCAGAAAGATATCGTAGAATTACTGAGATTATCGGAAAACGAGAAAAATTAAGATCCTCTCTGCCGGTTTTTCACGGTTATTATAAATTCTACGCGTTCTATTACTAAAATAATGTTATATTTATGTTTAGCGACCAAAAATACATAATATAAACTATATGCGGAGTCCGAGGAATGATGCAAACAGTTTTTTGCGTTTTTCTCGCGAAATATCGGTCCTAGCGCAAAAAGGACGTTCACTGGTGATCACTAACTTCTCATGCGGATTTCAAGTTACCTGATAAGTTTTTCGTAAAACCATCGGCATATTCGTAATCAGCGGAGCACCGTGCATTGAAAAAAATGGGGGCGTGTAAAAATAATGATTTTTCAGTAAGATATCGTAGAATTACTAAGATTATCGGAAAACGAGAAAAATTAAGATCCTCGCTGCCGGTTTTTCACGGTTATTATAAATTCTACGCGTTTTATCACTGAAATAATGTTATATTTCTGTTCAGCGACCAAAAATACTTAATATAAACTATATGCGGAGTTCAAGGAATGATGCAAACAGTTTTTCGCGTTTTTCTCGCGAAATATCGGTCCTAGCGCAAAAAGGACGTTCATTGGTGATCACTAACTTCTCATGCGGATTTCAAGTTACATGATAAGTTTTTCGTAAAACCATGGGCATATTCGTAATCAGCGGAGCACCGTGCATTGAAAAAACTTGGGTGCGTGTAAAAATAATGATTTCTTAAAAAGATATCGTAGAATTACTGAGATTATCGGAAAACGAGAAAAATTAAGATCCTCGCTGCCGGTTTTTCACGGTTATTATGTATTCTACGCGTTCTATTACTAAAATAATGTTATATTTATGTTGAGCGACCAAAAATACATAATATAAACTATATGCGGAGTCCGAGGAATGATGCAAACAGTTTTTCGCGTTTTTCTCGCGAAATATCGGTCCTAGCGCAAAAAGGACGTTCATTGGTGATCACTAACTTCTCATGCGGATTTCAAGTTACCCGATAAGTTTTTCGTAAAACCATGGGCATATTCGTAATCAGCGGAGCACAGTGCATTGGAAAAACTTATGCGCGTGTGAAAATAATGGTTTTTAGAAAGATATCGTAGAATTACTAAGATTATCGGAAAACGAGAAAAATTAAGATCCTCGTTGCCGGTTTTTCACGGTTATTATAAATTCTACGCGTTCTATTACTAAAATAATGTTATATTTATGTTTAGCGACCAAAAATACATAATATAAACTATATGCGGAGTCCGAGGAATGATGCAAACAGTTTTTTGCGTTTTTCTCGCGAAATATCAGTCCTAGCGCAAAAAGGACGTTCACTGGTGATCACTAACTTCTCATGCGGATTTCAAGTTACCTGATAAGTTTTTCGTAAAACCATGGGCATATTCGTAATCAGCGGAGCACAGTGCATTAAAAAAACTTATGCGCGTGTAAAAATAATGATTTCTTAGAAAGATATCGTAGAATTACTGAAATTATCGGAAAACGAGAAAAATTAAGATCCTCGCTGCCGGTTTTTCACGGTTATTATAAATTCTACGCGTTCTATCACTAAAATAATGTTATATTCCTCTTCAGCCACCAAAAATACATAATATAAACTATATGCGGAGTTCGAGGAATGATGCAAACAGTTTTTTGCGTTTTTCTCGCGAAATATCGGTCCTAGCGCAAAAAGGACGTTCACTGGTGATCACTAACTTCTCATGCGGATTTCAAGTTACCTGATAAGTTTTTCGTAAAACCATCGGCATATTCGTAATCAGCGGAGCACCGTGCATTGAAAAAACTTGGGCGCGTGTAAAAATAATGATTTCTCAGAAAGATATCGTAGAATTACTAAAATTATCGGAAAACGAGAAAAATTAAGATCCTCGCTGCCGGTTTTTCACGGTTATTATAAATTCTACGCGTCCTATTACTGAAATAATGTTATATTTATGTTTAGCGACCAAAAATACATAATATAAACTATATGCGGAGTCCGAGGAATGATGCAAACAGTTTTTTGCGTTTTTCTCGCGAAATATCGGTCCTAGCGCAAAAAGGACGTTCACTGGTGATCACTAACTTCTCATGCGGATTTCAAGTTACCTGATAAGTTTTTCGTAAAACCATGGGCATATTCGTAATCAGCGGAGCACAGTGCATTGAAAAAACTTATGCGCGTGTAAAAATAATGATTTTTCAGAAAGATATCGTAGAATTACTAAGATTATCGGAAAACGAGAAAAATTAAGATCCTCGCTGCCGGTTTTTCACGGTTATTATAAATTCTACGCGTTCTATTACTAAAATAATGTTATATTTCTGTTTAGCGACCAAAAATACATAATATAAACTATATGCGGAGTTCGAGGAATGATGCAAACAGTTTTTTGCGTTTTTCTCGCGAAATATCGGTCCTCGCGCAAAAAGGACGTTCACTGGTGATCACTAACTTCTCATGCGGATTTCAAGTTACCTGATAAGTTTTTCGTAAAACCATGGGCATATTCGTAATCAGCGGAGCACAGTGCATTGAAAAAACTTATGCGCGTGTAAAAATAATGATTTTTCAGAATGATATCGTAGAATTACTAAGATTATCGGAAAACGAGAAAAATTAAGATCCTCGCTGCCGGTTTTTCACGGTTATTATCAATTCTACGCGTTCTATTACTAAAATAATGTTATATTTATGTTAAGCGACCAAAAATACATAATATAAACTATATGCGGAGTCCGAGGAATGATGCAAACAGTTTTTTGCGTTTTTCTCGCGAAATATCGGTCCTAGCGCAAAAAGGACGTTCATTGGTGATCACTAACTTCTCATGCGGATTTTAAGTTACCTGATAAGTTTTTCGTAAAACCATGGGCATATTCGTAATCAGCGAAGCACCGTGCATTGAAAAAACTTGGGCGCGTGTAAAAATAATAATTTTTTAGAAAGATATCGTAGAATTACTGAGATTATCGGAAAACGAGAAAAATTAAGATCCTCGCTGCCGGTTTTTCACCGTTATTATAAATTCTACGCGTTCTATTACTAAAATAATGTTATATTTATGTTTAGCGACCAAAAATACATAATATAAACTATATGCGGAGTCCGAGGAATGATGCAAACAGTTTTTTGCGTTTTTCTCGCGAAATATCGGTCCGAGCGCAAAAAGGACGTTCACTGGTGATCACTAACTTCTCATGCGGATTTCAAGTTACCTGATAAGTTTTTCGTAAAACCATGGGCATATTCGTAATCAGCGGAGCACAGTGCATTGAAAAAACTTATGCGCGTGTAAAAATAATGATTTTTCAGTAAGATATCGTAGAATTACTAAGATTATCGGAAAACGAGAAAAATTAAGATCCTCGCTGCCGGTTTTTCACGGTTATTATAAATTCTACGCGTTTTATCACTGAAATAATGTTATATTTCTGTTCAGCGACCAAAAATACTCAATATAAACTATATGCGGAGTTCAAGGAATGATGCAAACAGTTTTTCGCGTTTTTCTCGCGAAATATCGGTCCTAGCGCAAAAAGGACGTTCATTGGTGATCACTAACTTCTCATGCGGATTTCAAGTTACATGATAAGTTTTTCGTAAAACCATGGGCATATTCGTAATCAGCGGAGCACAGTGCATTGAAAAAACTTATGCGCGTGTAAAAATAATGATTTTTCAGAAAGATATCGTAGAATTACTAAGATTTTCGGAAAACGAGAAAAATTAAGATCCTCGCTGCCGGTTTTTCACGGTTATTATCAATTCTACGCGTTCTATTACTAAAATAATGTTATATTTATGTTAAGCGACCAAAAATACATAATATAAACTATATGCGGAGTCCGAGGAATGATGCAAACAGTTTTTTGCGTTTTTCTCGCGAAATATCGGTCCTAGCGCAAAAAGGACGTTCATTGGTGATCACTAACTTCTCATGCGGATTTTAAGTTACCTGATAAGTTTTTCGTAAAACCATGGGCATATTCGTAATCAGCGAAGCACCGTGCATTGAAAAAACTTGGGCGCGTGTAAAAATAATAATTTTTTAGAAAGATATCGTAGAATTACTGAGATTATCGGAAAACGAGAAAAATTAAGATCCTCGCTGCCGGTTTTTCACGGTTATTATAAATTCTACGCGTTCTATTACTAAAATAATGTTATATTTATGTTTAGCGACCAAAAATACATAATATAAACTATATGCGGAGTCCGAGGAATGATGCAAACAGTTTTTTGCGTTTTTCTCGCGAAATATCGGTCCTAGCGCAAAAAGGACGTTCATTGGTGATCACTAACTTCTCATGCGGATTTCAAGTTACCCGATAAGTTTTTCGTAAAACCATGGGCATATTCGTAATCAGCGGAGCACAGTGCATTGGAAAAACTTATGCGCGTGTGAAAATAATGGTTTTTAGAAAGATATCGTAGAATTACTAAGATTATCGGAAAACGAGAAAAATTAAGATCCTCGTTGCCGGTTTTTCACGGTTATTATAAATTCTACGCGTTCTATTACTAAAATAATGTTATATTTATGTTTAGCGACCAAAAATACATAATATAAACTATATGCGGAGTCCGAGGAATGATGCAAACAGTTTTTTGCGTTTTTCTCGCGAAATATCAGTCCTAGCGCAAAAAGGACGTTCACTGGTGATCACTAACTTCTCATGCGGATTTCAAGTTACCTGATAAGTTTTTCGTAAAACCATGGGCATATTCGTAATCAGCGGAGCACAGTGCATTAAAAAAACTTATGCGCGTGTAAAAATAATGATTTCTTAGAAAGATATCGTAGAATTACTGAAATTATCGGAAAACGAGAAAAATTAAGATCCTCGCTGCCGGTTTTTCACGGTTATTATAAATTCTACGCGTTCTATCACTGAAATAATGTTATATTCCTCTTCAGCCACCAAAAATACATAATATAAACTATATGCGGAGTTCGAGGAATGATGCAAACAGTTTTTCGCGTTTTTCTCGCGAAATATCGGTCCTAGCGCAAAAAGGACGTTCATTGGTGATCACTAACTTCTCATGCGGATTTCAAGTTACATGATAAGTTTTTCGTAAAACCATGGGCATATTCGTAATCAGCGGAGCACCGTGCATTGAAAAAACTTGGGCGCGTGTAAAAATAATGATTTCTTAAAAAGATATCGTAGAATTACTGAGATTATCGGAAAACGAGAAAAATTAAGATCCTCGCTGCCGGTTTTTCACGGTTATTATAAATTCTACGCGTTCTATTACTAAAATAATGTTATATTTATGTTTAGCGACCAAAAATACATAATATAAACTATATGCGGAGTCCGAGGAATGATGCAAACAGTTTTTTGCGTTTTTCTCGCGAAATATCGGTCCTAGCGCAAAAAGGACGTTCATTGGTGATCACTAACTTCTCATGCGGATTTCAAGTTACCCGATAAGTTTTTCGTAAAACCATGGGCATATTCGTAATCAGCGGAGCACAGTGCATTGGAAAAACTTATGCGCGTGTGAAAATAATGGTTTTTAGAAAGATATCGTAGAATTACTAAGATTATCGGAAAACGAGAAAAATTAAGATCCTCGTTGCCGGTTTTTCACGGTTATTATAAATTCTACGCGTTCTATTACTAAAATAATGTTATATTTATGTTTTGCGACCAAAAATACATAATATAAACTATATGCGGAGTCCGAGGAATGATGCAAACAGTTTTTTGCGTTTTTCTCGCGAAATATCAGTCCTAGCGCAAAAAGGACGTTCACTGGTGATCACTAACTTCTCATGCGGATTTCAAGTTACCTGATAAGTTTTTCGTAAAACCATGGGCATATTCGTAATCAGCGGAGCACAGTGCATTAAAAAAACTTATGCGCGTGTAAAAATAATGATTTCTTAGAAAGATATCGTAGAATTACTGAAATTATCGGAAAACGAGAAAAATTAAGATCCTCGCTGCCGGTTTTTCACGGTTATTATAAATTCTACGCGTTCTATCACTAAAATAATGTTATATTCCTCTTCAGCCACCAAAAATACATAATATAAACTATATGCGGAGTCCGAGGAATGATGCAAACAGTTTTTTGCGTTTTTCTCGCGAAATATCGGTCCTAGCGCAAAAAGGACGTTCATTGGTGATCACTAACTTCTCATGCGGATTTTAAGTTACCTGATAAGTTTTTCGTAAAACCATGGGCATATTCGTAATCAGCGAAGCACCGTGCATTGAAAAAACTTGGGCGCGTGTAAAAATAATAATTTTTTAGAAAGATATCGTAGAATTACTGAGATTATCGGAAAACGAGAAAAATTAAGATCCTCGCTGCCGGTTTTTCACCGTTATTATAAATTCTACGCGTTCTATTACTAAAATAATGTTATATTTATGTTTAGCGACCAAAAATACATAATATAAACTATATGCGGAGTCCGAGGAATGATGCAAACAGTTTTTTGCGTTTTTCTCGCGAAATATCGGTCCGAGCGCAAAAAGGACGTTCACTGGTGATCACTAACTTCTCATGCGGATTTCAAGTTACCTGATAAGTTTTTCGTAAAACCATGGGCATATTCGTAATCAGCGGAGCACAGTGCATTGAAAAAACTTATGCGCGTGTAAAAATAATGATTTTTCAGAAAGATATCGTAGAATTACTAAGATTTTCGGAAAACGAGAAAAATTAAGATCCTCGCTGCCGGTTTTTCACGGTTATTATCAATTCTACGCGTTCTATTACTAAAATAATGTTATATTTATGTTAAGCGACCAAAAATACATAATATAAACTATATGCGGAGTCCGAGGAATGATGCAAACAGTTTTTTGCGTTTTTCTCGCGAAATATCGGTCCTAGCGCAAAAAGGACGTTCATTGGTGATCACTAACTTCTCATGCGGATTTTAAGTTACCTGATAAGTTTTTCGTAAAACCATGGGCATATTCGTAATCAGCGAAGCACCGTGCATTGAAAAAACTTGGGCGCGTGTAAAAATAATAATTTTTTAGAAAGATATCGTAGAATTACTGAGATTATCGGAAAACGAGAAAAATTAAGATCCTCGCTGCCGGTTTTTCACGGTTATTATAAATTCTACGCGTTCTATTACTAAAATAATGTTATATTTATGTTTAGCGACCAAAAATACATAATATAAACTATATGCGGAGTCCGAGGAATGATGCAAACAGTTTTTTGCGTTTTTCTCGCGAAATATCAGTCCTAGCGCAAAAAGGACGTTCACTGGTGATCACTAACTTCTCATGCGGATTTCAAGTTACCTGATAAGTTTTTCGTAAAACCATGGGCATATTCGTAATCAGCGGAGCACAGTGCATTAAAAAAACTTATGCGCGTGTAAAAATAATGATTTCTTAGAAAGATATCGTAGAATTACTGAAATTATCGGAAAACGAGAAAAATTAAGATCCTCGCTGCCGGTTTTTCACGGTTATTATAAATTCTACGCGTTCTATCACTAAAATAATGTTATATTCCTCTTCAGCCACCAAAAATACATAATATAAACTATATGCGGAGTTCGAGGAATGATGCAAACAGTTTTTTGCGTTTTTCTCGCGAAATATCGGTCCTAGCGCAAAAAGGACGTTCACTGGTGATCACTAACTTCTCATGCGGATTTCAAGTTACCTGATAAGTTTTTCGTAAAACCATCGGCATATTCGTAATCAGCGGAGCACCGTGCATTGAAAAAACTTGGGCGCGTGTAAAAATAATGATTTCTCAGAAAGATATCGTAGAATTACTAAAATTATCGGAAAACGAGAAAAATTAAGATCCTCGCTGCCGGTTTTTCACGGTTATTATAAATTCTACGCGTTCTATTACTGAAATAATGTTATATTTATGTTTAGCGACCAAAAATACATAATATAAACTATATGCGGAGTCCGAGGAATGATGCAAACAGTTTTTTGCGTTTTTCTCGCGAAATATCGGTCCTAGCGCAAAAAGGACGTTCACTGGTGATCACTAACTTCTCATGCGGATTTCAAGTTACCCGATAAGTTTTTCGTAAAACCATGGGCATATTCGTAATCAGCGGAGCACAGTGCATTGGAAAAACTTATGCGCGTGTGAAAATAATGGTTTTTAGAAAGATATCGTAGAATTACTAAGATTATCGGAAAACGAGAAAAATTAAGATCCTCGTTGCCGGTTTTTCACGGTTATTATAAATTCTACGCGTTCTATTACTAAAATAATGTTATATTTATGTTTTGCGACCAAAAATACATAATATAAACTATATGCGGAGTCCGAGGAATGATGCAAACAGTTTTTTGCGTTTTTCTCGCGAAATATCAGTCCTAGCGCAAAAAGGACGTTCACTGGTGATCACTAACTTCTCATGCGGATTTCAAGTTACCTGATAAGTTTTTCGTAAAACCATGGGCATATTCGTAATCAGCGGAGCACAGTGCATTAAAAAAACTTATGCGCGTGTAAAAATAATGATTTCTTAGAAAGATATCGTAGAATTACTGAAATTATCGGAAAACGAGAAAAATTAAGATCCTCGCTGCCGGTTTTTCACGGTTATTATAAATTCTACGCGTTCTATCACTAAAATAATGTTATATTCCTCTTCAGCCACCAAAAATACATAATATAAACTATATGCGGAGTTCGAGGAATGATGCAAACAGTTTTTTGCGTTTTTCTCGCGAAATATCGGTCCTAGCGCAAAAAGGACGTTCACTGGTGATCACTAACTTCTCATGCGGATTTCAAGTTACCTGATAAGTTTTTCGTAAAACCATGGGCATATTCGTAATCAGCGGAGCACAGTGCATTGAAAAAAACTTATGCGCGTGTAAAAATAATGATTTTTCAGAAAGATATCGTAGAATTACTAAGATTATCGGAAAACGAGAAAAATTAAGATCCTCGCTGCCGGTTTTTCACGGTTATTATCAATTCTACGCGTTCTATTACTAAAATAATGTTATATTTATGTTAAGCGACCAAAAATACAGAATATAAACTATATGCGGAGTCCGAGGAATGATGCAAACAGTTTTTTGCGTTTTTCTCGCGAAATATCGGTCCTAGCGCAAAAAGGACGTTCATTTGTGATCACTAACTTCTCATGCGGATTTCAAGTTACCTGATAAGTTTTTCGTAAAACCATGGGCATATTCGTAATCAGCGGAGCACAGTAAATTGAAAAAACTTATGCGCGTGTAAAAATAATGATTTCTCAGAAAGATATCGTAGAATTACTGAGATTATCGGAAAACGAGAAAAATTAAGATCCTCGCTGCCGGTTTTTCACGGTTATTATAAATTCTACGCGTTCTATTACTAAAATAATGTTATATTTATGTTAAGCGACCAAAAATACAGAATATAAACTATATGCGGAGTCCGAGGAATGATGCAAACAGTTTTTTGCGTTTTTCTCGCGAAATATCGGTCCTAGCGCAAAAAGGACGTTCATTTGTGATCACTAACTTCTCATGCGGATTTCAAGTTACCTGATAAGTTTTTCGTAAAACCATGGGCATATTCGTAATCAGCGGAGCACAGTAAATTGAAAAAACTTATGCGCGTGTAAAAATAATGATTTTTCAGAAAGATATCGTAGAATTACTAAGATTATCGGAAAACGAGAAAAATTAAGATCCTCGCTGCCGGTTTTTCACGGTTATTATAAATTCTACGCGTTCTATTACTAAAATAATGTTATATTCATGTTTAGCGACCAAAAATACATAATATAAACTATATGCGGAGTCCGAGGAATGATGCAAACAGTTTTTTGCGTTTTTCTCGCGAAACATCGGTCCTAGCGCAAAAAGGACGTTCATTTGTGATCACTAACTTCTTATGCGGATTTCAAGTTACCTGATAAGTTTTTCGTAAAACCATGGGCATATTCGTAATCAGCGGAGCACCGTGCATTGAAAAAACTTATGCGCGTGTAAAAATAATGATTTCTTAGAAAGATATCGTAGAATTACTGAAATTATCGGAAAACGAGAAAAATTAAGATCCTCGCTGCCGGTTTTTCACGGTTATTATAAATTCTACGCGTTCTATCACTAAAATAATGTTATATTCCTCTTCAGCCACCAAAAATACATAATATAAACTATATGCGGAGTTCGAGGAATGATGCAAATAGTTTTTCGCGTTTTTCTCGCGAAATATCGGTCCTAGCGCAAAAAGGACGTTCACTGGTGATCACTAACTTCTCATGCGGATTTTAAGTTACCTGATAAGTTTTTCGTAAAACCATGGGCATATTCGTAATCAGCGGAGCACAGTGCATTGAAAAAACTTATGCGCGTGTGAAAATAATGATTTTTCAGAAAGATATCGTAGAATTACTAAGATTATCGGAAAACGAGAAAAATTAAGATCCTCGCTGCCGGTTTTTCACGGTTATTATGAATTCTACGCGTTCTATTACTAAAATAATGTTATATTTATGTTTAGCGACCAAAAATACATAATATAAACTATATGCGGAGTCCGAGGAATGATGCAAACAGTTTTTTGCGTTTTTCTCGCGAAATATCGGTCCTAGCGCAAAAAGGACGTTCATTGGTGATCACTAACTTCTCATGCGGATTTTAAGTTACCTGATAAGTTTTTCGTAAAACCATGGGCATATTCGTAATCAGCGAAGCACCGTGCATTGAAAAAACTTGGGCGCGTGTAAAAATAATGATTTCTCAGAAAGATATCGTAGAATTACTGAGATTATCGGAAAACGAGAAAAATTAAGATCCTCTCTGCCGGTTTTTCACGGTTATTATAAATTCTACGCGTTCTATTACTAAAATAATGTTATATTTATGTTTAGCGACCAAAAATACATAATATTAACTATATGCGGAGTCCGAGGAATGATGCAAACAGTTTTTTGCGTTTTTCTCGCGAAATATCGGTCCTAGCGCAAAAAGGACGTTCACTGGTGATCACTAACTTCTCATGCGGATTTCAAGTTACCTGATAAGTTTTTCGTAAAACCATGGGCATATTCGTAATCAGCGGAGCACAGTGCATTGAAAAAACTTATGCGCGTGTGAAAATAATGATTTCTTAGAAAGATATCGTAGAATTACTGAAATTATCGGAAAACGAGAAAAATTAAGATCCTCGCTGCCGGTTTTTCACGGTTATTATAAATTCTACGCGTTCTATCACTAAAATAATGTTATATTCCTCTTCAGCCACCAAAAATACATAATATAAACTATATGCGGAGTTCGAGGAATGATGCAAACAGTTTTTTGCGTTTTTCTCGCGAAATATCGGTCCTCGCGCAAAAAGGACGTTCACTGGTGATCACTAACTTCTCATGCGGATTTCAAGTTACCTGATAAGTTTTTCGTAAAACCATGGGCATATTCGTAATCAGCGGAGCACAGTAAATTGAAAAAACTTATGCGCGTGTAAAAATAATGATTTCTCAGAAAGATATCGTAGAATTACTAAGATTATCGGAAAACGAGAAAAATTAAGATCCTCGCTGCCGGTTTTTCACGGTTATTATGAATTCTACGCGTTCTATTACTAAAATAATGTTATATTTATGTTTAGCGACCAAAAATACATAATATAAACTATATGCGGAGTCCGAGGAATGATGCAAACAGTTTTTTGCGTTTTTCTCGCGAAATATCGGTCCTAGCGCAAAAAGGACGTTCATTGGTGATCACTAACTTCTCATGCGGATTTTAAGTTACCTGATAAGTTTTTCGTAAAACCATGGGCATATTCGTAATCAGCGAAGCACCGTGCATTGAAAAAACTTCGGCGCGTGTAAAAATAATGATTTCTCAGAAAGATATCGTAGAATTACTGAGATTATCGGAAAACGAGAAAAATTAAGATCCTCTCTGCCGGTTTTTCACGGTTATTATAAATTCTACGCGTTCTATTACTAAAATAATGTTATATTTATGTTTAGCGACCAAAAATACATAATATAAACTATATGCGGAGTCCGAGGAATGATGCAAACAGTTTTTTGCGTTTTTCTCGCAAAATATCGGTCCTAGCGCAAAAAGGACGTTCACTGGTGATCACTAACTTCTCATGCGGATTTTAAGTTACCTGATAAGTTTTTCGTAAAACCATGGGCATATTCGTAATCAGCGAAGCACCGTGCATTGAAAAAACTTGGGCGCGTGTAAAAATAATGATTTCTCAGAAAGATATCGTAGAATTACTGAGATTATCGGAAAACGAGAAAAATTAAGATCCTCTCTGCCGGTTTTTCACGGTTATTATAAATTCTACGCGTTCTATTACTAAAATAATGTTATATTTATGTTTAGCGACCAAAAATACATAATATAAACTATATGCGGAGTCCGAGGAATGATGCAAACAGTTTTTTGCGTTTTTCTCGCGAAATATCGGTCCTAGCGCAAAAAGGACGTTCACTGGTGATCACTAACTTCTCATGCGGATTTCAAGTTACCTGATAAGTTTTTCGTAAAACCATGGGCATATTCGTAATCAGCGGAGCACAGTGCATTGAAAAAACTTATGCGCGTGTAAAAATAATGATTTCTTAGAAAGATATCGTAGAATTACTGAAATTATCGGAAAACGAGAAAAATTAAGATCCTCGCTGCCGGTTTTTCACGGTTATTATAAATTCTACGCGTTCTATCACTAAAATAATGTTATATTCCTCTTCAGCCACCAAAAATACATAATATAAACTATATGCGGAGTTCGAGGAATGATGCAAACAGTTTTTTGCGTTTTTCTCGCGAAATATCGGTCCTAGCGCAAAAAGGACGTTCACTGGTGATCACTAACTTCTCATGCGGATTTCAAGTTACCTGATAAGTTTTTCGTAAAACCATCGGCATATTCGTAATCAGCGGAGCACCGTGCATTGAAAAAACTTGGGCGCGTGTAAAAATAATGATTTCTCAGAAAGATATCGTAGAATTACTAAAATTACCGGAAAACGAGAAAAATTAAGATCCTCGCTGCCGGTTTTTCACGGTTATTATAAATTCTACGCGTTCTATTACTGAAATAATGTTATATTTATGTTTAGCGACCAAAAATCCATAATATAAACTATATGCGGAGTCCGAGGAATGATGCAAACAGTTTTTTGCGTTTTTCTCGCGAAATATCGGTCCTAGCGCAAAAAGGACGTTCACTGGTGATCACTAACTTCTCATGCGGATTTCAAGTTACCTGATAAGTTTTTCGTAAAACCATGGGCATATTCGTAATCAGCGGAGCACAGTGCATTGAAAAAACTTATGCGCGTGTAAAAATAATGATTTTTCAGAAAGATATCGTAGAATTACTAAGATTATCGGAAAACGAGAAAAATTAAGATCCTCTCTGCCGGTTTTTCACGGTTATTATAAATTCTACGCGTTCTATTACTAAAATAATGTTATATTTATGTTTAGCGACCAAAAATACATAATATAAACTATATGCGGAGTCCGAGGAATGATGCAAACAGTTTTTTGCGTTTTTCTCGCAAAATATCGGTCCTAGCGCAAAAAGGACGTTCACTGGTGATCACTAACTTCTCATGCGGATTTTAAGTTACCTGATAAGTTTTTCGTAAAACCATGGGCATATTCGTAATCAGCGAAGCACCGTGCATTGAAAAAACTTGGGCGCGTGTAAAAATAATGATTTCTCAGAAAGATATCGTAGAATTACTGAGATTATCGGAAAACGAGAAAAATTAAGATCCTCTCTGCCGGTTTTTCACGGTTATTATAAATTCTACGCGTTCTATTACTAAAATAATGTTATATTTATGTTTAGCGACCAAAAATACATAATATAAACTATATGCGGAGTCCGAGGAATGATGCAAACAGTTTTTTGCGTTTTTCTCGCGAAATATCGGTCCTAGCGCAAAAAGGACGTTCACTGGTGATCACTAACTTCTCATGCGGATTTCAAGTTACCTGATAAGTTTTTCGTAAAACCATGGGCATATTCGTAATCAGCGGAGCACAGTGCATTGAAAAAACTTATGCGCGTGTAAAAATAATGATTTCTTAGAAAGATATCGTAGAATTACTGAAATTATCGGAAAACGAGAAAAATTAAGATCCTCGCTGCCGGTTTTTCACGGTTATTATAAATTCTACGCGTTCTATCACTAAAATAATGTTATATTCCTCTTCAGCCACCAAAAATACATAATATAAACTATATGCGGAGTTCGAGGAATGATGCAAACAGTTTTTTGCGTTTTTCTCGCGAAATATCGGTCCTAGCGCAAAAAGGACGTTCACTGGTGATCACTAACTTCTCATGCGGATTTCAAGTTACCTGATAAGTTTTTCGTAAAACCATCGGCATATTCGTAATCAGCGGAGCACCGTGCATTGAAAAAACTTGGGCGCGTGTAAAAATAATGATTTCTCAGAAAGATATCGTAGAATTACTAAAATTACCGGAAAACGAGAAAAATTAAGATCCTCGCTGCCGGTTTTTCACGGTTATTATAAATTCTACGCGTTCTATTACTGAAATAATGTTATATTTATGTTTAGCGACCAAAAATCCATAATATAAACTATATGCGGAGTCCGAGGAATGATGCAAACAGTTTTTTGCGTTTTTCTCGCGAAATATCGGTCCTAGCGCAAAAAGGACGTTCACTGGTGATCACTAACTTCTCATGCGGATTTCAAGTTACCTGATAAGTTTTTCGTAAAACCATGGGCATATTCGTAATCAGCGGAGCACAGTGCATTGAAAAAACTTATGCGCGTGTAAAAATAATGATTTTTCAGAAAGATATCGTAGAATTACTAAGATTATCGGAAAACGAGAAAAATTAAGATCCTCGCTGCCGGTTTTTCACGGTTATTATAAATTCTACGCGTTCTATTACTAAAATAATGTTATATTTCTGTTTAGCGACCAAAAATACATAATATAAACTATATGCGGAGTTCGAGGAATGATGCAAACAGTTTTTTGCGTTTTTCTCGCGAAATATCGGTCCTCGCGCAAAAAGGACGTTCACTGGTGATCACTAACTTCTCATGCGGATTTCAAGTTACCTGATAAGTTTTTCGTAAAACCATGGGCATATTCGTAATCAGCGGAGCACAGTGCATTGAAAAAACTTATGCGCGTGTAAAAATAATGATTTTTCAGAAAGATATCGTAGAATTACTAAGATTATCGGAAAACGAGAAAAATTAAGATCCTCGCTGCCGGTTTTTCACGGTTATTATGAATTCTACGCGTTCTATTACTAAAATAATGTTATATTTATGTTTAGCGACCAAAAATACATAATATAAACTATATGCGGAGTCCGAGGAATGATGCAAACAGTTTTTTGCGTTTTTCTCGCGAAATATCGGTCCTAGCGCAAAAAGGACGTTCATTGGTGATCACTAACTTCTCATGCGGATTTTAAGTTACCTGATAAGTTTTTCGTAAAACCATGGGCATATTCGTAATCAGCGAAGCACCGTGCATTGAAAAAACTTGGGCGCGTGTAAAAATAATGATTTCTCAGAAAGATATCGTAGAATTACTGAGATTATCGGAAAACGAGAAAAATTAAGATCCTCTCTGCCGGTTTTTCACGGTTATTATAAATTCTACGCGTTCTATTACTAAAATAATGTTATATTTATGTTTAGCGACCAAAAATACATAATATAAACTATATGCGGAGTCCGAGGAATGATGCAAACAGTTTTTTGCGTTTTTCTCGCGAAATATCGGTCCTAGCGCAAAAAGGACGTTCACTGGTGATCACTAACTTCTCATGCGGATTTCAAGTTACCTGATAAGTTTTTCGTAAAACCATGGGCATATTCGTAATCAGCGGAGCACAGTGCATTGAAAAAACTTATGCGCGTGTAAAAATAATGATTTCTTAGAAAGATATCGTAGAATTACTGAAATTATCGGAAAACGAGAAAAATTAAGATCCTCGCTGCCGGTTTTTCACGGTTATTATAAATTCTACGCGTTCTATCACTAAAATAATGTTATATTCCTCTTCAGCCACCAAAAATACATAATATAAACTATATGCGGAGTTCGAGGAATGATGCAAACAGTTTTTTGCGTTTTTCTCGCGAAATATCGGTCCTAGCGCAAAAAGGACGTTCACTGGTGATCACTAACTTCTCATGCGGATTTCAAGTTACCTGATAAGTTTTTCGTAAAACCATCGGCATATTCGTAATCAGCGGAGCACCGTGCATTGAAAAAACTTGGGCGCGTGTAAAAATAATGATTTCTCAGAAAGATATCGTAGAATTACGAAAATTATCGGAAAACGAGAAAAATTAAGATCCTCGCTGCCGGTTTTTCACGGTTATTATAAATTCTACGCGTTCTATTACTGAAATAATGTTATATTTATGTTTAGCGACCAAAAATACATGATATAAACTATATGCGGAGTCCGAGGAATGATGCAAACAGTTTTTTGCGTTTTTCTCGCGAAATATCGGTCCTAGCGCAAAAAGGACGTTCACTGGTGATCACTAACTTCTCATGCGGATTTCAAGTTACCTGATAAGTTTTTCGTAAAACCATGGGCATATTCGTAATCAGCGGAGCACAGTGCATTGAAAAAACTTATGCGCGTGTAAAAATAATGATTTTTCAGAAAGATATCGTAGAATTACTAAGATTATCGGAAAACGAGAAAAATTAAGATCCTCGCTGCCGGTTTTTCACGGTTATTATAAATTCTACGCGTTCTATTACTAAAATAATGTTATATTCATGTTTAGCGACCAAAAATACATAATATAAACTATATGCGGAGTCCGAGGAATGATGCAAACAGTTTTTTGCGTTTTTCTCGCGAAATATCGGTTCTAGCGCAAAAAGGACGTTCATTGGTGATCACTAACTTCTTATGCGGATTTCAAGTTACCTGATAAGTTTTTCGTAAAACCATGGGCATATTCGTAATCAGCGGAGCACCGTGCATTGAAAAAACTTGGGCGCGTGTAAAAATAATGATTTCTCAGAAAGATATCGTAGAATTACTGAGATTATCGGAAAACGAGAAAAATTAAGATCCTCGCTGCCGGTTTTTCACGGTTATTATAAATTCTACGCGTTCTATTACTAAAATAATGTTATATTCCTCTTCAGCCACCAAAAATACATAATATAAACTATATGCGGAGTTCGAGGAATGATGCAAACAGTTTTTTGCGTTTTTCTCGCGAAATATCGGTCCTAGCGCAAAAAGGACGTTCATTTGTGATCACTAACTTCTCATGCGGATTTCAAGTTACCTGATAAGTTTTTCGTAAAACCATGGGCATATTCGTAATCAGCGGAGCACAGTAAATTGAAAAAACTTATGCGCGTGTAAAAATAATGATTTTTCAGAAAGATATCGTAGAATTACTAAGATTATCGGAAAACGAGAAAAATTAAGATCCTCGCTGCCGGTTTTTCACGGTTATTATAAATTCTACGCGTTCTATTACTAAAATAATGTTATATTTATGTTTAGCGACCAAAAATACATAATATAAACTATATGCGGAGTCCGAGGAATGATGCAAACAGTTTTTTGCGTTTTTCTCGCAAAATATCGGTCCTAGCGCAAAAAGGACGTTCACTGGTGATCACTAACTTCTCATGCGGATTTTAAGTTACCTGATAAGTTTTTCGTAAAACCATGGGCATATTCGTAATCAGCGAAGCACCGTGCATTGAAAAAACTTCGGCGCGTGTAAAAATAATGATTTCTCAGAAAGATATCGTAGAATTACTGAGATTATCGGAAAACGAGAAAAATTAAGATCCTCTCTGCCGGTTTTTCACGGTTATTATAAATTCTACGCGTTCTATTACTAAAATAATGTTATATTTATGTTTAGCGACCAAAAATACATAATATAAACTATATGCGGAGTCCGAGGAATGATGCAAACAGTTTTTTGCGTTTTTCTCGCAAAATATCGGTCCTAGCGCAAAAAGGACGTTCACTGGTGATCACTAACTTCTCATGCGGATTTTAAGTTACCTGATAAGTTTTTCGTAAAACCATGGGCATATTCGTAATCAGCGAAGCACCGTGCATTGAAAAAACTTGGGCGCGTGTAAAAATAATGATTTCTCAGAAAGATATCGTAGAATTACTGAGATTATCGGAAAACGAGAAAAATTAAGATCCTCTCTGCCGGTTTTTCACGGTTATTATAAATTCTACGCGTTCTATTACTAAAATAATGTTATATTTATGTTTAGCGACCAAAAATACATAATATAAACTATATGCGGAGTCCGAGGAATGATGCAAACAGTTTTTTGCGTTTTTCTCGCGAAATATCGGTCCTAGCGCAAAAAGGACGTTCACTGGTGATCACTAACTTCTCATGCGGATTTCAAGTTACCTGATAAGTTTTTCGTAAAACCATGGGCATATTCGTAATCAGCGGAGCACAGTGCATTGAAAAAACTTATGCGCGTGTAAAAATAATGATTTCTTAGAAAGATATCGTAGAATTACTGAAATTATCGGAAAACGAGAAAAATTAAGATCCTCGCTGCCGGTTTTTCACGGTTATTATAAATTCTACGCGTTCTATCACTAAAATAATGTTATATTCCTCTTCAGCCACCAAAAATACATAATATAAACTATATGCGGAGTTCGAGGAATGATGCAAACAGTTTTTTGCGTTTTTCTCGCGAAATATCGGTCCTAGCGCAAAAAGGACGTTCACTGGTGATCACTAACTTCTCATGCGGATTTCAAGTTACCTGATAAGTTTTTCGTAAAACCATCGGCATATTCGTAATCAGCGGAGCACCGTGCATTGAAAAAACTTGGGCGCGTGTAAAAATAATGATTTCTCAGAAAGATATCGTAGAATTACTAAAATTACCGGAAAACGAGAAAAATTAAGATCCTCGCTGCCGGTTTTTCACGGTTATTATAAATTCTACGCGTTCTATTACTGAAATAATGTTATATTTATGTTTAGCGACCAAAAATCCATAATATAAACTATATGCGGAGTCCGAGGAATGATGCAAACAGTTTTTTGCGTTTTTCTCGCGAAATATCGGTCCTAGCGCAAAAAGGACGTTCACTGGTGATCACTAACTTCTCATGCGGATTTCAAGTTACCTGATAAGTTTTTCGTAAAACCATGGGCATATTCGTAATCAGCGGAGCACAGTGCATTGAAAAAACTTATGCGCGTGTAAAAATAATGATTTTTCAGAAAGATATCGTAGAATTACTAAGATTATCGGAAAACGAGAAAAATTAAGATCCTCTCTGCCGGTTTTTCACGGTTATTATAAATTCTACGCGTTCTATTACTAAAATAATGTTATATTTATGTTTAGCGACCAAAAATACATAATATAAACTATATGCGGAGTCCGAGGAATGATGCAAACAGTTTTTTGCGTTTTTCTCGCAAAATATCGGTCCTAGCGCAAAAAGGACGTTCACTGGTGATCACTAACTTCTCATGCGGATTTTAAGTTACCTGATAAGTTTTTCGTAAAACCATGGGCATATTCGTAATCAGCGAAGCACCGTGCATTGAAAAAACTTGGGCGCGTGTAAAAATAATGATTTCTCAGAAAGATATCGTAGAATTACTGAGATTATCGGAAAACGAGAAAAATTAAGATCCTCTCTGCCGGTTTTTCACGGTTATTATAAATTCTACGCGTTCTATTACTAAAATAATGTTATATTTATGTTTAGCGACCAAAAATACATAATATAAACTATATGCGGAGTCCGAGGAATGATGCAAACAGTTTTTTGCGTTTTTCTCGCGAAATATCGGTCCTAGCGCAAAAAGGACGTTCACTGGTGATCACTAACTTCTCATGCGGATTTCAAGTTACCTGATAAGTTTTTCGTAAAACCATGGGCATATTCGTAATCAGCGGAGCACAGTGCATTGAAAAAACTTATGCGCGTGTAAAAATAATGATTTCTTAGAAAGATATCGTAGAATTACTGAAATTATCGGAAAACGAGAAAAATTAAGATCCTCGCTGCCGGTTTTTCACGGTTATTATAAATTCTACGCGTTCTATCACTAAAATAATGTTATATTCCTCTTCAGCCACCAAAAATACATAATATAAACTATATGCGGAGTTCGAGGAATGATGCAAACAGTTTTTTGCGTTTTTCTCGCGAAATATCGGTCCTAGCGCAAAAAGGACGTTCACTGGTGATCACTAACTTCTCATGCGGATTTCAAGTTACCTGATAAGTTTTTCGTAAAACCATCGGCATATTCGTAATCAGCGGAGCACCGTGCATTGAAAAAACTTGGGCGCGTGTAAAAATAATGATTTCTCAGAAAGATATCGTAGAATTACTAAAATTACCGGAAAACGAGAAAAATTAAGATCCTCGCTGCCGGTTTTTCACGGTTATTATAAATTCTACGCGTTCTATTACTGAAATAATGTTATATTTATGTTTAGCGACCAAAAATCCATAATATAAACTATATGCGGAGTCCGAGGAATGATGCAAACAGTTTTTTGCGTTTTTCTCGCGAAATATCGGTCCTAGCGCAAAAAGGACGTTCACTGGTGATCACTAACTTCTCATGCGGATTTCAAGTTACCTGATAAGTTTTTCGTAAAACCATGGGCATATTCGTAATCAGCGGAGCACAGTGCATTGAAAAAACTTATGCGCGTGTAAAAATAATGATTTTTCAGAAAGATATCGTAGAATTACTAAGATTATCGGAAAACGAGAAAAATTAAGATCCTCGCTGCCGGTTTTTCACGGTTATTATAAATTCTACGCGTTCTATTACTAAAATAATGTTATATTTCTGTTTAGCGACCAAAAATACATAATATAAACTATATGCGGAGTTCGAGGAATGATGCAAACAGTTTTTTGCGTTTTTCTCGCGAAATATCGGTCCTCGCGCAAAAAGGACGTTCACTGGTGATCACTAACTTCTCATGCGGATTTCAAGTTACCTGATAAGTTTTTCGTAAAACCATGGGCATATTCGTAATCAGCGGAGCACAGTGCATTGAAAAAACTTATGCGCGTGTAAAAATAATGATTTTTCAGAAAGATATCGTAGAATTACTAAGATTATCGGAAAACGAGAAAAATTAAGATCCTCGCTGCCGGTTTTTCACGGTTATTATGAATTCTACGCGTTCTATTACTAAAATAATGTTATATTTATGTTTAGCGACCAAAAATACATAATATAAACTATATGCGGAGTCCGAGGAATGATGCAAACAGTTTTTTGCGTTTTTCTCGCGAAATATCGGTCCTAGCGCAAAAAGGACGTTCATTGGTGATCACTAACTTCTCATGCGGATTTTAAGTTACCTGATAAGTTTTTCGTAAAACCATGGGCATATTCGTAATCAGCGAAGCACCGTGCATTGAAAAAACTTGGGCGCGTGTAAAAATAATGATTTCTCAGAAAGATATCGTAGAATTACTGAGATTATCGGAAAACGAGAAAAATTAAGATCCTCTCTGCCGGTTTTTCACGGTTATTATAAATTCTACGCGTTCTATTACTAAAATAATGTTATATTTATGTTTAGCGACCAAAAATACATAATATAAACTATATGCGGAGTCCGAGGAATGATGCAAACAGTTTTTTGCGTTTTTCTCGCGAAATATCGGTCCTAGCGCAAAAAGGACGTTCACTGGTGATCACTAACTTCTCATGCGGATTTCAAGTTACCTGATAAGTTTTTCGTAAAACCATGGGCATATTCGTAATCAGCGGAGCACAGTGCATTGAAAAAACTTATGCGCGTGTAAAAATAATGATTTCTTAGAAAGATATCGTAGAATTACTGAAATTATCGGAAAACGAGAAAAATTAAGATCCTCGCTGCCGGTTTTTCACGGTTATTATAAATTCTACGCGTTCTATCACTAAAATAATGTTATATTCCTCTTCAGCCACCAAAAATACATAATATAAACTATATGCGGAGTTCGAGGAATGATGCAAACAGTTTTTTGCGTTTTTCTCGCGAAATATCGGTCCTAGCGCAAAAAGGACGTTCACTGGTGATCACTAACTTCTCATGCGGATTTCAAGTTACCTGATAAGTTTTTCGTAAAACCATCGGCATATTCGTAATCAGCGGAGCACCGTGCATTGAAAAAACTTGGGCGCGTGTAAAAATAATGATTTCTCAGAAAGATATCGTAGAATTACGAAAATTATCGGAAAACGAGAAAAATTAAGATCCTCGCTGCCGGTTTTTCACGGTTATTATAAATTCTACGCGTTCTATTACTGAAATAATGTTATATTTATGTTTAGCGACCAAAAATACATGATATAAACTATATGCGGAGTCCGAGGAATGATGCAAACAGTTTTTTGCGTTTTTCTCGCGAAATATCGGTCCTAGCGCAAAAAGGACGTTCACTGGTGATCACTAACTTCTCATGCGGATTTCAAGTTACCTGATAAGTTTTTCGTAAAACCATGGGCATATTCGTAATCAGCGGAGCACAGTGCATTGAAAAAACTTATGCGCGTGTAAAAATAATGATTTTTCAGAAAGATATCGTAGAATTACTAAGATTATCGGAAAACGAGAAAAATTAAGATCCTCGCTGCCGGTTTTTCACGGTTATTATAAATTCTACGCGTTCTATTACTAAAATAATGTTATATTCATGTTTAGCGACCAAAAATACATAATATAAACTATATGCGGAGTCCGAGGAATGATGCAAACAGTTTTTTGCGTTTTTCTCGCGAAATATCGGTTCTAGCGCAAAAAGGACGTTCATTGGTGATCACTAACTTCTTATGCGGATTTCAAGTTACCTGATAAGTTTTTCGTAAAACCATGGGCATATTCGTAATCAGCGGAGCACCGTGCATTGAAAAAACTTGGGCGCGTGTAAAAATAATGATTTCTCAGAAAGATATCGTAGAATTACTGAGATTATCGGAAAACGAGAAAAATTAAGATCCTCGCTGCCGGTTTTTCACGGTTATTATAAATTCTACGCGTTCTATTACTAAAATAATGTTATATTCCTCTTCAGCCACCAAAAATACATAATATAAACTATATGCGGAGTTCGAGGAATGATGCAAACAGTTTTTTGCGTTTTTCTCGCGAAATATCGGTCCTAGCGCAAAAAGGACGTTCATTTGTGATCACTAACTTCTCATGCGGATTTCAAGTTACCTGATAAGTTTTTCGTAAAACCATGGGCATATTCGTAATCAGCGGAGCACAGTAAATTGAAAAAACTTATGCGCGTGTAAAAATAATGATTTTTCAGAAAGATATCGTAGAATTACTAAGATTATCGGAAAACGAGAAAAATTAAGATCCTCGCTGCCGGTTTTTCACGGTTATTATAAATTCTACGCGTTCTATTACTAAAATAATGTTATATTTATGTTTAGCGACCAAAAATACATAATATAAACTATATGCGGAGTCCGAGGAATGATGCAAACAGTTTTTTGCGTTTTTCTCGCGAAATATCGGTCCTAGCGCAAAAAGGACGTTCATTTGTGATCACTAACTTCTTATGCGGATTTCAAGTTACCTGATAAGTTTTTCGTAAAACCATGGGCATATTCGTAATCAGCGGAGCACAGTGCATTGAAAAAACTTATGCGCGTGTAAAAATAATGATTTCTTAAAAAGATATCGTAGAATTACTAAGATTATCGGAAAACGAGAAAAATTAAGATCCTCGCTGCCGGTTTTTCACGGTTATTATAAATTCTACGCGTTCTATTACTAAAATAATGTTATATTTATGTTTAGCGACCAAAAATACATAATATAAACTATATGCGGAGTCCGAGGAATGATGCAAACAGTTTTTTGCGTTTTTCTCGCGAAATATCGGTCCTAGCGCAAAAAGGACGTTCATTGGTGATCACTAACTTCTCATGCGGATTTCAAGTTACATGATAAGTTTTTCGTAAAACCATGGGCATATTCGTAATCAGCGGAGCACAGTGCATTGAAAAAACTTATGCGCGTGTAAAAATAATAATTTCTTAGAAAGATATCGTAGAATTACTGAAATTATCGGAAAACGAGAAAAATTAAGATCCTCGCTGCCGGTTTTTCACGGTTATTATAAATTCTACGCGTTCTATCACTAAAATAATGTTATATTCCTCTTCAGCCACCAAAAATACATAATATAAACTATATGCGGAGTTCGAGGAATGATGCAAACAGTTTTTTGCGTTTTTCTCGCGAAATATCGGTCCTAGCGCAAAAAGGACGTTCACTGGTGATCACTAACTTCTCATGCGGATTTTAAGTTACCTGATAAGTTTTTCGTAAAACCATGGGCATATTCGTAATCAGCGGAGCACAGTGCATTGAAAAAACTTATGCGCGTGTGAAAATAATGATTTTTCAGAAAGATATCGTAGAATTACTAAGATTATCGGAAAACGAGAAAAATTAAGATCCTCGCTGCCGGTTTTTCACGGTTATTATGAATTCTACGCGTTCTATTACTAAAAGAATGTTATATTTATGTTTAGCGACCAAAAATACATAATATAAACTATATGCGGAGTCCGAGGAATGATGCAAACAGTTTTTTGCGTTTTTCTCGCGAAATATCGGTCCTAGCGCAAAAAGGACGTTCATTGGTGATCACTAACTTCTCATGCAGATTTTAAGTTACCTGATAAGTTTTTCGTAAAACCATGGGCATATTCGTAATCAGCGGAGCACCGTGCATTGAAAAAACTTGGGCGCGTGTAAAAATAATGATTTCTCAGAAAGATATCGTAGAATTACTGAGATTATCGGAAAACGAGAAAAATTAAGATCCTCGCTGCCGGTTTTTCACGGTTATTATAAATTCTACGCGTTCTATTACTAAAATAATGTTATATTTATGTTTAGCGACCAAAAATACATAATATAAACTATATGCGGAGTCCGAGGAATGATGCAAACAGTTTTTTGCGTTTTTCTCGCGAAATATCGGTCCTAGCGCAAAAAGGACGTTCACTGGTGATCACTAACTTCTCATGCGGATTTCAAGTTACCTGATAAGTTTTTCGTAAAACCATGGGCATATTCGTAATCAGCGGAGCACAGTGCATTGAAAAAACTTATGCGCGTGTAAAAATAATGATTTCTTAGAAAGATATCGTAGAATTACTGAAATTATCGGAAAACGAGAAAAATTAAGATCCTCGCTGCCGGTTTTTCACGGTTATTATAAATTCTACGCGTTCTATCACTAAAATAATGTTATATTCCTCTTCAGCCACCAAAAATACATAATATAAACTATATGCGGAGTTCGAGGAATGATGCAAACAGTTTTTTGCGTTTTTCTCGCGAAATATCGGTCCTAGCGCAAAAAGGACGTTCACTGGTGATCACTAACTTCTCATGCGGATTTCAAGTTACCTGATAAGTTTTTCGTAAAACCATCGGCATATTCGTAATCAGCGGAGCACCGTGCATTGAAAAAACTTGGGCGCGTGTAAAAATAATGATTTCTCAGAAAGATATCGTAGAATTACTAAAATTATCGGAAAACGAGAAAAATTAAGATCCTCGCTGCCGGTTTTTCACGGTTATTATAAATTCTACGCGTTCTATTACTAAAATAATGTCATATTTATGTTTAGCGACCAAAAATACATGATATAAACTATATGCGGAGTCCGAGGAATGATGCAAACAGTTTTTTGCGTTTTTCTCGCGAAATATCGGTCCTAGCGCAAAAAGGACGTTCACTGGTGATCACTAACTTCTCATGCGGATTTCAAGTTACCTGATAAGTTTTTCGTAAAACCATGGGCATATTCGTAATCAGCGGAGCACCGTGCATTGAAAAAACTTGGGCGCGTGTAAAAATAATGATTTCTCAGAAAGATATCGTAGAATTACTGAGATTATCGGAAAACGAGAAAAATTAAGATCCTCGCTGCCGGTTTTTCACGGTTATTATAAATTCTACGCGTTCTATTACTAAAATAATGTTATATTTATGTTAAGCGACCAAAAATACAGAATATAAACTATATGCGGAGTCCGAGGAATGATGCAAACAGTTTTTTGCGTTTTTCTCGCGAAATATCGGTCCTAGCGCAAAAAGGACGTTCATTTGTGATCACTAACTTCTCATGCGGATTTCAAGTTACCTGATAAGTTTTTTGTAAAACCATGGGCATATTCGTAATCAGCGGAGCACAGTAAATTGAAAAAACTTATGCGCGTGTAAAAATAATGATTTTTCAGAAAGATATCGTAGAATTACTAAGATTATCGGAAAACGAGAAAAATTAAGATCCTCGCTGCCGGTTTTTCACGGTTATTATGAATTCTACGCGTTCTATTACTAAAATAATGTTATATTTATGTTTAGCGACCAAAAATACATAATATAAACTATATGCGGAGTCCGAGGAATGATGCAAACAGTTTTTTGCGTTTTTCTCGCGAAATATCGGTCCTAGCGCAAAAAGGACGTTCATTGGTGATCACTAACTTCTCATGCGGATTTTAAGTTACCTGATAAGTTTTTCGTAAAACCATGGGCATATTCGTAATCAGCGAAGCACCGTGCATTGAAAAAACTTGGGCGCGTGTAAAAATAATGATTTCTCAGAAAGATATCGTAGAATTACTGAGATTATCGGAAAACGAGAAAAATTAAGATCCTCTCTGCCGGTTTTTCACGGTTATTATAAATTCTACGCGTTCTATTACTAAAATAATGTTATATTTATGTTTAGCGACCAAAAATACATAATATAAATTATATGCGGAGTCCGAGGAATGATGCAAACAGTTTTTTGCGTTTTTCTCGCGAAATATCGGTCCTAGCGCAAAAAGGACGTTCACTGGTGATCACTAACTTCTCATGCGGATTTCAAGTTACCTGATAAGTTTTTCGTAAAACCATGGGCATATTCGTAATCAGCGGAGCACAGTGCATTGAAAAAACTTATGCGCGTGTAAAAATAATGATTTCTTAGAAAGATATCGTAGAATTACTGAAATTATCGGAAAACGAGAAAAATTAAGATCCTCGCTGCCGGTTTTTCACGGTTATTATAAATTCTACGCGTTCTATCACTAAAATAATGTTATATTTCTCTTCAGCCACGAAATATACATAATATAAACTATATGCGGAGTTCGAGGAATGATGCAAACAGTTTTTTGCGTTTTTCTCGCGAAATATCGGTCCTAGCGCAAAAAGGACGTTCACTGGTGATCACTAACTTCTCATGCGGATTTCAAGTTACCTGATAAGTTTTTCGTAAAACCATCGGCATATTCGTAATCAGCGGAGCACCGTGCATTGAAAAAAATGGGGGCGTGTAAAAATAATGATTTCTCAGAAAGATATCGTAGAATTACTAAAATTATCGGAAAACGAGAAAAATTAAGATCCTCGCTGCCGGTTTTTCACGGTTATTATAAATTCTACGCGTTCTATTACTGAAATAATGTTATATTTATGTTTAGCGACCAAAAATACATGATATAAACTATATGCGGAGTCCGAGGAATGATGCAAACAGTTTTTTGCGTTTTTCTCGCGAAATATCGGTCCTAGCGCAAAAAGGACGTTCACTGGTGATCACTAACTTCTCATGCGGATTTCAAGTTACCTGATAAGTTTTTCGTAAAACCATGGGCATATTCGTAATCAGCGGAGCACAGTGCATTGAAAAAACTTATGCGCGTGTAAAAATAATGATTTTTCAGAAAGATATCGTAGAATTACTAAGATTATCGGAAAACGAGAAAAATTAAGATCCTCGCTGCCGGTTTTTCACGGTTATTATAAATTCTACGCGTTCTATTACTAAAATAATGTTATATTCATGTTTAGCGACCAAAAATACATAATATAAACTATATGCGGAGTCCGAGGAATGATGCAAACAGTTTTTTGCGTTTTTCTCGCGAAATATCGGTCCTAGCGCAAAAAGGACGTTCACTGGTGATCACTAACTTCTCATGCGGATTTTAAGTTACCTGATAAGTTTTTCGTAAAACCATGGGCATATTCGTAATCAGCGAAGCACCGTGCATTGAAAAAACTTGGGCGCGTGTAAAAATAATAATTTTTTAGAAAGATATCGTAGAATTACTGAGATTATCGGAAAACGAGAAAAATTAAGATCCTCGCTGCCGGTTTTTCACGGTTATTATAAATTCTACGCGTTCTATTACTAAAATAATGTTATATTTATGTTTAGCGACCAAAAATACATAATATAAACTATATGCGGAGTCCGAGGAATGATGCAAACAGTTTTTTGCGTTTTTCTCGCGAAATATCGGTCCTAGCGCAAAAAGGACGTTCACTGGTGATCACTAACTTCTCATGCGGATTTCAAGTTACCTGATAAGTTTTTCGTAAAACCATGGGCATATTCGTAATCAGCGGAGCACAGTGCATTGAAAAAACTTATGCGCGTGTAAAAATAATGATTTTTCAGTAAGATATCGTAGAATTACTGAGATTATCGGAAAACGAGAAAAATTAAGATCCTCGCTGCCGGTTTTTCACGGTTATTATAAATTCTACGCGTTTTATCACTGAAATAATGTTATATTTCTGTTCAGCGACCAAAAATACTTAATATAAACTATATGCGGAGTTCAAGGAATGATGCAAACAGTTTTTCGCGTTTTTCTCGCGAAATATCGGTCCTAGCGCAAAAAGGACGTTCATTGGTGATCACTAACTTCTCATGCGGATTTCAAGTTACATGATAAGTTTTTCGTAAAACCATGGGCATATTCGTAATCAGCGGAGCACCGTGCATTGAAAAAACTTGGGTGCGTGTAAAAATAATGATTTCTTAAAAAGATATCGTAGAATTACTGAGATTATCGGAAAACGAGAAAAATTAAGATCCTCGCTGCCGGTTTTTCACGGTTATTATGTATTCTACGCGTTCTATTACTAAAATAATGTTATATTTATGTTTAGCGACCAAAAATACATAATATAAACTATATGCGGAGTCCGAGGAATGATGCAAACAGTTTTTTGCGTTTTTCTCGCGAAATATCGGTCCTAGCGCAAAAAGGACGTTCATTGGTGATCACTAACTTCTCATGCGGATTTCAAGTTACCCGATAAGTTTTTCGTAAAACCATGGGCATATTCGTAATCAGCGGAGCACAGTGCATTGGAAAAACTTATGCGCGTGTGAAAATAATGGTTTTTAGAAAGATATCGTAGAATTACTAAGATTATCGGAAAACGAGAAAAATTAAGATCCTCGTTGCCGGTTTTTCACGGTTATTATAAATTCTACGCGTTCTATTACTAAAATAATGTTATATTTATGTTTAGCGACCAAAAATACATAATATAAACTATATGCGGAGTCCGAGGAATGATGCAAACAGTTTTTTGCGTTTTTCTCGCGAAATATCAGTCCTAGCGCAAAAAGGACGTTCACTGGTGATCACTAACTTCTCATGCGGATTTCAAGTTACCTGATAAGTTTTTCGTAAAACCATCGGCATATTCGTAATCAGCGGAGCACAGTAAATTGAAAAAACTTATGCGCGTGTAAAAATAATGATTTTTAAGAAAGATATCGTAGAATTACTAAGATTATCGGAAAACGAGAAAAATTAAGATCCTCGCTGCCGGTTTTTCACGGTTATTATAAATTCTACGCGTTCTATTACTAAAATAATGTTATATTTCTGTTTAGCGACCAAAAATACATAATATAAACTATATGCGGAGTTCGAGGAATGATGCAAACAGTTTTTTGCGTTTTTCTCGCGAAATATCGGTCCTCGCGCAAAAAGGACGTTCACTGGTGATCACTAACTTCTCATGCGGATTTCAAGTTACCTGATAAGTTTTTCGTAAAACCATGGGCATATTCGTAATCAGCGGAGCACAGTGCATTGAAAAAACTTATGCGCGTGTAAAAATAATGATTTTTCAGAATGATATCGTAGAATTACTAAGATTATCGGAAAACGAGAAAAATTAAGATCCTCGCTGCCGGTTTTTCACGGTTATTATCAATTCTACGCGTTCTATTACTAAAATAATGTTATATTTATGTTAAGCGACCAAAAATACATAATATAAACTATATGCGGAGTCCGAGGAATGATGCAAACAGTTTTTTGCGTTTTTCTCGCGAAATATCGGTCCTAGCGCAAAAAGGACGTTCATTGGTGATCACTAACTTCTCATGCGGATTTTAAGTTACCTGATAAGTTTTTCGTAAAACCATGGGCATATTCGTAATCAGCGAAGCACCGTGCATTGAAAAAACTTGGGCGCGTGTAAAAATAATAATTTTTTAGAAAGATATCGTAGAATTACTGAGATTATCGGAAAACGAGAAAAATTAAGATCCTCGCTGCCGGTTTTTCACGGTTATTATAAATTCTACGCGTTCTATTACTAAAATAATGTTATATTTATGTTTAGCGACCAAAAATACATAATATAAACTATATGCGGAGTCCGAGGAATGATGCAAACAGTTTTCTGCGTTTTTCTCGCGAAATATCGGTCCTAGCGCAAAAAGGACGTTCACTGGTGATCACTAACTTCTCATGCGGATTTCAAGTTACCTGATAAGTTTTTCGTAAAACCATGGGCATATTCGTAATCAGCGGAGCACAGTGCATTGAAAAAACTTATGCGCGTGTAAAAATAATGATTTTTCAGTAAGATATCGTAGAATTACTAAGATTATCGGAAAACGAGAAAAATTAAGATCCTCGCTGCCGGTTTTTCACGGTTATTATAAATTCTACGCGTTTTATCACTGAAATAATGTTATATTTCTGTTCAGCGACCAAAAATACTTAATATAAACTATATGCGGAGTTCAAGGAATGATGCAAACAGTTTTTCGCGTTTTTCTCGCGAAATATCGGTCCTAGCGCAAAAAGGACGTTCATTGGTGATCACTAACTTCTCATGCGGATTTCAAGTTACATGATAAGTTTTTCGTAAAACCATGGGCATATTCGTAATCAGCGGAGCACAGTGCATTGAAAAAACTTATGCGCGTGTAAAAATAATGATTTTTCAGAAAGATATCGTAGAATTACTAAGATTATCGGAAAACGAGAAAAATTAAGATCCTCGCTGCCGGTTTTTCACGGTTATTATCAATTCTACGCGTTCTATTACTAAAATAATGTTATATTTATGTTAAGCGACCAAAAATACATAATATAAACTATATGCGGAGTTCGAGGAATGATGCAAACAGTTTTTTGCGTTTTTCTCGCGAAATATCGGTCCTCGCGCAAAAAGGACGTTCACTGGTGATCACTAACTTCTCATGCGGATTTCAAGTTACCTGATAAGTTTTTCGTAAAACCATGGGCATATTCGTAATCAGCGGAGCACAGTGCATTGAAAAAACTTATGCGCGTGTAAAAATAATGATTTTTCAGAATGATATCGTAGAATTACTAAGATTATCGGAAAACGAGAAAAATTAAGATCCTCGCTGCCGGTTTTTCACGGTTATTATCAATTCTACGCGTTCTATTACTAAAATAATGTTATATTTATGTTAAGCGACCAAAAATACATAATATAAACTATATGCGGAGTCCGAGGAATGATGCAAACAGTTTTTTGCGTTTTTCTCGCGAAATATCGGTCCTAGCGCAAAAAGGACGTTCATTGGTGATCACTAACTTCTCATGCGGATTTTAAGTTACCTGATAAGTTTTTCGTAAAACCATGGGCATATTCGTAATCAGCGAAGCACCGTGCATTGAAAAAACTTGGGCGCGTGTAAAAATAATAATTTTTTAGAAAGATATCGTAGAATTACTGAGATTATCGGAAAACGAGAAAAATTAAGATCCTCGCTGCCGGTTTTTCACGGTTATTATAAATTCTACGCGTTCTATTACTAAAATAATGTTATATTTATGTTTAGCGACCAAAAATACATAATATAAACTATATGCGGAGTCCGAGGAATGATGCAAACAGTTTTTTGCGTTTTTCTCGCGAAATATCGGTCCTAGCGCAAAAAGGACGTTCACTGGTGATCACTAACTTCTCATGCGGATTTCAAGTTACCTGATAAGTTTTTCGTAAAACCATGGGCATATTCGTAATCAGCGGAGCACAGTGCATTGAAAAAACTTATGCGCGTGTAAAAATAATGATTTTTCAGTAAGATATCGTAGAATTACTAAGATTATCGGAAAACGAGAAAAATTAAGATCCTCGCTGCCGGTTTTTCACGGTTATTATAAATTCTACGCGTTTTATCACTGAAATAATGTTATATTTCTGTTCAGCGACCAAAAATACTTAATATAAACTATATGCGGAGTTCAAGGAATGATGCAAACAGTTTTTCGCGTTTTTCTCGCGAAATATCGGTCCTAGCGCAAAAAGGACGTTCATTGGTGATCACTAACTTCTCATGCGGATTTCAAGTTACATGATAAGTTTTTCGTAAAACCATGGGCATATTCGTAATCAGCGGAGCACAGTGCATTGAAAAAACTTATGCGCGTGTAAAAATAATGATTTTTCAGAAAGATATCGTAGAATTACTAAGATTATCGGAAAACGAGAAAAATTAAGATCCTCGCTGCCGGTTTTTCACGGTTATTATCAATTCTACGCGTTCTATTACTAAAATAATGTTATATTTATGTTAAGCGACCAAAAATACATAATATAAACTATATGCGGAGTCCGAGGAATGATGCAAACAGTTTTTTGCGTTTTTCTCGCGAAATATCGGTCCTAGCGCAAAAAGGACGTTCATTGGTGATCACTAACTTCTCATGCGGATTTTAAGTTACCTGATAAGTTTTTCGTAAAACCATGGGCATATTCGTAATCAGCGAAGCACCGTGCATTGAAAAAACTTGGGCGCGTGTAAAAATAATAATTTTTTAGAAAGATATCGTAGAATTACTGAGATTATCGGAAAACGAGAAAAATTAAGATCCTCGCTGCCGGTTTTTCACGGTTATTATAAATTCTACGCGTTCTATTACTAAAATAATGTTATATTTATGTTTAGCGACCAAAAATACATAATATAAACTATATGCGGAGTCCGAGGAATGATGCAAACAGTTTTTTGCGTTTTTCTCGCGAAATATCGGTCCTAGCGCAAAAAGGACGTTCATTGGTGATCACTAACTTCTCATGCGGATTTCAAGTTACCCGATAAGTTTTTCGTAAAACCATGGGCATATTCGTAATCAGCGGAGCACAGTGCATTGGAAAAACTTATGCGCGTGTGAAAATAATGGTTTTTAGAAAGATATCGTAGAATTACTAAGATTATCGGAAAACGAGAAAAATTAAGATCCTCGTTGCCGGTTTTTCACGGTTATTATAAATTCTACGCGTTCTATTACTAAAATAATGTTATATTTATGTTTAGCGACCAAAAATACATAATATAAACTATATGCGGAGTCCGAGGAATGATGCAAACAGTTTTTTGCGTTTTTCTCGCGAAATATCAGTCCTAGCGCAAAAAGGACGTTCACTGGTGATCACTAACTTCTCATGCGGATTTCAAGTTACCTGATAAGTTTTTCGTAAAACCATGGGCATATTCGTAATCAGCGGAGCACAGTGCATTAAAAAAACTTATGCGCGTGTAAAAATAATGATTTCTTAGAAAGATATCGTAGAATTACTAAAATTATCGGAAAACGAGAAAAATTAAGATCCTCGCTGCCGGTTTTTCACGGTTATTATAAATTCTACGCGTTCTATCACTAAAATAATGTTATATTCCTCTTCAGCCACCAAAAATACATAATATAAACTATATGCGGAGTTCGAGGAATGATGCAAACAGTTTTTCGCGTTTTTCTCGCGAAATATCGGTCCTAGCGCAAAAAGGACGTTCATTGGTGATCACTAACTTCTCATGCGGATTTCAAGTTACATGATAAGTTTTTCGTAAAACCATGGGCATATTCGTAATCAGCGGAGCACCGTGCATTGAAAAAACTTGGGCGCGTGTAAAAATAATGATTTCTTAAAAAGATATCGTAGAATTACTGAGATTATCGGAAAACGAGAAAAATTAAGATCCTCGCTGCCGGTTTTTCACGGTTATTATAAATTCTACGCGTTCTATTACTAAAATAATGTTATATTCCTCTTCAGCCACCAAAAATACATAATATAAACTATATGCGGAGTTCGAGGAATGATGCAAACAGTTTTTTGCGTTTTTCTCGCGAAATATCGGTCCTAGCGCAAAAAGGACGTTCATTGGTGATCACTAACTTCTCATGCGGATTTCAAGTTACCCGATAAGTTTTTCGTAAAACCATGGGCATATTCGTAATCAGCGGAGCACAGTGCATTGGAAAAACTTATGCGCGTGTGAAAATAATGGTTTTTAGAAAGATATCGTAGAATTACTGAGATTATCGGAAAACGAGAAAAATTAAGATCCTCGCTGCCGGTTTTTCACGGTTATTATAAATTCTACGCGTTCTATTACTAAAATAATGTTATATTTATGTTTAGCGACCAAAAATACATAATATAAACTATATGCGGAGTCCGAGGAATGATGCAAACAGTTTTTTGCGTTTTTCTCGCGAAATATCGGTCCTAGCGCAAAAAGGACGTTCATTGGTGATCACTAACTTCTCATGCGGATTTCAAGTTACCCGATAAGTTTTTCGTAAAACCATGGGCATATTCGTAATCAGCGGAGCACAGTGCATTGGAAAAACTTATGCGCGTGTAAAAATAATGATTTCTTAAAAAGATATCGTAGAATTACTGAGATTATCGGAAAACGAGAAAAATTAAGATCCTCGCTGCCGGTTTTTCACGGTTATTATAAATTCTACGCGTTCTATCACTAAAATAATGTTATATTCCTCTTCAGCCACCAAAAATACATAATATAAACTATATGCGGAGTTCGAGGAATGATGCAAACAGTTTTTCGCGTTTTTCTCGCGAAATATCGGTCCTAGCGCAAAAAGGACGTTCATTGGTGATCACTAACTTCTCATGCGGATTTCAAGTTACATGATAAGTTTTTCGTAAAACCATGGGCATATTCGTAATCAGCGGAGCACCGTGCATTGAAAAAACTTGGGCGCGTGTAAAAATAATGATTTCTTAAAAAGATATCGTAGAATTACTGAGATTATCGGAAAACGAGAAAAATTAAGATCCTCGCTGCCGGTTTTTCACGGTTATTATAAATTCTACGCGTTCTATTACTAAAATAATGTTATATTTCTCTTCAGCCACCAAAAATACATAATATAAACTATATGCGGAGTTCGAGGAATGATGCAAACAGTTTTTTGCGTTTTTCTCGCGAAATATCGGTCCTAGCGCAAAAAGGACGTTCACTGGTGATCACTAACTTCTCATGCGGATTTCAAGTTACCTGATAAGTTTTTCGTAAAACCATCGGCATATTCGTAATCAGCGGAGCACCGTGCATTGAAAAAACTTGGGCGCGTGTAAAAATAATGATTTCTCAGAAAGATATCGTAGAATTACTAAAATTATCGGAAAACGAGAAAAATTAAGATCCTCGCTGCCGGTTTTTCACGGTTATTATAAATTCTACGCGTTCTATTACTGAAATAATGTTATATTTATGTTTAGCGACCAAAAATACATAATATAAACTATATGCGGAGTCCGAGGAATGATGCAAACAGTTTTTTGCGTTTTTCTCGCGAAATATCGGTCCTAGCGCAAAAAGGACGTTCACTGGTGATCACTAACTTCTCATGCGGATTTCAAGTTACCTGATAAGTTTTTCGTAAAACCATGGGCATATTCGTAATCAGCGGAGCACAGTGCATTGAAAAAACTTATGCGCGTGTAAAAATAATGATTTTTCAGAAAGATATCGTAGAATTACTAAGAATATCGGAAAACGAGAAAAATTAAGATCCTCGCTGCCGGTTTTTCACGGTTATTATAAATTCTACGCGTTCTATTACTAAAATAATGTTATATTTCTGTTTAGCGACCAAAAATACATAATATAAACTATATGCGGAGTTCGAGGAATGATGCAAACAGTTTTTTGCGTTTTTCTCGCGAAATATCGGTCCTCGCGCAAAAAGGACGTTCACTGGTGATCACTAACTTCTCATGCGGATTTCAAGTTACCTGATAAGTTTTTCGTAAAATCATGGGCATATTCGTAATCAGCGGAGCACAGTGCATTGAAAAAACTTATGCGCGTGTAAAAATTATGATTTTTCAGAAAGATATCGTAGAATTACTAAGATTATCGGAAAACGAGAAAAATTAAGATCCTCGCTGCCGGTTTTTCACGGTTATTATCAATTCTACGCGTTCTATTACTAAAATAATGTTATATTTATGTTAAGCGACCAAAAATACAGAATATAAACTATATGCGGAGTCCGAGGAATGATGCAAACAGTTTTTTGCGTTTTTCTCGCGAAATATCGGTCCTAGCGCAAAAAGGACGTTCATTTGTGATCACTAACTTCTCATGCGGATTTCAAGTTACCTGATAAGTTTTTCGTAAAACCATGGGCATATTCGTAATCAGCGGAGCACAGTAAATTGAAAAAACTTATGCGCGTGTAAAAATAATGATTTCTCAGAAAGATATCGTAGAATTACTGAGATTATCGGAAAACGAGAAAAATTAAGATCCTCGCTGCCGGTTTTTCACGGTTATTATAAATTCTACGCGTTCTATTACTAAAATAATGTTATATTTATGTTAAGCGACCAAAAATACAGAATATAAACTATATGCGGAGTCCGAGGAATGATGCAAACAGTTTTTTGCGTTTTTCTCGCGAAATATCGGTCCTAGCGCAAAAAGGACGTTCATTTGTGATCACTAACTTCTCATGCGGATTTCAAGTTACCTGATAAGTTTTTCGTAAAACCATGGGCATATTCGTAATCAGCGGAGCACAGTAAATTGAAAAAACTTATGCGCGTGTAAAAATAATGATTTTTCAGAAAGATATCGTAGAATTACTAAGATTATCGGAAAACGAGAAAAATTAAGATCCTCGCTGCCGGTTTTTCACGGTTATTATAAATTCTACGCGTTCTATTACTAAAATAATGTTATATTCATGTTTAGCGACCAAAAATACATAATATAAACTTTATGCGGAGTCCGAGGAATGATGCAAACAGTTTTTTGCGTTTTTCTCGCGAAACATCGGTCCTAGCGCAAAAAGGACGTTCATTTGTGATCACTAACTTCTTATGCGGATTTCAAGTTACCTGATAAGTTTTTCGTAAAACCATGGGCATATTCGTAATCAGCGGAGCACCGTGCATTGAAAAAACTTATGCGCGTGTAAAAATAATGATTTCTTAGAAAGATATCGTAGAATTACTGAAATTATCGGAAAACGAGAAAAATTAAGATCCTCGCTGCCGGTTTTTCACGGTTATTATAAATTCTACGCGTTCTATCACTAAAATAATGTTATATTCCTCTTCAGCCACCAAAAATACATAATATAAACTATATGCGGAGTTCGAGGAATGATGCAAATAGTTTTTCGCGTTTTTCTCGCGAAATATCGGTCCTAGCGCAAAAAGGACGTTCACTGGTGATCACTAACTTCTCATGCGGATTTTAAGTTACCTGATAAGTTTTTCGTAAAACCATGGGCATATTCGTAATCAGCGGAGCACAGTGCATTGAAAAAACTTATGCGCGTGTGAAAATAATGATTTTTCAGAAAGATATCGTAGAATTACTAAGATTATCGGAAAACGAGAAAAATTAAGATCCTCGCTGCCGGTTTTTCACGGTTATTATGAATTCTACGCGTTCTATTACTAAAATAATGTTATATTTATGTTTAGCGACCAAAAATACATAATATAAACTATATGCGGAGTCCGAGGAATGATGCAAACAGTTTTTTGCGTTTTTCTCGCGAAATATCGGTCCTAGCGCAAAAAGGACGTTCATTGGTGATCACTAACTTCTCATGCGGATTTTAAGTTACCTGATAAGTTTTTCGTAAAACCATGGGCATATTCGTAATCAGCGAAGCACCGTGCATTGAAAAAACTTGGGCGCGTGTAAAAATAATGATTTCTCAGAAAGATATCGTAGAATTACTGAGATTATCGGAAAACGAGAAAAATTAAGATCCTCTCTGCCGGTTTTTCACGGTTATTATAAATTCTACGCGTTCTATTACTAAAATAATGTTATATTTATGTTTAGCGACCAAAAATACATAATATAAACTATATGCGGAGTCCGAGGAATGATGCAAACAGTTTTTTGCGTTTTTCTCGCGAAATATCGGTCCTAGCGCAAAAAGGACGTTCACTGGTGATCACTAACTTCTCATGCGGATTTCAAGTTACCTGATAAGTTTTTCGTAAAACCATCGGCATATTCGTAATCAGCGGAGCACCGTGCATTGAAAAAACTTGGGCGCGTGTAAAAATAATGATTTCTCAGAAAGATATCGTAGAATTACTAAAATTATCGGAAAACGAGAAAAATTAAGATCCTCGCTGCCGGTTTTTCACGGTTATTATAAATTCTACGCGTTCTATTACTGAAATAATGTTATATTTATGTTTAGCGACCAAGAATACATAATATAAACTATATGCGGAGTCCGAGGAATGATGCAAACAGTTTTTTGCGTTTTTCTCGCGAAATATCGGTCCTAGCGCAAAAAGGACGTTCACTGGTGATCACTAACTTCTCATGCGGATTTCAAGTTACCTGATAAGTTTTTCGTAAAACCATGGGCATATTCGTAATCAGCGGAGCACAGTGCATTGAAAAAACTTATGCGCGTGTAAAAATAATGATTTTTCAGAAAGATATCGTAGAATTACTAAGATTATCGGAAAACGAGAAAAATTAAGATCCTCGCTGCCGGTTTTTCACGGTTATTATAAATTCTACGCGTTCTATCACTAAAATAATGTTATATTCCTCTTCAGCCACCAAAAATACATAATATAAACTATATGCGGAGTTCGAGGAATGATGCAAACAGTTTTTTGCGTTTTTCTCGCGAAATATCGGTCCTAGCGCAAAAAGGACGTTCACTGGTGATCACTAACTTCTCATGCGGATTTCAAGTTACCTGATAAGTTTTTCGTAAAACCATCGGCATATTCGTAATCAGCGGAGCACCGTGCATTGAAAAAACTTGGGCGCGTGTAAAAATAATGATTTCTCAGAAAGATATCGTAGAATTACTAAAATTATCGGAAAACGAGAAAAATTAAGATCCTCGCTGCCGGTTTTTCACGGTTATTATAAATTCTACGCGTTCTATTACTGAAATAATGTTATATTTATGTTTAGCGACCAAAAATACATAATATAAACTATATGCGGAGTCCGAGGAATGATGCAAACAGTTTTTTGCGTTTTTCTCGCGAAATATCGGTCCTAGCGCAAAAAGGACGTTCACTGGTGATCACTAACTTCTCATGCGGATTTCAAGTTACCTGATAAGTTTTTCGTAAAACCATGGGCATATTCGTAATCAGCGGAGCACAGTGCATTGAAAAAACTTATGCGCGTGTAAAAATAATGATTTTTCAGAAAGATATCGTAGAATTACTAAGATTATCGGAAAACGAGAAAAATTAAGATCCTCGCTGCCGGTTTTTCACGGTTATTATAAATTCTACGCGTTCTATTACTAAAATAATGTTATATTTCTGTTTAGCGACCAAAAATACATAATATAAACTATATGCGGAGTTCGAGGAATGATGCAAACAGTTTTTTGCGTTTTTCTCGCGAAATATCGGTCCTCGCGCAAAAAGGACGTTCACTGGTGATCACTAACTTCTCATGCGGATTTCAAGTTACCTGATAAGTTTTTCGTAAAACCATGGGCATATTCGTAATCAGCGGAGCACAGTGCATTGAAAAAACTTATGCGCGTGTAAAAATAATGATTTTTCAGAAAGATATCGTAGAATTACTAAGATTATCGGAAAACGAGAAAAATTAAGATCCTCGCTGCCGGTTTTTCACGGTTATTATGAATTCTACGCGTTCTATTACTAAAATAATGTTATATTTATGTTTAGCGACCAAAAATACATAATATAAACTATATGCGGAGTCCGAGGAATGATGCAAACAGTTTTTTGCGTTTTTCTCGCGAAATATCGGTCCTAGCGCAAAAAGGACGTTCATTGGTGATCACTAACTTCTCATGCGGATTTTAAGTTACCTGATAAGTTTTTCGTAAAACCATGGGCATATTCGTAATCAGCGAAGCACCGTGCATTGAAAAAACTTGGGCGCGTGTAAAAATAATGATTTCTCAGAAAGATATCGTAGAATTACTGAGATTATCGGAAAACGAGAAAAATTAAGATCCTCTCTGCCGGTTTTTCACGGTTATTATAAATTCTACGCGTTCTATTACTAAAATAATGTTATATTTATGTTTAGCGACCAAAAATACATAATATAAACTATATGCGGAGTCCGAGGAATGATGCAAACAGTTTTTTGCGTTTTTCTCGCGAAATATCGGTCCTAGCGCAAAAAGGACGTTCACTGGTGATCACTAACTTCTCATGCGGATTTCAAGTTACCTGATAAGTTTTTCGTAAAACCATGGGCATATTCGTAATCAGCGGAGCACAGTGCATTGAAAAAACTTATGCGCGTGTAAAAATAATGATTTCTTAGAAAGATATCGTAGAATTACTGAAATTATCGGAAAACGAGAAAAATTAAGATCCTCGCTGCCGGTTTTTCACGGTTATTATAAATTCTACGCGTTCTATCACTAAAATAATGTTATATTCCTCTTCAGCCACCAAAAATACATAATATAAACTATATGCGGAGTTCGAGGAATGATGCAAACAGTTTTTTGCGTTTTTCTCGCGAAATATCGGTCCTAGCGCAAAAAGGACGTTCACTGGTGATCACTAACTTCTCATGCGGATTTCAAGTTACCTGATAAGTTTTTCGTAAAACCATCGGCATATTCGTAATCAGCGGAGCACCGTGCATTGAAAAAACTTGGGCGCGTGTAAAAATAATGATTTCTCAGAAAGATATCGTAGAATTACTAAAATTATCGGAAAACGAGAAAAATTAAGATCCTCGCTGCCGGTTTTTCACGGTTATTATAAATTCTACGCGTTCTATTACTGAAATAATGTTATATTTATGTTTAGCGACCAAAAATACATGATATAAACTATATGCGGAGTCCGAGGAATGATGCAAACAGTTTTTTGCGTTTTTCTCGCGAAATATCGGTCCTAGCGCAAAAAGGACGTTCACTGGTGATCACTAACTTCTCATGCGGATTTCAAGTTACCTGATAAGTTTTTCGTAAAACCATGGGCATATTCGTAATCAGCGGAGCACAGTGCATTGAAAAAACTTATGCGCGTGTAAAAATAATGATTTTTCAGAAAGATATCGTAGAATTACTAAGATTATCGGAAATCGAGAAAAATTAAGATCCTCGCTGCCGGTTTTTCACGGTTATTATAAATTCTACGCGTTCTATTACTAAAATAATGTTATATTCATGTTTAGCGACCAAAAATACATAATATAAACTATATGCGGAGTCCGAGGAATGATGCAAACAGTTTTTTGCGTTTTTCTCGCGAAATATCGGTTCTAGCGCAAAAAGGACGTTCATTTGTGATCACTAACTTCTTATGCGGATTTCAAGTTACCTGATAAGTTTTTCGTAAAACCATGGGCATATTCGTAATCAGCGGAGCACCGTGCATTGAAAAAACTTGGGCGCGTGTAAAAATAATGATTTCTCAGAAAGATATCGTAGAATTACTGAGATTATCGGAAAACGAGAAAAATTAAGATCCTCGCTGCCGGTTTTTCACGGTTATTATAAATTCTACGCGTTCTATTACTAAAATAATGTTATATTTATGTTAAGCGACCAAAAATACAGAATATAAACTATATGCGGAGTCCGAGGAATGATGCAAACAGTTTTTTGCGTTTTTCTCGCGAAATATCGGTCCTAGCGCAAAAAGGACGTTCATTTGTGATCACTAACTTCTCATGCGGATTTCAAGTTACCTGATAAGTTTTTCGTAAAACCATGGGCATATTCGTAATCAGCGGAGCACAATAAATTGAAAAAACTTATGCGCGTGTAAAAATAATGATTTTTCAGAAAGATATCGTAGAATTACTAAGATTATCGGAAAACGAGAAAAATTAAGATCCTCGCTGCCGGTTTTTCACGGTTATTATAAATTCTACGCGTTCTATTACTAAAATAATGTTATATTTATGTTTAGCGACCAAAAATACATAATATAAACTATATGCGGAGTCCGAGGAATGATGCAAACAGTTTTTTGCGTTTTTCTCGCGAAATATCGGTCCTAGCGCAAAAAGGACGTTCATTTGTGATCACTAACTTCTTATGCGGATTTCAAGTTACCTGATAAGTTTTTCGTAAAACCATGGGCATATTCGTAATCAGCGGAGCACAGTGCATTGAAAAAACTTATGCGCGTGTAAAAATAATGATTTTTCAGTAAGATATCGTAGAATTACTAAGATTATCGGAAAACGAGAAAAATTAAGATCCTCGCTGCCGGTTTTTCACGGTTATTATAAATTCTACGCGTTTTATCACTGAAATAATGTTATATTTCTGTTCAGCGACCAAAAATACTTAATATAAACTATATGCGGAGTTCAAGGAATGATGCAAACAGTTTTTCGCGTTTTTCTCGCGAAATATCGGTCCTAGCGCAAAAAGGACGTTCATTGGTGATCACTAACTTCTCATGCGGATTTCAAGTTACATGATAAGTTTTTCGTAAAACCATGGGCATATTCGTAATCAGCGGAGCACCGTGCATTGAAAAAACTTGGGCGCGTGTAAAAATAATGATTTCTTAAAAAGATATCGTAGAATTACTAAGATTATCGGAAAACGAGAAAAATTAAGATCCTCGCTGCCGGTTTTTCACGGTTATTATAAATTCTACGCGTTCTATTACTAAAATAATGTTATATTTATGTTTAGCGACCAAAAATACATAATATAAACTATATGCGGAGTCCGAGGAATGATGCAAACAGTTTTTTGCGTTTTTCTCGCGAAATATCGGTCCTAGCGCAAAAAGGACGTTCACTGGTGATCACTAACTTCTCATGCGGATTTCAAGTTACCTGATAAGTTTTTCGTAAAACCATGGGCATATTCGTAATCAGCGGAGCACAGTGCATTGAAAAAACTTATGCGCGTGTAAAAATAATGATTTCTTAGAAAGATATCGTAGAATTACTGAGATTATCGGAAAACGAGAAAAATTAAGATCCTCGCTGCCGGTTTTTCACGGTTATTATAAATTCTACGCGTTCTATTACTAAAATAATGTTATATTTATGTTTAGCGACCAAAAATACATAATATAAACTATATGCGGAGTCCGAGGAATGATGCAAACAGTTTTTTGCGTTTTTCTCGCGAAATATCGGTCCTAGCGCAAAAAGGACGTTCATTGGTGATCACTAACTTCTCATGCGGATTTCAAGTTACCCGATAAGTTTTTCGTAAAACCATGGGCATATTCGTAATCAGCGGAGCACAGTGCATTGGAAAAACTTATGCGCGTGTGAAAATAATGGTTTTTAGAAAGATATCGTAGAATTACTAAGATTATCGGAAAACGAGAAAAATTAAGATCCTCGTTGCCGGTTTTTCACGGTTATTATAAATTCTACGCGTTCTATTACTAAAATAATGTTATATTTATGTTTAGCGACCAAAAATACATAATATAAACTATATGCGGAGTCCGAGGAATGATGCAAACAGTTTTTTGCGTTTTTCTCGCGAAATATCAGTCCTAGCGCAAAAAGGACGTTCACTGGTGATCACTAACTTCTCATGCGGATTTCAAGTTACCTGATAAGTTTTTCGTAAAACCATGGGCATATTCGTAATCAGCGGAGCACAGTGCATTAAAAAAACTTATGCGCGTGTAAAAATAATGATTTCTTAGAAAGATATCGTAGAATTACTGAAATTATCGGAAAACGAGAAAAATTAAGATCCTCGCTGCCGGTTTTTCACGGTTATTATAAATTCTACGCGTTCTATCACTAAAATAATGTTATATTCCTCTTCAGCCACCAAAAATACATAATATAAACTATATGCGGAGTTCGAGGAATGATGCAAACAGTTTTTCGCGTTTTTCTCGCGAAATATCGGTCCTAGCGCAAAAAGGACGTTCATTGGTGATCACTAACTTCTCATGCGGATTTCAAGTTACATGATAAGTTTTTCGTAAAACCATGGGCATATTCGTAATCAGCGGAGCACCGTGCATTGAAAAAACTTGGGCGCGTGTAAAAATAATGATTTCTTAAAAAGATATCGTAGAATTACTGAGATTATCGGAAAACGAGAAAAATTAAGATCCTCGCTGCCGGTTTTTCACGGTTATTATAAATTCTACGCGTTCTATTACTAAAATAATGTTATATTTATGTTTAGCGACCAAAAATACATAATATAAACTATATGCGGAGTCCGAGGAATGATGCAAACAGTTTTTTGCGTTTTTCTCGCGAAATATCGGTCCTAGCGCAAAAAGGACGTTCATTGGTGATCACTAACTTCTCATGCGGATTTCAAGTTACCCGATAAGTTTTTCGTAAAACCATGGGCATATTCGTAATCAGCGGAGCACAGTGCATTGGAAAAACTTATGCGCGTGTGAAAATAATGGTTTTTAGAAAGATATTGTAGAATTACTAAGATTATCGGAAAACGAGAAAAATTAAGATCCTCGTTGCCGGTTTTTCACGGTTATTATAAATTCTACGCGTTCTATTACTAAAATAATGTTATATTTATGTTTTGCGACCAAAAATACATAATATAAACTATATGCGGAGTCCGAGGAATGATGCAAACAGTTTTTTGCGTTTTTCTCGCGAAATATCAGTCCTAGCGCAAAAAGGACGTTCACTGGTGATCACTAACTTCTCATGCGGATTTCAAGTTACCTGATAAGTTTTTCGTAAAACCATGGGCATATTCGTAATCAGCGGAGCACAGTGCATTAAAAAAACTTATGCGCGTGTAAAAATAATGATTTCTTAGAAAGATATCGTAGAATTACTGAAATTATCGGAAAACGAGAAAAATTAAGATCCTCGCTGCCGGTTTTTCACGGTTATTATAAATTCTACGCGTTCTATCACTAAAATAATGTTATATTCCTCTTCAGCCACCAAAAATACATAATATAAACTATATGCGGAGTTCGAGGAATGATGCAAACAGTTTTTTGCGTTTTTCTCGCGAAATATCGGTCCTAGCGCAAAAAGGACGTTCACTGGTGATCACTAACTTCTCATGCGGATTTCAAGTTACCTGATAAGTTTTTCGTAAAACCATCGGCATATTCGTAATCAGCGGAGCACCGTGCATTGAAAAAACTGTGGCGCGTGTAAAAATAATGATTTCTCAGAAAGATATCGTAGAATTACTAAAATTATCGGAAAACGAGAAAAATTAAGATCCTCGCTGCCGGTTTTTCACGGTTATTATAAATTCTACGCGTTCTATTACTGAAATAATGTTATATTTATGTTTAGCGACCAAAAATACATAATATAAACTATATGCGGAGTCCGAGGAATGATGCAAACAGTTTTTTGCGTTTTTCTCGCGAAATATCGGTCCTAGCGCAAAAAGGACGTTCACTGGTGATCACTAACTTCTCATGCGGATTTCAAGTTACCTGATAAGTTTTTCGTAAAACCATGGGCATATTCGTAATCAGCGGAGCACAGTGCATTGAAAAAACTTATGCGCGTGTAAAAATAATGATTTTTCAGAAAGATATCGTAGAATTACTAAGATTATCGGAAAACGAGAAAAATTAAGATCCTCGCTGCCGGTTTTTCACGGTTATTATAAATTCTACGCGTTCTATTACTAAAATAATGTTATATTTCTGTTTAGCGACCAAAAATACATAATATAAACTATATGCGGAGTTCGAGGAATGATGCAAACAGTTTTTTGCGTTTTTCTCGCGAAATATCGGTCCTCGCGCAAAAAGGACGTTCACTGGTGATCACTAACTTCTCATGCGGATTTCAAGTTACCTGATAAGTTTTTCGTAAAATCATGGGCATATTCGTAATCAGCGGAGCACAGTGCATTGAAAAAACTTATGCGCGTGTAAAAATAATGATTTCTTAGAAAGATATCGTAGAATTACTGAGATTATCGGAAAACGAGAAAAATTAAGATCCTCGCTGCCGGTTTTTCACGGTTATTATAAATTCTACGCGTTCTATTACTAAAATAATGTTATATTTATGTTTAGCGACCAAAAATACATAATATAAACTATATGCGGAGTCCGAGGAATGATGCAAACAGTTTTTTGCGTTTTTCTCGCGAAATATCGGTCCTAGCGCAAAAAGGACGTTCATTGGTGATCACTAACTTCTCATGCGGATTTCAAGTTACCCGATAAGTTTTTCGTAAAACCATGGGCATATTCGTAATCAGCGGAGCACAGTGCATTGGAAAAACTTATGCGCGTGTGAAAATAATGGTTTTTAGAAAGATATCGTAGAATTACTAAGATTATCGGAAAACGAGAAAAATTAAGATCCTCGTTGCCGGTTTTTCACGGTTATTATAAATTCTACGCGTTCTATTACTAAAATAATGTTATATTTATGTTTAGCGACCAAAAATACATAATATAAACTATATGCGGAGTCCGAGGAATGATGCAAACAGTTTTTTGCGTTTTTCTCGCGAAATATCAGTCCTAGCGCAAAAAGGACGTTCACTGGTGATCACTAACTTCTCATGCGGATTTCAAGTTACCTGATAAGTTTTTCGTAAAACCATGGGCATATTCGTAATCAGCGGAGCACAGTGCATTAAAAAAACTTATGCGCGTGTAAAAATAATGATTTCTTAGAAAGATATCGTAGAATTACTGAAATTATCGGAAAACGAGAAAAATTAAGATCCTCGCTGCCGGTTTTTCACGGTTATTATAAATTCTACGCGTTCTATCACTAAAATAATGTTATATTCCTCTTCAGCCACCAAAAATACATAATATAAACTATATGCGGAGTTCGAGGAATGATGCAAACAGTTTTTCGCGTTTTTCTCGCGAAATATCGGTCCTAGCGCAAAAAGGACGTTCATTGGTGATCACTAACTTCTCATGCGGATTTCAAGTTACATGATAAGTTTTTCGTAAAACCATGGGCATATTCGTAATCAGCGGAGCACCGTGCATTGAAAAAACTTGGGCGCGTGTAAAAATAATGATTTCTTAAAAAGATATCGTAGAATTACTGAGATTATCGGAAAACGAGAAAAATTAAGATCCTCGCTGCCGGTTTTTCACGGTTATTATAAATTCTACGCGTTCTATTACTAAAATAATGTTATATTTATGTTTAGCGACCAAAAATACATAATATAAACTATATGCGGAGTTCGAGGAATGATGCAAACAGTTTTTTGCGTTTTTCTCGCGAAATATCGGTCCTAGCGCAAAAAGGACGTTCACTGGTGATCACTAACTTCTCATGCGGATTTCAAGTTACCTGATAAGTTTTTCGTAAAACCATGGGCATATTCGTAATCAGCGGAGCACAGTGCATTGAAAAAACTTATGCGCGTGTAAAAATAATGATTTTTCAGAAAGATATCGTAGAATTACTAAGATTATCGGAAAACGAGAAAAATTAAGATCCTCGCTGCCGGTTTTTCACGGTTATTATAAATTCTACGCGTTCTATTACTAAAATAATGTTATATTTCTGTTTAGCGACCAAAAATACATAATATAAACTATATGCGGAGTTCGAGGAATGATGCAAACAGTTTTTTGCGTTTTTCTCGCGAAATATCGGTCCTCGCGCAAAAAGGACGTTCACTGGTGATCACTAACTTCTCATGCGGATGTCAAGTTACCTGATAAGTTTTTCGTAAAATCATGGGCATATTCGTAATCAGCGGAGCACAGTGCATTGAAAAAACTTATGCGCGTGTAAAAATAATGATTTTTCAGAAAGATATCGTAGAATTACTAAGATTATCGGAAAACGAGAAAAATTAAGATCCTCGCTGCCGGTTTTTCACGGTTATTATCAATTCTACGCGTTCTATTACTAAAATAATGTTATATTTATGTTACGCGACCAAAAATACAGAATATAAACTATATGCGGAGTCCGAGGAATGATGCAAACAGTTTTTTGCGTTTTTCTCGCGAAATATCGGTCCTAGCGCAAAAAGGACGTTCATTTGTGATCACTAACTTCTCATGCGGATTTCAAGTTACCTGATAAGTTTTTCGTAAAACCATGGGCATATTCGTAATCAGCGGAGCACAGTAAATTGAAAAAACTTATGCGCGTGTAAAAATAATGATTTCTCAGAAAGATATCGTAGAATTACTGAGATTATCGGAAAACGAGAAAAATTAAGATCCTCGCTGCCGGTTTTTCACGGTTATTATAAATTCTACGCGTTCTATTACTAAAATAATGTTATATTTATGTTAAGCGACCAAAAATACAGAATATAAACTATATGCGGAGTCCGAGGAATGATGCAAACAGTTTTTTGCGTTTTTCTCGCGAAATATCGGTCCTAGCGCAAAAAGGACGTTCATTTGTGATCACTAACTTCTCATGCGGATTTCAAGTTACCTGATAAGTTTTTCGTAAAACCATGGGCATATTCGTAATCAGCGGAGCACAGTAAATTGAAAAAACTTATGCGCGTGTAAAAATAATGATTTTTCAGAAAGATATCGTAGAATTACTAAGATTATCGGAAAACGAGAAAAATTAAGATCCTCGCTGCCGGTTTTTCACGGTTATTATAAATTCTACGCGTTCTATTACTAAAATAATGTTATATTCATGTTTAGCGACCAAAAATACATAATATAAACTATATGCGGAGTCCGAGGAATGATGCAAACAGTTTTTTGCGTTTTTCTCGCGAAACATCGGTCCTAGCGCAAAAAGGACGTTCATTTGTGATCACTAACTTCTTATGCGGATTTCAAGTTACCTGATAAGTTTTTCGTAAAACCATGGGCATATTCGTAATCAGCGGAGCACCGTGCATTGAAAAAACTTATGCGCGTGTAAAAATAATGATTTCTTAAGAAGATATCGTAGAATTACTGAAATTATCGGAAAACGAGAAAAATTAAGATCCTCGCTGCCGGTTTTTCACGGTTATTATAAATTCTACGCGTTCTATCACTAAAATAATGTTATATTCCTCTTCAGCCACCAAAAATACATAATATAAACTATATGCGGAGTTCGAGGAATGATGCAAATAGTTTTTCGCGTTTTTCTCGCGAAATATCGGTCCTAGCGCAAAAAGGACGTTCACTGGTGATCACTAACTTCTCATGCGGATTTTAAGTTACCTGATAAGTTTTTCGTAAAACCATGGGCATATTCGTAATCAGCGGAGCACAGTGCATTGAAAAAACTTATGCGCGTGTGAAAATAATGATTTTTCAGAAAGATATCGTAGAATTACTAAGATTATCGGAAAACGAGAAAAATTAAGATCCTCGCTGCCGGTTTTTCACGGTTATTATGAATTCTACGCGTTCTATTACTAAAATAATGTTATATTTATGTTTAGCGACCAAAAATACATAATATAAACTATATGCGGAGTCCGAGGAATGATGCAAACAGTTTTTTGCGTTTTTCTCGCGAAATATCAGTCCTAGCGCAAAAAGGACGTTCACTGGTGATCACTAACTTCTCATGCGGATTTCAAGTTACCTGATAAGTTTTTCGTAAAACCATGAGCATATTCGTAATCAGCGGAGCACAGTGCATTAAAAAAACTTATGCGCGTGTAAAAATAATGATTTCTTAGAAAGATATCGTAGAATTACTGAAATTATCGGAAAACGAGAAAAATTAAGATCCTCGCTGCCGGTTTTTCACGGTTATTATAAATTCTACGCGTTCTATCACTAAAATAATGTTATATTCCTCTTCAGCCACCAAAAATACATAATATAAACTATATGCGGAGTTCGAGGAATGATGCAAACAGTTTTTCGCGTTTTTCTCGCGAAATATCGGTCCTAGCGCAAAAAGGACGTTCATTGGTGATCACTAACTTCTCATGCGGATTTCAAGTTACATGATAAGTTTTTCGTAAAACCATGGGCATATTCGTAATCAGCGGAGCACCGTGCATTGAAAAAACTTGGGCGCGTGTAAAAATAATGATTTCTTAAAAAGATATCGTAGAATTACTGAGATTATCGGAAAACGAGAAAAATTAAGATCCTCGCTGCCGGTTTTTCACGGTTATTATAAATTCTACGCGTTCTATTACTAAAATAATGTTATATTTATGTTTAGCGACCAAAAATACATAATATAAACTATATGCGGAGTCCGAGGAATGATGCAAACAGTTTTTTGCGTTTTTCTCGCGAAATATCGGTCCTAGCGCAAAAAGGACGTTCATTGGTGATCACTAACTTCTCATGCGGATTTCAAGTTACATGATAAGTTTTTCGTAAAACCATGGGCATATTCGTAATCAGCGGAGCACAGTAAATTGAAAAAACTTATGCGCGTGTAAAAATAATGATTTTTCAGAAAGATATCGTAGAATTACTAAGATTATCGGAAAACGAGAAAAATTAAGATCCTCGCTGCCGGTTTTTCACGGTTATTATAAATTCTACGCGTTCTATTACTAAAATAATGTTATATTCATGTTTAGCGACCAAAAATACATAATATAAACTATATGCGGAGTCCGAGGAATGATGCAAACAGTTTTTTGCGTTTTTCTCGCGAAACATCGGTCCTAGCGCAAAAAGGACGTTCATTTGTGATCACTAACTTCTTATGCGGATTTCAAGTTACCTGATAAGTTTTTCGTAAAACCATGGGCATATTCGTAATCAGCGGAGCACCGTGCATTGAAAAAACTTATGCGCGTGTAAAAATAATGATTTCTTAAGAAGATATCGTAGAATTACTGAAATTATCGGAAAACGAGAAAAATTAAGATCCTCGCTGCCGGTTTTTCACGGTTATTATAAATTCTACGCGTTCTATCACTAAAATAATGTTATATTCCTCTTCAGCCACCAAAAATACATAATATAAACTATATGCGGAGTTCGAGGAATGATGCAAATAGTTTTTCGCGTTTTTCTCGCGAAATATCGGTCCTAGCGCAAAAAGGACGTTCACTGGTGATCACTAACTTCTCATGCGGATTTTAAGTTACCTGATAAGTTTTTCGTAAAACCATGGGCATATTCGTAATCAGCGGAGCACAGTGCATTGAAAAAACTTATGCGCGTGTGAAAATAATGATTTTTCAGAAAGATATCGTAGAATTACTAAGATTATCGGAAAACGAGAAAAATTAAGATCCTCGCTGCCGGTTTTTCACGGTTATTATGAATTCTACGCGTTCTATTACTAAAATAATGTTATATTTATGTTTAGCGACCAAAAATACATAATATAAACTATATGCGGAGTCCGAGGAATGATGCAAACAGTTTTTTGCGTTTTTCTCGCGAAATATCAGTCCTAGCGCAAAAAGGACGTTCACTGGTGATCACTAACTTCTCATGCGGATTTCAAGTTACCTGATAAGTTTTTCGTAAAACCATGAGCATATTCGTAATCAGCGGAGCACAGTGCATTAAAAAAACTTATGCGCGTGTAAAAATAATGATTTCTTAGAAAGATATCGTAGAATTACTGAAATTATCGGAAAACGAGAAAAATTAAGATCCTCGCTGCCGGTTTTTCACGGTTATTATAAATTCTACGCGTTCTATCACTAAAATAATGTTATATTCCTCTTCAGCCACCAAAAATACATAATATAAACTATATGCGGAGTTCGAGGAATGATGCAAACAGTTTTTCGCGTTTTTCTCGCGAAATATCGGTCCTAGCGCAAAAAGGACGTTCATTGGTGATCACTAACTTCTCATGCGGATTTCAAGTTACATGATAAGTTTTTCGTAAAACCATGGGCATATTCGTAATCAGCGGAGCACCGTGCATTGAAAAAACTTGGGCGCGTGTAAAAATAATGATTTCTTAAAAAGATATCGTAGAATTACTGAGATTATCGGAAAACGAGAAAAATTAAGATCCTCGCTGCCGGTTTTTCACGGTTATTATAAATTCTACGCGTTCTATTACTAAAATAATGTTATATTTATGTTTAGCGACCAAAAATACATAATATAAACTATATGCGGAGTCCGAGGAATGATGCAAACAGTTTTTTGCGTTTTTCTCGCGAAATATCGGTCCTAGCGCAAAAAGGACGTTCATTGGTGATCACTAACTTCTCATGCGGATTTCAAGTTACATGATAAGTTTTTCGTAAAACCATGGGCATATTCGTAATCAGCGGAGCACCGTGCATTGAAAAAACTTGGGCGCGTGTGAAAATAATGATTTCTTAAAAAGATATCGTAGAATTACTGAGATTATCGGAAAACGAGAAAAATTAAGATCCTCGCTGCCGGTTTTTCACGGTTATTATAAATTCTACGCGTTCTATTACTAAAATAATGTTATATTTATGTTAAGCGACCAAAAATACAGAATATAAACTATATGCGGAGTCCGAGGAATGATGCAAACAGTTTTTTGCGTTTTTCTCGCGAAATATCGGTCCTAGCGCAAAAAGGACGTTCATTTGTGATCACTAACTTCTCATGCGGATTTCAAGTTACCTGATAAGTTTTTCGTAAAACCATGGGCATATTCGTAATCAGCGGAGCACAGTAAATTGAAAAAACTTATGCGCGTGTAAAAATAATGATTTTTCAGAAAGATATCGTAGAATTACTAAGATTATCGGAAAACGAGAAAAATTAAGATCCTCGCTGCCGGTTTTTCACGGTTATTATAAATTCTACGCGTTCTATTACTAAAATAATGTTATATTCATGTTTAGCGACCAAAAATACATAATATAAACTATATGCGGAGTCCGAGGAATGATGCAAACAGTTTTTTGCGTTTTTCTCGCGAAACATCGGTCCTAGCGCAAAAAGGACGTTCATTTGTGATCACTAACTTCTTATGCGGATTTCAAGTTACCTGATAAGTTTTTCGTAAAACCATGGGCATATTCGTAATCAGCGGAGCACCGTGCATTGAAAAAACTTATGCGCGTGTAAAAATAATGATTTCTTAAAAAGATATCGTAGAATTACTGAAATTATCGGAAAACGAGAAAAATTAAGATCCTCGCTGCCGGTTTTTCACGGTTATTATAAATTCTACGCGTTCTATCACTAAAATAATGTTATATTCCTCTTCAGCCACCAAAAATACATAATATAAACTATATGCGGAGTTCGAGGAATGATGCAAATAGTTTTTCGCGTTTTTCTCGCGAAATATCGGTCCTAGCGCAAAAAGGACGTTCACTGGTGATCACTAACTTCTCATGCGGATTTTAAGTTACCTGATAAGTTTTTCGTAAAACCATGGGCATATTCGTAATCAGCGGAGCACAGTGCATTGAAAAAACTTATGCGCGTGTGAAAATAATGATTTTTCAGAAAGATATCGTAGAATTACTAAGATTATCGGAAAACGAGAAAAATTAAGATCCTCGCTGCCGGTTTTTCACGGTTATTATGAATTCTACGCGTTCTATTACTAAAATAATGTTATATTTATGTTTAGCGACCAAAAATACATAATATAAACTATATGCGGAGTCCGAGGAATGATGCAAACAGTTTTTTGCGTTTTTCTCGCGAAATATCAGTCCTAGCGCAAAAAGGACGTTCACTGGTGATCACTAACTTCTCATGCGGATTTCAAGTTACCTGATAAGTTTTTCGTAAAACCATGAGCATATTCGTAATCAGCGGAGCACAGTGCATTAAAAAAACTTATGCGCGTGTAAAAATAATGATTTCTTAGAAAGATATCGTAGAATTACTGAAATTATCGGAAAACGAGAAAAATTAAGATCCTCGCTGCCGGTTTTTCACGGTTATTATAAATTCTACGCGTTCTATCACTAAAATAATGTTATATTCCTCTTCAGCCACCAAAAATACATAATATAAACTATATGCGGAGTTCGAGGAATGATGCAAACAGTTTTTCGCGTTTTTCTCGCGAAATATCGGTCCTAGCGCAAAAAGGACGTTCATTGGTGATCACTAACTTCTCATGCGGATTTCAAGTTACATGATAAGTTTTTCGTAAAACCATGGGCATATTCGTAATCAGCGGAGCACCGTGCATTGAAAAAACTTGGGCGCGTGTAAAAATAATGATTTCTTAAAAAGATATCGTAGAATTACTGAGATTATCGGAAAACGAGAAAAATTAAGATCCTCGCTGCCGGTTTTTCACGGTTATTATAAATTCTACGCGTTCTATTACTAAAATAATGTTATATTTATGTTTAGCGACCAAAAATACATAATATAAACTATATGCGGAGTCCGAGGAATGATGCAAACAGTTTTTTGCGTTTTTCTCGCGAAATATCGGTCCTAGCGCAAAAAGGACGTTCATTGGTGATCACTAACTTCTCATGCGGATTTCAAGTTACCCGATAAGTTTTTCGTAAAACCATGGGCATATTCGTAATCAGCGGAGCACAGTGCATTGGAAAAACTTATGCGCGTGTGAAAATAATGGTTTTTAGAAAGATATTGTAGAATTACTAAGATTATCGGAAAACGAGAAAAATTAAGATCCTCGTTGCCGGTTTTTCACGGTTATTATAAATTCTACGCGTTCTATTACTAAAATAATGTTATATTTATGTTTTGCGACCAAAAATACATAATATAAACTATATGCGGAGTCCGAGGAATGATGCAAACAGTTTTTTGCGTTTTTCTCGCGAAATATCGGTCCTAGCGCAAAAAGGACGTTCACTGGTGATCACTAACTTCTCATGCGGATTTCAAGTTACCTGATAAGTTTTTCGTAAAACCATGGGCATATTCGTAATCAGCGGAGCACAGTGCATTGAAAAAACTTATGCGCGTGTAAAAATAATGATTTCTTAGAAAGATATCGTAGAATTACTGAAATTATCGGAAAACGAGAAAAATTAAGATCCTCGCTGCCGGTTTTTCACGGTTATTATAAATTCTACGCGTTCTATCACTAAAATAATGTTATATTTCTCTTCAGCCACCAAAAATACATAATATAAACTATATGCGGAGTTCGAGGAATGATGCAAACAGTTTTTTGCGTTTTTCTCGCGAAATATCGGTCCTAGCGCAAAAAGGACGTTCACTGGTGATCACTAACTTCTCATGCGGATTTCAAGTTACCTGATAAGTTTTTCGTAAAACCATGGGCATATTCGTAATCAGCGGAGCACCGTGCAATGAAAAAACTTGGGCGCGTGTAAAAATAATGATTTCTCAGAAAGATATCGTAGAATTACTAAAATTATCGGAAAACGAGAAAAATTAAGATCCTCGCTGCCGGTTTTTCACGGTTATTATAAATTCTACGCGTTCTATTACTAAAATAATGTTATATTTATGTTTAGCGACCAAAAATACATAATATAAACTATATGCGGAGTCCGAAGAATGATGCAAACAGTTTTTTGCGTTTTTCTCGCGAAATATCGGTCCTAGCGCAAAAAGGACGTTCACTGGTGATCACTAACTTCTCATGCGGATTTCAAGTTACCTGATAAGTTTTTCGTAAAACCATGGGCATATTCGTAATCAGCGGAGCACAGTGCATTGAAAAAACTTATGCGCGTTTAAAAATAATGATTTTTCAGGAAGATATCGTAGAATTACTAAGATTATCGGAAAACGAGAAAAATTAAGATCCTCGCTGCCGGTTTTTCACGGTTATTATAAATTCTACGCGTTCTATCACTAAAATAATGTTATATTTATGTTTAGCGACCAAAAATACATAATATAAACTATATGCGGAGTTCGAGGAATGATGCAAACAGTTTTTTGCGTTTTTCTCGCGAAATATCGGTCCTAGCGCAAAAAGGACGTTCACTGGTGATCACTAACTTCTCATGCGGATTTCAAGTTACCTGATAAGTTCTTCGTAAAACCATGGGCATATTCGTAATCAGCGGAGCACAGTGCATTGAAAAAACTTATGCGCGTGTAAAAATAATGATTTTTCAGAAAGATATCGTAGAATTACTAAGATTATCGGAAAACGAGAAAAATTAAGATCCTCGCTGCCGGTTTTCCACGGTTATTATAAATTCTACGCGTTCTATTACTAAAATAATGTTATATTTATGTTTAGCGACCAAAAATACATAATATAAACTATATGCGGAGTCCGAGGAATGATGCAAACAGTTTTTTGCGTTTTTCTCGCGAAATATCGGTCCTAGCGCAAAAAGGACGTTCATTGGTGATCACTAACTTCTCATGCGGATTTCAAGTTACCTGATAAGTTTTTCGTAAAACCATGGGCATATTCGTAATCAGCGGAGCACAGTGCATTGAAAAAACTTATGCGCGTGTAAAAATAATGATTTTTCAGAAAGATATCGTAGAATTACTAAGATTATCGGAAAACGAGAAAAATTAAGATCCTCGCTGCCGGTTTTTCACGGTTATTATAAATTCTACGCGTTCTATTACTAAAATAATGTTATATTTATGTTCAGCGACCAAAAATACATAATATAAACTATATGCGGAGTCCGAGGAATGATGCAAACAGTTTTTTGCGTTTTTCTCGCGAAATATCGGTCCTAGCGCAAAAAGGACGTTCATTGGTGATCACTAACTTCTCATGCGGATTTCAAGTTACCTGATAAGTTTTTCGTAAAACCATGGGCATATTCGTAATCAGCGGAGCACAGTGCATTGAAAAAACTTATGCGCGTGTAAAAATAATGATTTTTCAGAAAGATATCGTAGAATTACTAAGATTATCGGAAAACGAGAAAAATTAAGATCCTCGCTGCCGGTTTTTCACGGTTATTATAAATTCTACGCGTTCTATTACTAAAATAATGTTATATTTATGTTCAGCGACCAAAAATACATAATATAAACTATATGCGGAGTCCGAGGAATGATGCAAACAGTTTTTTGCGTTTTTCTCGCGAAATATCGGTCCTAGCGCAAAAAGGACGTTCACTGGTGATCACTAACTTCTCATGCGGATTTCAAGTTACCTGATAAGTTTTTCGTAAAACCATGGGCATATTCGTAATCAGCGGAGCACAGTGCATTGAAAAAACTTATGCGCGTGTAAAAATAATGATTTCTTAGAAAGATATCGTAGAATTACTGAAATTATCGGAAAACGAGAAAAATTAAGATCCTCGCTGCCGGTTTTTCACGGTGATTATAAATTCTACGCGTTCTATCACTAAAATAATGTTATATTTATGTTTAGCGACCAAAAATACATAATATAAACTATATGCGGAGTCCGAGGAATGATGCAAACAGTTTTTTGCGTTTTTCTCGCGAAATATCGGTCCTAGCGCAAAAAGGACGTTCACTGGTGATCACTAACTTCTCATGCGGATTTCAAGTTACCTGATAAGTTCTTCGTAAAACCATGGGCATATTCGTAATCAGCGGAGCACAGTGCATTGAAAAAACTTATGCGCGTGTAAAAATAATGATTTCTTAGAAAGATATCGTAGAATTACTGAAATTATCGGAAAACGAGAAAAATTAAGATCCTCGCTGCCGGTTTTTCACGGTTATTATAAATTCTACGCGTTCTATCACTAAAATAATGTTATATTCCTCTTCAGCCACCAAAAATACATAATATAAACTATATGCGGAGTTCGAGGAATGATGCAAACAGTTTTTTGCGTTTTTCTCGCGAAATATCGGTCCCAGCGCAAAAAGGACGTTCACTGGTGATCACTAACTTCTCATGCGGATTTCAAGTTACCTGATAAGTTTTTCGTAAAACCATGGGCATATTCGTAATCAGCGGAGCACAGTGCATTGAAAAAACTTATGCGCGTGTAAAAATAATGATTTCTTAGAAAGATATCGTAGAATTACTGAAATTATCGGAAAACGAGAAAAATTAAGATCCTCGCTGCCGGTTTTTCACGGTGATTATAAATTCTACGCGTTCTATCACTAAAATAATGTTATATTTATGTTTAGCGACCAAAAATACATAATATAAACTATATGCGGAGTTCGAGGAATGATGCAAACAGTTTTTTGCGTTTTTCTCGCGAAATATCGGTCCTAGCGCAAAAAGGACGTTCACTGGTGATCACTAACTTCTCATGCGGATTTCAAGTTACCTGATAAGTTCTTCGTAAAACCATGGGCATATTCGTAATCAGCGGAGCACAGTGCATTGAAAAAACTTATGCGCGTGTAAAAATAATGATTTTTCAGAAAGATATCGTAGAATTACTAAGATTATCGGAAAACGAGAAAAATTAAGATCCTCGCTGCCGGTTTTCCACGGTTATTATAAATTCTACGCGTTCTATTACTAAAATAATGTTATATTTATGTTTAGCGACCAAAAATACATAATATAAACTATATGCGGAGTCCGAGGAATGATGCAAACAGTTTTTTGCGTTTTTCTCGCGAAATATCGGTCCTAGCGCAAAAAGGACGTTCATTGGTGATCACTAACTTCTCATGCGGATTTCAAGTTACCTGATAAGTTTTTCGTAAAACCATGGGCATATTCGTAATCAGCGGAGCACAGTGCATTGAAAAAACTTATGCGCGTGTAAAAATAATGATTTCTTAGAAAGATATCGTAGAATTACTGAAATTATCGGAAAACGAGAAAAATTAAGGTCCTCGCTGCCGGTTTTTCACGGTGATTATAAATTCTACGCGTTCTATCACTAAAATAATGTTATATTTATGTTTAGCGACCAAAAATACATAATATAAACTATATGCGGAGTTCGAGGAATGATGCAAACAGTTTTTTGCGTTTTTCTCGCGAAATATCGGTCCTAGCGCAAAAAGGACGTTCACTGGTGATCACTAACTTCTCATGCGGATTTCAAGTTACCTGATAAGTTCTTCGTAAAACCATGGGCATATTCGTAATCAGCGGAGCACAGTGCATTGAAAAAACTTATGCGCGTGTAAAAATAATGATTTTTCAGAAAGATATCGTAGAATTACTAAGATTATCGGAAAACGAGAAAAATTAAGATCCTCGCTGCCGGTTTTCCACGGTTATTATAAATTCTACGCGTTCTATTACTAAAATAATGTTATATTTATGTTTAGCGACCAAAAATACATAATATAAACTATATGCGGAGTCCGAGGAATGATGCAAACAGTTTTTTGCGTTTTTCTCGCGAAATATCGGTCCTAGCGCAAAAAGGACGTTCATTGGTGATCACTAACTTCTCATGCGGATTTCAAGTTACCTGATAAGTTTTTCGTAAAACCATGGGCATATTCGTAATCAGCGGAGCACAGTGCATTGAAAAAACTTATGCGCGTGTAAAAATAATGATTTTTCAGAAAGATATCGTAGAATTACTAAGATTATCGGAAAACGAGAAAAATTAAGATCCTCGCTGCCGGTTTTTCACGGTTATTATAAATTCTACGCGTTCTATTACTAAAATAATGTTATATTTATGTTCAGCGACCAAAAATACATAATATAAACTATATGCGGAGTCCGAGGAATGATGCAAACAGTTTTTTGCGTTTTTCTCGCGAAATATCGGTCCTAGCGCAAAAAGGACGTTCATTGGTGATCACTAACTTCTCATGCGGATTTCAAGTTACCTGATAAGTTTTTCGTAAAACCATGGGCATATTCGTAATCAGCGGAGCACCGTGCAATGAAAAAACTTCGGCGCGTGTAAAAATAATGATTTCTCAGAAAGATATCGTAGAATTACTAAAATTATCGGAAAACGAGAAAAATTAAGATCCTCGCTGCCGGTTTTTCACGGTTATTATAAATTCTACGCGTTCTATTACTAAAATAATGTTATATTTATGTTTAGCGACCAAGAATACATAATATAAACTATATGCGGAGTTCGAGGAATGATGCAAACAGTTTTTTGCGTTTTTCTCGCGAAATATCGGTCCTAGCGCAAAAAGGACGTTCACTGGTGATCACTAACTTCTCATGCGGACTTCAAGTTACCTGATAAGTTTTTCGTAAAACCATGGGCATATTCGTAATCAGCGGAGCACCGTGCAATGAAAAAACTTGGGCGCGTGTAAAAATAATGATTTCTCAGAAAGATATCGTAGAATTACTAAAATTATCGGAAAACGAGAAAAATTAAGATCCTCGCTGCCGGTTTTTCACGGTTATTATAAATTCTACGCGTTCTATTACTAAAATAATGTTATATTTATGTTTAGCGACCAAAAATACATAATATAAACTATATGCGGAGTCCGAGGAATGATGCAAACAGTTTTTTGCGTTTTTCTCGCGAAATATCGGTCCTAGCGCAAAAAGGACGTTCACTGGTGATCACTAACTTCTCATGCGGATTTCAAGTTACCTGATAAGTTTTTCGTAAAACCATGGGCATATTCGTAATCAGCGGAGCACAGTGCATTGAAAAAACTTATGCGCGTGTAAAAATAATGATTTTTCAGAAAGATATCGTAGAATTACTAAGATTATCGGAAAACGAGAAAAATTAAGATCCTCGCTGCCGGTTTTTCACGGTTATTATAAATTCTACGCGTTCTATCACTAAAATAATGTTATATTTATGTTTAGCGACTAAAAATACATAATATAAACTAAATGCGGAGACCGAGGAATGATGCAAACAGTTTTTTGCGTTTTTCTCGCGAAATATCGGTCCTAGCGCAAAAAGGACGTTCACTGGTGATCACTAACTTCTCATGCGGATTTCAAGTTACCTGATAAGTTTTTCGTAAAACCATGGGCATATTCGTAATCAGCGGAGCACAGTGCATTGAAAAAACTTATGCGCGTGTAAAAATAATGATTTTTCAGGAAGATATCGTAGAATTACTAAGATTATCGGAAAACGAGAAAAATTAAGATCCTCGCTGCCGGTTTTTCACGGTTATTATAAATTCTACGCGTTCTATTACTAAAATAATGTTATATTTATGTTTAGCGACCAAAAATACATAATATAAACTATATGCGGAGTCCGAGGAATGATGCAAACAGTTTTTTGCGTTTTTCTCGCGAAATATCGGTCCTAGCGCAAAAAGGACGTTCATTGGTGATCACTAACTTCTCATGCGGATTTCAAGTTACCTGATAAGTTTTTCGTAAAACCATGGGCATATTCGTAATCAGCGGAGCACAGTGCATTGAAAAAACTTGGGCGCGTGTAAAAATAATGATTTCTCAGAAAGATATCGTAGAATTACTGAAATTATCGGAAAACGAGAAAAATTAAGATCCTCGCTGCCGGTTTTTCACGGTTATTATAAATTCTACGCGTTCTATTGCTAAAATAATGTTATATTTATGTTTAGCGACCAAAAATACATAATATAAACTATATGCGGAGTCCGAGGAATGATGCAAACAGTTTTTTGCGTTTTTCTCGCGAAATATCGGTCCTAGCGCAAAAAGGACGTTCATTGGTGATCACTAACTTCTCATGCGGATTTCAAGTTACCTGATAAGTTTTTCGTAAAACCATGGGCATATTCGTAATCAGCGGAGCACAGTGCATTGAAAAAACTTATGCGCGTGTAAAAATAATGATTTTTCAGAAAGATATCGTATAATTACTAAGATTATCGGAAAACGAGAAAAATTAAGATCCTCGCTGCCGGTTTTTCACGGTTATTATAAATTCTACGCGTTCTATTACTAAAATAATGTTATATTTATGTTTAGCGACCAAAAATACATAATATAAACTTCATGCGGAGTTCGAGGAATGATGCAAACAGTTTTTTGCGTTTTTCTCGCGAAATATCGGTCCTAGCGCAAAAAGGACGTTCACTGGTGATCACTAACTTCTCATGCGGATTTCAAGTTACCTGATAAGTTTTTCGCAAAACCATGGGCATATTCGTAATCAGCGGAGCACAGTGCATTGAAAAAACTTATGCGCGTGTAAAAATAATGATTTCTTAGAAAGATATCGTAGAATTACTGAAATTATCGGAAAACGAGAAAAATTAAGATCCTCGCTGCCGGTTTTTCACGGTTATTATAAATTCTACGCGTTCTATCACTAAAATAATGTTATATTTCTCTTCAGCCACCAAAAATACATAATATAAACTATATGCGGAGTTCGAGGAATGATGCAAACAGTTTTTTGCGTTTTTCTCGCGAAATATCGGTCCTAGCGCAAAAAGGACGTTCACTGGTGATCACTAACTTCTCATGCGGATTTCAAGTTACCTGATAAGTTTTTCGTAAAACCATGGGCATATTCGTAATCAGCGGAGCACCGTGCAATGAAAAAACTTGGGCGCGTGTAAAAATAATGATTTCTCAGAAAGATATCGTAGAATTACTAAAATTATCGGAAAACGAGAAAAATTAAGATCCTCGCTGCCGGTTTTTCACGGTTATTATAAATTCTACGCGTTCTATTACTAAAATAATGTTATATTTATGTTTAGCGACCAAAAATACATAATATAAACTATATGCGGAGTCCGAGGAATGATGCAAACAGTTTTTTGCGTTTTTCTCGCGAAATATCGGTCCTAGCGCAAAAAGGACGTTCACTGGTGATCACTAACTTCTCATGCGGATTTCAAGTTACCTGATAAGTTTTTCGTAAAACCATGGGCATATTCGTAATCAGCGGAGCACAGTGCATTGAAAAAACTTACGCGCGTGTAAAAATAATGATTTCTTAGAAAGATATCGTAGAATTACTGAAATTATCGGAAAACGAGAAAAATTAAGATCCTCGCTGCCGGTTTTTCACGGTTATTATAAATTCTACGCGTTCTATCACTAAAATAATGTTATATTCCTCTCCAGCCACCAAAAATACATAATATAAACTATATGCGGAGTTCGAGGAATGATGCAAACAGTTTTTTGCGTTTTTCTCGCGAAATATCGGTCCTAGCGCAAAAAGGACGTTCACTGGTGATCACTAACTTCTCATGCGGATTTCAAGTTACCTGATAAGTTTTTCGTAAAACCATGGGCATATTCGTAATCAGCGGAGCACCGTGCAATGAAAAAACTTGGGCGCGTGTAAAAATAATGATTTCTCAGAAAGATATCGTAGAATTACTAAAATTATCGGAAAACGAGAAAAATTAAGATCCTCGCTGCCGGTTTTTCACGGTTATTATAAATTCTACGCGTTCTATTACTAAAATAATGTTATATTTATGTTTAGCGACCAAAAATACATAATATAAACTATATGCGGAGTCCGAGGAATGATGCAAACAGTTTTTTGCGTTTTTCTCGCGAAATATCGGTCCTAGCGCAAAAAGGACGTTCACTGGTGATCACTAACTTCTCATGCGGATTTCAAGTTACCTGATAAGTTTTTCGTAAAACCATGGGCATATTCGTAATCAGCGGAGCACAGTGCATTGAAAAAACTTATGCGCGTGTAAAAATAATGATTTCTTAGAAAGATATCGTAGAATTACTGAAATTATCGGAAAACGAGAAAAATTAAGATCCTCGCTGCCGGTTTTTCACGGTTATTATAAATTCTACGCGTTCTATCACTAAAATAATGTTATATTCCTCTCCAGCCACCAAAAATACATAATATAAACTATATGCGGAGTTCGAGGAATGATGCAAACAGTTTTTTGCGTTTTTCTCGCGAAATATCGGTCCTAGCGCAAAAAGGACGTTCACTGGTGATCACTAACTTCTCATGCGGACTTCAAGTTACCTGATAAGTTTTTCGTAAAACCATGGGCATATTCGTAATCAGCGGAGCACCGTGCAATGAAAAAACTTGGGCGCGTGTAAAAATAATGATTTCTCAGAAAGATATCGTAGAATTACTAAAATTATCGGAAAACGAGAAAAATTAAGATCCTCGCTGCCGGTTTTTCACGGTTATTATAAATTCTACGCGTTCTATTACTAAAATAATGTTATATTTATGTTTAGCGACCAAAAATACATAATATAAACTATATGCGGAGTCCGAGGAATGATGCAAACAGTTTTTTGCGTTTTTCTCGCGAAATATCGGTCCTAGCGCAAAAAGGACGTTCACTGGTGATCACTAACTTCTCATGCGGATTTCAAGTTACCTGATAAGTTTTTCGTAAAACCATGGGCATATTCGTAATCAGCGGAGCACAGTGCATTGAAAAAACTTATGCGCGTGTAAAAATAATGATTTTTCAGAAAGATATCGTAGAATTACTAAGATTATCGGAAAACGAGAAAAATTAAGATCCTCGCTGCCGGTTTTTCACGGTTATTATAAATTCTACGCGTTCTATCACTAAAATAATGTTATATTTATGTTTAGCGACTAAAAATACATAATATAAACTAAATGCGGAGACCGAGGAATGATGCAAACAGTTTTTTGCGTTTTTCTCGCGAAATATCGGTCCTAGCGCAAAAAGGACGTTCATTGGTGATCACTAACTTCTCATGCGGATTTCAAGTTACCTGATAAGTTTTTCGTAAAACCATGGGCATATTCGTAATCAGCGGAGCACAGTGCATTGAAAAAACTTATGCGCGTGTAAAAATAATGATTTTTCAGAAAGATATCGTAGAATTACTAAGATTATCGGAAAACGAGAAAAATTAAGATCCTCGCTGCCGGTTTTTCACGGTTATTATAAATTCTACGCGTTCTATTACTAAAATAATGTTATATTTATGTTCAGCGACCAAAAATACATAATATAAACTATATGCGGAGTCCGAGGAATGATGCAAACAGTTTTTTGCGTTTTTCTCGCGAAATATCGGTCCTAGCGCAAAAAGGACGTTCATTGGTGATCACTAACTTCTCATGCGGATTTCAAGTTACCTGATAAGTTTTTCGTAAAACCATGGGCATATTCGTAATCAGCGGAGCACCGTGCAATGAAAAAACTTCGGCGCGTGTAAAAATAATGATTTCTCAGAAAGATATCGTAGAATTACTAAAATTATCGGAAAACGAGAAAAATTAAGATCCTCGCTGCCGGTTTTTCACGGTTATTATAAATTCTACGCGTTCTATTACTAAAATAATGTTATATTTATGTTTAGCGACCAAGAATACATAATATAAACTATATGCGGAGTCCGAGGAATGATGCAAACAGTTTTTTGCGTTTTTCTCGCGAAATATCGGTCCTAGCGCAAAAAGGACGTTCACTGGTGATCACTAACTTCTCATGCGGATTTCAAGTTACCTGATAAGTTTTTCGTAAAACCATGGGCATATTCGTAATCAGCGGAGCACAGTGCATTGAAAAAACTTATGCGCGTGTAAAAATAATGATTTTTCAGGAAGATATCGTAGAATTACTAAGATTATCGGAAAACGAGAAAAATTAAGATCCTCGCTGCCGGTTTTTCACGGTTATTATAAATTCTACGCGTTCTATTACTAAAATAATGTTATATTTATGTTTAGCGACCAAAAATACATAATATAAACTATATGCGGAGTCCGAGGAATGATGCAAACAGTTTTTTGCGTTTTTCTCGCGAAATATCGGTCCTAGCGCAAAAAGGACGTTCATTGGTGATCACTAACTTCTCATGCGGATTTCAAGTTACCTGATAAGTTTTTCGTAAAACCATGGGCATATTCGTAATCAGCGGAGCACAGTGCATTGAAAAAACTTGGGCGCGTGTAAAAATAATGATTTCTCAGAAAGATATCGTAGAATTACTGAAATTATCGGAAAACGAGAAAAATTAAGATCCTCGCTGCCGGTTTTTCACGGTTATTATAAATTCTACGCGTTCTATTGCTAAAATAATGTTATATTTATGTTTAGCGACCAAAAATACATAATATAAACTATATGCGGAGTCCGAGGAATGATGCAAACAGTTTTTTGCGTTTTTCTCGCGAAATATCGGTCCTAGCGCAAAAAGGACGTTCATTGGTGATCACTAACTTCTCATGCGGATTTCAAGTTACCTGATAAGTTTTTCGTAAAACCATGGGCATATTCGTAATCAGCGGAGCACAGTGCATTGAAAAAACTTATGCGCGTGTAAAAATAATGATTTTTCAGAAAGATATCGTATAATTACTAAGATTATCGGAAAACGAGAAAAATTAAGATCCTCGCTGCCGGTTTTTCACGGTTATTATAAATTCTACGCGTTCTCTTACTAAAATAATGTTATATTTATGTTTAGCGACCAAAAATACATAATATAAACTTCATGCGGAGTTCGAGGAATGATGCAAACAGTTTTTTGCGTTTTTCTCGCGAAATATCGGTCCTAGCGCAAAAAGGACGTTCACTGGTGATCACTAACTTCTCATGCGGATTTCAAGTTACCTGATAAGTTTTTCGCAAAACCATGGGCATATTCGTAATCAGCGGAGCACAGTGCATTGAAAAAACTTATGCGCGTGTAAAAATAATGATTTCTTAGAAAGATATCGTAGAATTACTGAAATTATCGGAAAACGAGAAAAATTAAGATCCTCGCTGCCGGTTTTTCACGGTTATTATAAATTCTACGCGTTCTATCACTAAAATAATGTTATATTTCTCTTCAGCCACCAAAAATACATAATATAAACTATATGCGGAGTTCGAGGAATGATGCAAACAGTTTTTTGCGTTTTTCTCGCGAAATATCGGTCCTAGCGCAAAAAGGACGTTCACTGGTGATCACTAACTTCTCATGCGGATTTCAAGTTACCTGATAAGTTTTTCGTAAAACCATGGGCATATTCGTAATCAGCGGAGCACAGTGCATTGAAAAAACTTATGCGCGTGTAAAAATAATGATTTTTCAGAAAGATATCGTATAATTACTAAGATTATCGGAAAACGAGAAAAATTAAGATCCTCGCTGCCGGTTTTTCACGGTTATTATAAATTCTACGCGTTCTCTTACTAAAATAATGTTATATTTATGTTTAGCGACCAAAAATACATAATATAAACTTCATGCGGAGTTCGAGGAATGATGCAAACAGTTTTTTGCGTTTTTCTCGCGAAATATCGGTCCTAGCGCAAAAAGGACGTTCACTGGTGATCACTAACTTCTCATGCGGATTTCAAGTTACCTGATAAGTTTTTCGTAAAACCATGGGCATATTCGTAATCAGCGGAGCACAGTGCATTGAAAAAACTTATGCGCGTGTAAAAATAATGATTTCTTAGAAAGATATCGTAGAATTACTGAAATTATCGGAAAACGAGAAAAATTAAGATCCTCGCTGCCGGTTTTTCACGGTTATTATAAATTCTACGCGTTCTATCACTAAAATAATGTTATATTCCTCTCCAGCCACCAAAAATACATAATATAAACTATATGCGGAGTTCGAGGAATGATGCAAACAGTTTTTTGCGTTTTTCTCGCGAAATATCGGTCCTAGCGCAAAAAGGACGTTCACTGGTGATCACTAACTTCTCATGCGGACTTCAAGTTACCTGATAAGTTTTTCGTAAAACCATGGGCATATTCGTAATCAGCGGAGCACCGTGCAATGAAAAAACTTGGGCGCGTGTAAAAATAATGATTTCTCAGAAAGATATCGTAGAATTACTAAAATTATCGGAAAACGAGAAAAATTAAGATCCTCGCTGCCGGTTTTTCACGGTTATTATAAATTCTACGCGTTCTATTACTAAAATAATGTTATATTTATGTTTAGCGACCAAAAATACATAATATAAACTATATGCGGAGTCCGAGGAATGATGCAAACAGTTTTTTGCGTTTTTCTCGCGAAATATCGGTCCTAGCGCAAAAAGGACGTTCACTGGTGATCACTAACTTCTCATGCGGATTTCAAGTTACCTGATAAGTTTTTCGTAAAACCATGGGCATATTCGTAATCAGCGGAGCACAGTGCATTGAAAAAACTTATGCGCGTGTAAAAATAATGATTTTTCAGAAAGATATCGTAGAATTACTAAGATTATCGGAAAACGAGAAAAATTAAGATCCTCGCTGCCGGTTTTTCACGGTTATTATAAATTCTACGCGTTCTATCACTAAAATAATGTTATATTTATGTTTAGCGACTAAAAATACATAATATAAACTATATGCGGAGTCCGAGGAATGATGCAAACAGTTTTTTGCGTTTTTCTCGCGAAATATCGGTCCTAGCGCAAAAAGGACGTTCATTGGTGATCACTAACTTCTCATGCGGATTTCAAGTTACCTGATAAGTTTTTCGTAAAACCATGGGCATATTCGTAATCAGCGGAGCACAGTGCATTGAAAAAACTTATGCGCGTGTAAAAATAATGATTTTTCAGAAAGATATCGTAGAATTACTAAGATTATCGGAAAACGAGAAAAATTAAGATCCTCGCTGCCGGTTTTTCACGGTTATTATAAATTCTACGCGTTCTATTACTAAAATAATGTTATATTTATGTTCAGCGACCAAAAATACATAATATAAACTATATGCGGAGTCCGAGGAATGATGCAAACAGTTTTTTGCGTTTTTCTCGCGAAATATCGGTCCTAGCGCAAAAAGGACGTTCATTGGTGATCACTAACTTCTCATGCGGATTTCAAGTTACCTGATAAGTTTTTCGTAAAACCATGGGCATATTCGTAATCAGCGGAGCACAGTGCATTGAAAAAACTTATGCGCGTGTAAAAATAATGATTTCTTAGAAAGATATCGTAGAATTACTGAAATTATCGGAAAACGAGAAAAATTAAGATCCTCGCTGCCGGTTTTTCACGGTTATTATAAATTCTACGCGTTCGATTACTAAAATAATGTTATATTTCTGTTCGGCGACCGAAGATACATAATATAAACTATATGCGGAGTCCGAGGAATGATGCAAACAGTTTTTTGCGTTTTTCTCGCGAAATATCGGTCCTAGCGCAAAAAGGACGTTCACTGGTGATCACTAACTTCTCATGCGGATTTCAAGTTACCTGATAAGTTTTTCGTAAAACCATGGGCATATTCGTAATCAGCGGAGCACAGTGCATTGAAAAAACTTATGCGCGTGTAAAAATAATGATTTTTCAGAAAGATATCGTAGAATTACTAAGATTATCGGAAAACGAGAAAAATTAAGATCCTCGCTGCCGGTTTTTCACGGTTATTATAAATTCTACGCGTTCTATTACTAAAATAATGTTATATTCCTCTTCAGCCACCAAAAATACATAATATAAACTATATGCGGAGTTCGAGGAATGATGCAAACAGTTTTTTGCGTTTTTCTCGCGAAATATCGGTCCTAGCGCAAAAAGGACGTTCACTGGTGAACACTAACTTCTCATGCGGATTTCAAGTTACCTGATAAGTTTTTCGTGAAACCATGGGCATATTCGTAATCAGCGGAGCACCGTGCATTGAAAAAACTTGGGCGCGTGTAAAAATAATGATTTCTCAGAAAGATATCGTAGAATTACTAAAATTATCGGAAAACGAGAAAAATTAAGATCCTCGCTGCCGGTTTTTCACGGTTATTATAAATTCTACGCGTTCTATTACTAAAATAATGTTATATTTATGTTTAGCGACCAAAAATACATAATATAAACTATATGCGGAGTCCGAGAAATGATGCAAACAGTTTTTTGCGTTTTTCTCGCGAAATATCGGTCCTAGCGCAAAAAGGACGTTCATTGGTGATCACTAACTTCTCATGCGGATTTCAAGTTACCTGATAAGTTTTTCGTGAAACCATGGGCATATTCGTAATCAGCGGAGCACAGTGCATTGAAAAAACTTATGCGCGTGTAAAAATAATGATTTTTCAGAAAGATATCGTAGAATTACTAAGATTATCGGAAAACGAGAAAAATTAAGATCCTCGCTGCCGGTTTTTCACGGTTATTATAAATTCTACGCGTTCTATTACTAAAATAATGTTATATTTATGTTTAGCGACCAAAAATACATAATATAAACTATATGCGGAGTCCGAGAAATGATGCAAACAGTTTTTTGCGTTTTTCTCGCGAAATATCGGTCCTAGCGCAAAAAGGACGTTCATTGGTGATCACTAACTTCTCATGCGGATTTCAAGTTACCTGATAAGTTTTTCGTGAAACCATGGGCATATTCGTAATCAGCGGAGCACAGTGCATTGAAAAAACTTATGCGCGTGTAAAAATAATGATTTTTCAGAAAGATATCGTAGAATTACTAAGATTATCGGAAAACGAGAAAAATTAAGATCCTCGCTGCCGGTTTTTCACGGTTATTATAAATTCTACGCGTTCTATTACTAAAATAATGTTATATTTATGTTTAGCGACCAAAAATACATAATATAAACTATATGCGGAGTTCGAGGAATGATGCAAACAGTTTTTTGCGTTTTTCTCGCGAAATATCGGTCCTAGCGCAAAAAGGACGTTCACTGGTGATCACTAACTTCTCATGCGGATTTCAAGTTACCTGATAAGTTTTTCGTAAAACCATGGGCATATTCGTAATCAGCGGAGCACAGTGCATTGAAAAAACTTATGCGCGTGTAAAAATAATGATTTTTCAGAAAGATATCGTAGAATTACTAAGATTATCGGAAAACGAGAAAAATTAAGATCCTCGCTGCCGGTTTTTCACGGTTATTATAAATTCTACGCGTTCTATTACTAAAATAATGTTATATTTATGTTTAGCGACCAAAAATACATAATATAAACTATATGCGGAGTCCGAGGAATGATGCAAACAGTTTTTTGCGTTTTTCTCGCGAAATATCGGTCCTAGCGCAAAAAAGACGTTCACTGACGATCACTAATTTCTCATGCGGATTTCAAGTTACCTGATAAGTTTTTCGTAAAACCATGGGCATATTCGTAATCAGCGGAGCACAGTGCATTGAAAAAACTTATGCGCGTGTAAAAATAATGATTTTTCAGAAAGATATCGTAGAATTACTGAAATTATCGGAAAACGAGAAAAATTAAGATCCTCGCTGCCGGTTTTTCACGGTTATTATAAATTCTACGCGTTCTATCACTAAAATAATGTTATATTTCTGTTTAGCGACCAAAAATACATAATATAAACTATATGCGGAGTTCGAGGAATGATGCAAACAGTTTTTTGCGTTTTTCTCGCGAAATATCGGTCCTAGCGCAAAAAGGACGTTCACTGACGATCACTAACTTCTCATGCGGATTTCAAGTTACCTGATAAGTTTTTCGTAAAACCATGGGCATATTCCTAATCAGCGGAGCACCGTGCAATGAAAAAACTTATGCGCGTGTAAAAATAATGATTTTTCAGAAAGATATCGTAGAATTACTAAGATTATCGGAAAACGAGAAAAATTAAGATCCTCGCTGCCGGTTTTTCACGGTTATTATAAATTCTACGCGTTCTATTACTAAAATAATGTTATATTTCTGTTTAGCGACCAAAAATACATAATATAAACTATATGCGGAGTTCGAGGAATGATGCAAACAGTTTTTTGCGTTTTTCTCGCGAAATATCGGTCCTAGCGCAAAAAGGACGTTCACTGGTGATCACTAACTTCTCATGCGGATTTCAAGTTACCTGATAAGTTTTTCGTAAAACCATGGGCATATTCGTAATCAGCGGAGCACAGTGCATTGAAAAAACTTATGCGCGTGTAAAAATAATGATTTTTCAGAAAGATATCGTAGAATTACTGAGATTATCGGAAAACGAGAAAAATTAAAATCCTCGCTGCCGGTTTTTCACGGTTACTATAAATTCTACGCGTTCTATTACTAAAATAATGTTATATTTATGTTAAGCGACCAAAAATACATAATATAAACTATATGCGGAGTCCGAGGAATGATGCAAACAGTTTTTTGCGTTTTTCTCGCGAAATATCGGTCCTAGCGCAAAAAGGACGTTCATTTGTGATCACTAACTTCTCATGCGGATTTCAAGTTACCTGATCAGTTTTTCGTAAAACCATGGGCATATTCGTAATCAGCGGAGCACAGTGCATTGAAAAAACTTATGCGCGTGTAAAAATAATGATTTTTCAGGAAGATATCGTAGAATTACTAAGATTATCGGAAAACGAGAAAAATTAAGATCCTCGCTGCCGGTTTTTCACGGTTATTATAAATTCTACGCGTTCTATTACTAAAAGAATGTTATATTTATGTTTAGCGACCAAAAATACATAATATAAACTATATGCGGAGTCCGAGGAATGATGCAAACAGTTTTTTGCGTTTTTCTCTCGAAATATCGGTCCTAGCGCAAAAAGGACGTTCACTGGTAATCACTAACTTCTCATGCGGATTTCAAGTTACCTGATAAGTTTTTCGTAAAACCATGGGCATATTCGTAATCAGCGGAGCACAGTGCATTGAAAAAACTTATGCGCGTGTAAAAATAATGATTTTTCAGAAAGATATCGTAGAATTACTAAGATTATCGGAAAACGAGAAAAATTAAGATCCTCGCTGCCGGTTTTTCACGGTTATTATAAATTCTACGCGTTCTATTACTAAAATAATGTTATATTTATGTTTAGCGACCAAAAATACATAATATAAACTATATGCGGAGTCCGAGGAATGATGCAAACAGTTTTTTGCGTTTTTCTCGCGAAATATCGGTCCTAGCGCAAAAAGGACGTTCATTGGTGATCACTAACTTCTCATGCGGATTTCAAGTTACCTGATAAGTTTTTCGTAAAACCATGGGCATATTCGTAATCAGCGGAGCACAGTGCATTGAAAAAACTTGGGCGCGTGTAAAAATAATGATTTCTCAGAAAGATATCGTAGAATTACTGAAATTATCTGAAAACGAGAAAAATAAAGATCCTCGCTGCCGGTTTTTCACGGTTATTATGAATTCTACGCGTTCTATCACTAAAATAATGTTATATTCCTCTTCAGCCACCAAAAATACATAATATAAACTATATGCGGAGTTCGAGGAATGATGCAAACAGTTTTTTGCGTTTTTCTCGCGAAATATCGGTCCTAGCGCAAAAAGGACGTTCATTTGTGATCACTACCTTCTCATGCGGATTTCAAGTTACCTGATAAGTTTTTCGTAAAACCATGGGCATATTCGTAATCAGCGGAGCACCGTGCATTGAAAAAACTTGGGCGCGTGTAAAAATAATAATTTCTCAGAAAGATATCGTAGAATTACTGAGATTATCGGAAAACGAGAAAAATTAAGATCCTCGCTGCCGGTTTTTCACGGTTATTATAAATTCTACGCGTTCTATTACTAAAATAATGTTATATTTATGTTAAGCGACCAAAAATACATAATATAAACTATATGCGGAGTCCGAGGAATGATGCAAACAGTTTTTTGCGTTTTTCTCGCGAAATATCGGTCCTAGCGCAAACAGGACGTTCATTTGTGATCACTAACTTCTCATGCGGATTTCAAGTTACCTGATAAGTTTTCCGTAAAACCATGGGCATATTCGTAATCAGCGGAGCACAGTGCATTGAAAAAACTTATGCGCGTGTAAAAATAATGATTTTTCAGAAAGATATCGTAGAATTACTGAAATTATCGGAAAACGAGAAAAATTAAGATCCTCGCTGCCGGTTTTTCACGGTTATTATAAATTCTACGCGTTCTATCACTAAAATAATGTTATATTCCTCTTCAGCCACCAAAAATACATAATATAAACTATATGCGGAGTTCGAGGAATGATGCAAACAGTTTTTTGCGTTTTTCTCGCGAAATATCGGTCCTAGCGCAGAAAGGACGTTCACTGACGATCACTAATTTCTCATGCGGATTTCAAGTTACCTGATAAGTTTTTCGTAAAACCATGGGCATATTCGTAATCAGCGGAGCACCGTGCAATGAAAAAACTTATGCGCGTGTAAAAATAATGATTTTTCAGGAAGATATCGTAGAATTACTAAGATTATCGGATAACGAGAAAAATTAAGATCCTCGCTGCCGGTTTTTCACGGTTATTATAAATTCTACGCGTTCTATTACTAAAATAATGTTATATTTCTGTTTAGCGACCAAAAATACATAATATAAACTATATGCGGAGTTCGAGGAATGATGCAAACAGTTTTTTGCGTTTTTCTCGCGAAATATCGGTCCTAGCGCAAAAAGGACGTTCACTGGTGATCACTAACTTCTCATGCGGATTTCAAGTTACCTGATAAGTTTTTCGTAAAACCATGGGCATATTCGTAATCAGCGGAGCACAGTGCATTGAAAAAACTTATGCGCGTGTAAAAATAATGATTTTTCAGAAAGATATCGTAGAATTACTGGGATTATCGGAAAACGAGAAAAATTAAAATCCTCGCTGCCGGTTTTTCACGGTTATTATAAATTCTACGCGTTCTATTACTAAAATAATGTTATATTTATGTTAAGCGACCAAAAATACATAATATAAACTATATGCGGAGTCCGAGGAATGATGCAAACAGTTTTTTGCGTTTTTCTCGCGAAATATCGGTCCTAGCGCAAAAAGGACGTTCATTTGTGATCACTAACTTCTCATGCGGATTTCAAGTTACCTGATAAGTTTTTCGCAAAACCATGGGCATATTCGTAATCAGCGGAGCACAGTGCATTGAAAAAACTTATGCGCGTGTAAAAATAATGATTTTTCAGAAAGATATCGTAGAATTACTAAGATTATCGGAAAACGAGAAAAATTAAGATCCTCGCTGCCGGTTTTTCACGGTTATTATAAATTCTACGCGTTCTATTACTAAAATAATGTTATATTTCTGTTTAGCGACCAAAAATACATAATATAAACTATATGCGGAGTTCGAGGAATGATGCAAACAGTTTTTTGCGTTTTTCTCGCGAAATATCGGTCCTAGCGCAAAAAGGACGTTCACTGGTAATCACTAACTTCTCATGCGGATTTCAAGTTACCTGATAAGTTTTTCGGAAAACCATGGGCATATTCGTAATCAGCGGAGCACAGTGCATTGAAAAAACTTATGCGCGTGTAAAAATAATGATTTTTCAGGAAGATATCGTAGAATTACTAAGATTATCGGAAAACGAGAAAAATTAAGATCCTCGCTGCCGGTTTTTCACGGTTATTATAAATTCTACGCGTTCTATTACTAAAATAATGTTATATTTATGTTTAGCGACCAAAAATACATAATATAAACTATATGCGGAGTCCGAGGAATGATGCAAACAGTTTTTTGCGTTTTTCTCGCGAAATATCGGTCCTAGCGCAAAAAGGACGTTCATTGGTGATCACTAACTTCTCATGCGGATTTCAAGTTACCTGATAAGTTTTTCGTAAAACCATGGGCATATTCGTAATCAGCGGAGCACAGTGCATTGAAAAAACTTGGGCGCGTGTAAAAATAATGATTTCTCAGAAAGATATCGTAGAATTACTGAAATTATCTGAAAACGAGAAAAATAAAGATCCTCGCTGCCGGTTTTTCACGGTTATTATGAATTCTACGCGTTCTATCACTAAAATAATGTTATATTCCTCTTCAGCCACCAAAAATACATAATATAAACTATATGCGGAGTTCGAGGAATGATGCAAATAGTTTTTCGCGTTTTTCTCGCGAAATATCGGTCCTAGCGCAAAAAGGACGTTCACTGGTGATCACTAACTTCTCATGCGGATTTTAAGTTACCTGATAAGTTTTTCGTAAAACCATGGGCATATTCGTAATCAGCGGAGCACAGTGCATTGAAAAAACTTATGCGCGTGTAAAAATAATGATTTTTCAGAAAGATATTGTAGAATTACTAAGATTATCGGAAAACGAGAAAAATTAAGATCCTCGCTGCCGGTTTTTCACGGTTATTATAAATTCTACGCGTTCTATTACTAAAATAATGTTATATTTCTGTTTAGCGACCAAAAATACATAATATAAACTATATGCGGAGTTCGAGGAATGATGCAAACAGTTTTTTGCGTTTTTCTTGCGAAATATCGGTCCTAGCGCAAAAAGGACGTTTATTTGTGATCACTAACTTCTCATGCGGATTTCAAGTTACCTGATAAGTTTTTCGTAAAACCATGGGCATATTCGTAATCAGCGGAGCACAGTGCATTGAAAAAACTTATGCGCGTGTAAAAATAATGATTTTTCAGAAAGATATCGTAGAATTACTGAAATTATCTGAAAACGAGAAAAATAAAGATCCTCGCTGCCGGTTTTTCACGGTTATTATGAATTCTACGCGTTCTATCACTAAAATAATGTTATATTCCTCTTCAGCCACCAAAAATACATAATATAAACTATATGCGGAGTTCGAGGAATGATGCAAATAGTTTTTCGCGTTTTTCTCGCGAAATATCGGTCCTAGCGCAAAAAGGACGTTCACTGGTGATCACTAACTTCTCATGCGGATTTTAAGTTACCTGATAAGTTTTTCGTAAAACCATGGGCATATTCGTAATCAGCGGAGCACAGTGCATTGAAAAAACTTATGCGCGTGTAAAAATAATGATTTTTCAGAAAGATATCGTAGAATTACTAAGATTATCGGAAAACGAGAAAAATTAAGATCCTCGCTGCCGGTTTTTCACGGTTATTATAAATTCTACGCGTTCTATTACTAAAATAATGTTATATTTCTGTTTAGCGACCAAAAATACATAATATAAACTATATGCGGAGTCCGAGGAATGATGCAAACAGTTTTTTGCGTTTTTCTCGCGAAATATCGGTCCTAGCGCAAAAAGGACGTTCACTGGTAATCACTAACTTCTCATGCGGATTTCGAGTTACCTGATAAGTTTTTCGTAAAACCATGGGCATATTCGTAATCAGCGGAGCACAGTGCATCGAAAAAACTTATGCGCGTGTAAAAATAATGATTTTTCAGGAAGATATCGTAGAATTACTAAGATTATCGGAAAACGAGAAAAATTAAGATCCTCGCTGCCGGTTTTTCACGGTTATTATAAATTCTACGCGTTCTATTACTAAAATAATGTTATATTTATGTTTAGCGACGAAAAATACATAATATAAACTATATGCGGAGTCCGAGGAATGATGCAAACAGTTTTCTGCGTTTTTCTCGCGAAATATCGGTCCTAGCGCAAAAAGGACGTTCATTGGTGATCACTAACTTCTCATGCGGATTTCAAGTTACCTGATAAGTTTTTCGTAAAACCATGGGCATATTCGTAATCAGCGGAGCACAGTGCATTGAAAAAACTTGGGCGCGTGTAAAAATAATGATTTCTCAGAAAGATATCGTAGAATTACTGAAATTATCTGAAAACGAGAAAAATAAAGATCCTCGCTGCCGGTTTTTCACGGTTATTATGAATTCTACGCGTTCTATCACTAAAATAATGTTATATTCCTCTTCAGCCACCAAAAATACATAATATAAACTATATACGGAGTTCGAGGAATGATGCAAATAGTTTTTCGCGTTTTTCTCGCGAAATATCGGTCCTAGCGCAAAAAGGACGTTCACTGGTGATCACTAACTTCTCATGCGGATTTTAAGTTACCTGATAAGTTTTTCGTAAAACCATGGGCATATTCGTAATCAGCGGAGCACAGTGCATTGAAAAAACTTATGCGCGTGTAAAAATAATGATTTTTCAGAAAGATATTGTAGAATTACTAAGATTATCGGAAAACGAGAAAAATTAAGATCCTCGCTGCCGGTTTTTCACGGTTATTATAAATTCTACGCGTTCTATTACTAAAATAATGTTATATTTCTGTTTAGCGACCAAAAATACATAATATAAACTATATGCGGAGTTCGAGGAATGATGCAAACAGTTTTTTGCGTTTTTCTCGCGAAATATCGGTCCTAGCGCAAAAAGGACGTTTATTTGTGATCACTAACTTCTCATGCGGATTTCAAGTTACCTGATAAGTTTTTCGTAAAACCATGGGCATATTCGTAATCAGCGGAGCACAGTGCATTAGAAAAACTTATGCGCGTGTAAAAATAATGATTTTTCAGAAAGATATCGTAGAATTACTAAGATTATCGGAAAACGAGAAAAATTAAGATCCTCGCTGCCGGTTTTTCACGGTTATTATAAATTCTACGCGTTCTATTACTAAAAGAATGTTATATTTATGTTTAGCGACCAAAAATACATAATATAAACTATATGCGGAGTCCGAGGAATGATGCAAACAGTTTTTTGCGTTTTTCTCGCGAAATATCGGTCCTAGCGCAAAAAGGACGTTCACTGGTAATCACTAACTTCTCATGCGGATTTCAAGTTACCTGATAAGTTTTTCGTAAAACCATGGGCATATTCGTAATCAGCGGAGCACAGTGCATTGAAAAAACTTATGCGCGTGTAAAAATAATGATTTTTCAGGAAGATATCGTAGAATTACTAAGATTATCGGAAAACGAGAAAAATTAAGATCCTCGCTGCCGGTTTTTCACGGTTATTATAAATTCTACGCGTTCTATTACTAAAATAATGTTATATTTATGTTTAGCGACCAAAAATACATAATATAAACTATATGCGGAGTCCGAGGAATGATGCAAACAGTTTTTTGCGTTTTTCTCGCGAAATATCGGTCCTAGCGCAAAAAGGACGTTCATTGGTGATCACTAACTTCTCATGCGGATTTCAAGTTACCTGATAAGTTTTTCGTAAAACCATGGGCATATTCGTAATCAGCGGAGCACAGTGCATTGAAAAAACTTGGGCGCGTGTAAAAATAATGATTTCTCAGAAAGATATCGTAGAATTACTGAAATTATCTGAAAACGAGAAAAATAAAGATCCTCGCTGCCGGTTTTTCACGGTTATTATGAATTCTACGCGTTCTATCACTAAAATAATGTTATATTCCTCTTCAGCCACCAAAAATACATAATATAAACTATATGCGGAGTTCGAGGAATGATGCAAATAGTTTTTCGCGTTTTTCTCGCGAAATATCGGTCCTAGCGCAAAAAGGACGTTCACTGGTGATCACTAACTTCTCATGCGGATTTTAAGTTACCTGATAAGTTTTTCGTAAAACCATGGGCATATTCGTAATCAGCGGAGCACAGTGCATTAGAAAAACTTATGCGCGTGTAAAAATAATGATTTTTCAGAAAGATATCGTAGAATTACTGAGATTATCGGAAAACGAGAAAAATTAAAATCCTCGCTGCCGGTTTTTCACGGTTATTATAAATTCTACGCGTTCTATTACTAAAAGAATGTTATATTTATGTTTAGCGACCAAAAATACATAATATAAACTATATGCGGAGTCCGAGGAATGATGCAAACAGTTTTTTGCGTTTTTCTCGCGAAATATCGGTCCTAGCGCAAAAAGGACGTTCATTGGTGATCACAAACTTCTCATGCGGATTTCAAGTTACCTGATAAGTTTTTCGGAAAACCATGGGCATATTCGTAATCAGCGGAGCACAGTGCATTGAAAAAACTTATGCGCGTGTAAAAATAATGATTTTTCAGGAAGATATCGTAGAATTACTAAGATTATCGGAAAACGAGAAAAATTAAGATCCTCGCTGCCGGTTTTTCACGGTTATTATAAATTCTACGCGTTCTATTACTAAAATAATGTTATATTTATGTTTAGCGACCAAAAATACATAATATAAACTATATGCGGAGTCCGAGGAATGATGCAAACAGTTTTTTGCGTTTTTCTCGCGAAATATCGGTCCTAGCGCAAAAAGGACGTTCATTGGTGATCACTCACTTCTCATGCGGATTTCAAGTTACCTGATAAGTTTTTCGTAAAACCATGGGCATATTCGTAATCAGCGGAGCACAGTGCATTGAAAAAACTTGGGCGCGTGTAAAAATAATGATTTCTCAGAAAGATATCGTAGAATTACTGAAATTATCTGAAAACGAGAAAAATAAAGATCCTCGCTGCCGGTTTTTCACGGTTATTATGAATTCTACGCGTTCTATCACTAAAATAATGTTATATTCCTCTTCAGCCACCAAAAATACATAATATAAACTATATGCGGAGTTCGAGGAATGATGCAAATAGTTTTTCGCGTTTTTCTCGCGAAATATCGGTCCTAGCGCAAAAAGGACGTTCACTGGTGATCACTAACTTCTCATGCGGATTTTAAGTTACCTGATAAGTTTTTCGTAAAACCATGGGCATATTCGTAATCAGCGGAGCACAGTGCATTGAAAAAACTTATGCGCGTGTAAAAATAATGATTTTTCAGAAAGATATTGTAGAATTACTAAGATTATCGGAAAACGAGAAAAATTAAGATCCTCGCTGCCGGTTTTTCACGGTTATTATAAATTCTACGCGTTCTATTACTAAAATAATGTTATATTTCTGTTTAGCGACCAAAAATACATAATATAAACTATATGCGGAGTTCGAGGAATGATGCAAACAGTTTTTTGCGTTTTTCTTGCGAAATATCGGTCCTAGCGCAAAAAGGACGTTTATTTGTGATCACTAACTTCTCATGCGGATTTCAAGTTACCTGATAAGTTTTTCGTAAAACCATGGGCATATTCGTAATCAGCGGAGCACAGTGCATTAGAAAAACTTATGCGCGTGTAAAAATAATGATTTTTCAGAAAGATATCGTAGAATTACTGAGATTATCGGAAAACGAGAAAAATTAAAATCCTCGCTGCCGGTTTTTCACGGTTATTATAAATTCTACGCGTTCTATTACTAAAAGAATGTTATATTTATGTTTAGCGACCAAAAATACATAATATAAACTATATGCGGAGTCCGAGGAATGATGCAAACAGTTTTTTGCGTTTTTCTCGCGAAATATCGGTCCTAGCGCAAAAAGGACGTTCATTGGTGATCACTAACTTCTCATGCGGATTTCAAGTTACCTGATAAGTTTTTCGTAAAACCATGGGCATATTCGTAATCAGCGGAGCACAGTGCATTGAAAAAACTTATGCGCGTGTAAAAATAATGATTTTTCAGAAAGATATCGTAGAATTACTGAAATTATCTGAAAACGAGAAAAATAAAGATCCTCGCTGCCGGTTTTTCACGGTTATTATGAATTCTACGCGTTCTATCACTAAAATAATGTTATATTCCTCTTCAGCCACCAAAAATACATAATATAAACTATATGCGGAGTTCGAGGAATGATGCAAATAGTTTTTCGCGTTTTTCTCGCGAAATATCGGTCCTAGCGCAAAAAGGACGTTCACTGGTGATCACTAACTTCTCATGCGGATTTTAAGTTACCTGATAAGTTTTTCGTAAAACCATGGGCATATTCGTAATCAGCGGAGCACAGTGCATTAGAAAAACTTATGCGCGTGTAAAAATAATGATTTTTCAGAAAGATATCGTAGAATTACTGAGATTATCGGAAAACGAGAAAAATTAAAATCCTCGCTGCCGGTTTTTCACGGTTATTATAAATTCTACGCGTTCTATTACTAAAAGAATGTTATATTTATGTTTAGCGACCAAAAATACATAATATAAACTATATGCGGAGTCCGAGGAATGATGCAAACAGTTTTTTGCGTTTTTCTCGCGAAATATCGGTCCTAGCGCAAAAAGGACGTTCATTGGTGATCACAAACTTCTCATGCGGATTTCAAGTTACCTGATAAGTTTTTCGTAAAACCATGGGCATATTCGTAATCAGCGGAGCACAGTGCATTGAAAAAACTTATGCGCGTGTAAAAATAATGATTTTTCAGAAAGATATCGTAGAATTACTAAGATTATCGGAAAACGAGAAAAATTAAGATCCTCGCTGCCGGTTTTTCACGGTTATTATGAATTCTACGCGTTCTATCACTAAAATAATGTTATATTCCTCTTCAGCCACCAAAAATACATAATATAAACTATATGCGGAGTTCGAGGAATGATGCAAATAGTTTTTCGCGTTTTTCTCGCGAAATATCGATCCTAGCGCAAAAAGGACGTTCACTGGTGATCACTAACTTCTCATGCGGATTTTAAGTTACCTGATAAGTTTTTCGTAAAACCATGGGCATATTCGTAATCAGCGGAGCACAGTGCATTGAAAAAACTTATGCGCGTGTAAAAATAATGATTTTTCAGAAAGATATCGTAGAATTACTAAGATTATCGGAAAACGAGAAAAATTAAGATCCTCGCTGCCGGTTTTTCACGGTTATTATAAATTCTACGCGTTCTATTACTAAAATAATGTTATATTTATGTTTAGCGACCAAAAATACATAATATAAACTATATGCGGAGTCCGAGGAATGATGCAAACAGTTTTTTGCGTTTTTCTCGCGAAATATCGGTCCTAGCGCAAAAAAGACGTTCACTGGTGATCACTAACTTCTCATGCGGATTTCAAGTTACCTGATAAGTTTTTCGTAAAACCATGGGCATATTCGTAATCAGCGGAGCACAGTGCATTGAAAAAACTTATGCGCGTGTAAAAATAATGATTTCTTAGAAAGATATCGTAGAATTACTGAAATTATCGGAAAACGAGAAAAATTAAGATCCTCGCTGCCGGTTTTTCACGGTTATTATAAATTCTACGCGTTCTATCACTAAAATAATGTTATATTCCTCTTCAGCCACCAAAAATACATAATATAAACTATATGCGGAGTTCGAGGAATGATGCAAACAGTTTTTTGCGTTTTTCTCGCGAAATATCGGTCCTAGCGCAAAAAGGACGTTCACTGGTGATCACTAACTTCTCATGCGGATTTCAAGTTACCTGATAAGTTTTTCGTAAAACCATGGGCATATTCGTAATCAGCGGAGCACCGTGCAATGAAAAAACTTATGCGCGTGTAAAAATAATGATTTTTCAGAAAGATATCGTAGAATTACTAAGATTATCGGAAAACGAGAAAAATTAAGATCCTCGCTGCCGGTTTTTCACGGTTATTATAAATTCTACGCGTTCTATTACTAAAATAATGTTATATTTCTGTTTAGCGACCAAAAATACATAATATAAACTATATGCGGAGTTCGAGGAATGATGCAAACAGTTTTTTGCGTTTTTCTCGCGAAATATCGGTCCTAGCGCAAAAAGGACGTTCACTGGTGATCACTAACTTCTCATGCGGATTTCAAGTTACCTGATAAGTTTTTCGTAAAACCATGGGCATATTCGTAATCAGCGGAGCACAGTGCATTGAAAAAACTTATGCGCGTGTAAAAATAATGATTTTTCAGAAAGATATCGTAGAATTACTAAGATTATCGGAAAACGAGAAAAATCAAGATCCTCGCTGCCGGTTTTTCACGGTTATTATAAATTCTACGCGTTCTATTACTAAAATAATGTTATATTTATGTTTAGCGACCAAAAATACATAATATAAACTATATGCGGAGTTCGAGGAATGATGCAAACAGTTTTTTGCGTTTTTCTCGCGAAATATCGGTCCTAGCGCAAAAAGGACGTTCATTTGTGATCACTAACTTCTCATGCGGATTTTAAGTTACCTGATAAGTTTTTCGTAAAACCATGGGCATATTCGTAATCAGCGGAGCACAGTGCATTAGAAAAACTTATGCGCGTGTAAAAATAATGATTTTTCAGAAAGATATCGTAGAATTACTGAGATTATCGGAAAACGAGAAAAATTAAAATCCTCGCTGCCGGTTTTTCACGGTCATTATAAATTCTACGCGTTCTATTACTAAAAGAATGTTATATTTATGTTTAGCGACCAAAAATACATAATATAAACTATATGCGGAGTCCGAGGAATGATGCAAACAGTTTTTTGCGTTTTTCTCGCGAAATATCGGTCCTAGCGCAAAAAGGACGTTCATTGAAGATCACTAACTTCTCATGCGGATTTCAAGTTACCTGATAAGTTTTTCGTAAAACCATGGGCATATTCGTAATCAGCGGAGCACAGTGCATTGAAAAAACTTGGGCGCGTGTAAAAATAATGATTTCTCAGAAAGATATCGTAGAATTACTGAAATTATCTGAAAACGAGAAAAATAAAGATCCTCGCTGCCGGTTTTTCACGGTTATTATGAATTCTACGCGTTCTATCACTAAAATAATGTTATATTCCTCTTCAGCCACCAAAAATACATAATATAAACTATATGCGGAGTTCGAGGAATGATGCAAATAGTTTTTCGCGTTTTTCTCGCGAAATATCGGTCCTAGCGCAAAAAGGACGTTCACTGGTGATCACTAACTTCTCATGCGGATTTTAAGTTACCTGATAAGTTTTTCGTAAAACCATGGGCATATTCGTAATCAGCGGAGCACAGTGCATTGAAAAAACTTATGCGCGTGTAAAAATAATGATTTTTCAGAAAGATATTGTAGAATTACTAAGATTAACGGAAAACGAGAAAAATTAAGATCCTCGCTGCCGGTTTTTCACGGTTATTATAAATTCTACGCGTTCTATTACTAAAATAATGTTATATTTCTGTTTAGCGACCAAAAATACATAATATAAACTATATGCGGAGTTCGAGGAATGATGCAAACAGTTTTTTGCGTTTTTCTCGCGAAATATCGGTCCTAGCGCAAAAAGGACGTTCATTTGTGATCACTAACTTCTCATGCGGATTTTAAGTTACCTGATAAGTTTTTCGTAAAACCATGGGCATATTCGTAATCAGCGGAGCACAGTGCATTAGAAAAACTTATGCGCGTGTAAAAATAATGATTTTTCAGAAAGATATCGTAGAATTACTGAGATTATCGGAAAACGAGAAAAATTAAAATCCTCGCTGCCGGTTTTTCACGGTTATTATAAATTCTACGCGTTCTATTACTAAAAGAATGTTATATTTATGTTTAGCGACCAAAAATACATAATATAAACTATATGCGGAGTCTGAGGAATGATGCAAACAGTTTTTTGCGTTTTTCTCGCGAAATATCGGTCCTAGCGCAAAAAGGACGTTCACTGGTGATCACTAACTTCTCATGCGGATTTCAAGTTACCTGATAAGTTTTTCGTAAAACCATGGGCATATTCGTAATCAGCGGAGCACAGTGCATTGAAAAAACTTATGCGCGTGTAAAAATAATGATTTTTCAGAAAGATATCGTAGAATTACTAAGATTATCGGAAAACGAGAAAAATTAAGATCCTCGCTGCCGGTTTTTCACGGTTATTATAAATTCTACGCGTTCTATTACTAAAATAATGTTATATTTCTGTTTAGCGACCAAAAATACATAATATAAACTATATGCGGAGTTCGAGGAATGATGCAAACAGTTTTTTGCGTTTTTCTCGCGAAATATCGGTCCTAGCGCAAAAAGGACGTTCACTGGTAATCACTAACTTCTCATGCGGATTTCAAGTTACCTGATAAGTTTTTCGTAAAACCATGGGCATATTCGTAATCAGCGGAGCACAGTGCATTGAAAAAACTTGGGCGCGTGTAAAAATAATGATTTCTCAGAAAGATATCGTAGAATTACTGAAATTATCTGAAAACGAGAAAAATAAAGATCCTCGCTGCCGGTTTTTCACGGTTATTATGAATTCTACGCGTTCTATCACTAAAATAATGTTATATTCCTCTTCAGCCACCAAAAATACATAATATAAACTATATGCGGAGTTCGAGGAATGATGCAAACAGTTTTTTGCGTTTTTCTCGCGAAATATCGGTCCTAGCGCAAAAAGGACGTTCACTGGTAATCACTAACTTCTCATGCGGATTTCAAGTTACCTGATAAGTTTTTCGTAAAACCATGGGCATATTCGTAATCAGCGGAGCACAGTGCATTGAAAAAACTTATGCGCGTGTAAAAATAATGATTTTTCAGGAAGATATCGTAGAATTACTAAGATTATCGGAAAACGAGAAAAATTAAGATCCTCGCTGCCGGTTTTTCACGGTTATTATAAATTCTACGCGTTCTATTACTAAAATAATGTTATATTTATGTTTAGCGACCAAAAATACATAATATAAACTATATGCGGAGTCCGAGGAATGATGCAAACAGTTTTTTTGCGTTTTTCTCGCGAAATATCGGTCCTAGCGCAAAAAGGACGTTCATTGGTGATCACTAACTTCTCATGCGGATTTCAAGTTACCTGATAAGTTTTTCGTAAAACCATGGGCATATTCGTAATCAGCGGAGCACAGTGCATTGAAAAAACTTGGGCGCGTGTAAAAATAATGATTTCTCAGAAAGATATCGTAGAATTACTGAAATTATCTGAAAACGAGAAAAATAAAGATCCTCGCTGCCGGTTTTTCACGGTTATTATGAATTCTACGCGTTCTATCACTAAAATAATGTTATATTCCTCTTCAGCCACCAAAAATACATAATATAAACTATATGCGGAGTTCGAGGAATGATGCAAATAGTTTTTCGCGTTTTTCTCGCGAAATATCGGTCCTAGCGCAAAAAGGACGTTCACTGGTGATCACTAACTTCTCATGCGGATTTTAAGTTACCTGATAAGTTTTTCGTAAAACCATGGGCATATTCGTAATCAGCGGAGCACAGTGCATTGAAAAAACTTATGCGCGTGTAAAAATAATGATTTTTCAGAAAGATATTGTAGAATTACTAAGATTATCGGAAAACGAGAAAAATTAAGATCCTCGCTGCCGGTTTTTCACGGTTATTATAAATTCTACGCGTTCTATTACTAAAATAATGTTATATTTCTGTTTAGCGACCAAAAATACATAATATAAACTATATGCGGAGTTCGAGGAATGATGCAAACAGTTTTTTGCGTTTTTCTCGCGAAATATCGGTCCTAGCGCAAAAAGGACGTTTATTTGTGATCACTAACTTCTCATGCGGATTTCAAGTTACCTGATAAGTTTTTCGTAAAACCATGGGCATATTCGTAATCAGCGGAGCACAGTGCATTAGAAAAACTTATGCGCGTGTAAAAATAATGATTTTTCAGAAAGATATCGTAGAATTACTGAGATTATCGGAAAACGAGAAAAATTAAAATCCTCGCTGCCGGTTTTTCACGGTTATTATAAATTCTACGCGTTCTATTACTAAAAGAATGTTATATTTATGTTTAGCGACCAAAAATACATAATATAAACTATATGCGGAGTCCGAGGAATGATGCAAACAGTTTTTTGCGTTTTTCTCGCGAAATATCGGTCCTAGCGCAAAAAGGACGTTTATTTGTGATCACTAACTTCTCATGCGGATTTCAAGTTACCTGATAAGTTTTTCGTAAAACCATGGGCATATTCGTAATCAGCGGAGCACAGTGCATTAGAAAAACTTATGCGCGTGTAAAAATAATGATTTTTCAGAAAGATATCGTAGAATTACTGAAATTATCTGAAAACGAGAAAAATAAAGATCCTCGCTGCCGGTTTTTCACGGTTATTATGAATTCTACGCGTTCTATCACTAAAATAATGTTATATTCCTCTTCAGCCACCAAAAATACATAATATAAACTATATGCGGAGTTCGAGGAATGATGCAAATAGTTTTTCGCGTTCTTCTCGCGAAATATCGGTCCTAGCGCAAAAAGGACGTTCGCTGGTGATCACTAACTTCTCATGCGGATTTTAAGTTACCTGATAAGTTTTTCGTAAAACCATGGGCATATTCGTAATCAGCGGAGCACAGTGCATTGAAAAAACTTATGCGCGTGTAAAAATAATGATTTTTCAGAAAGATATCGTAGAATTACTAAGATTATCGGAAAACGAGAAAAATTAAGATCCTCGCTGCCGGTTTTTCACGGTTATTATAAATTCTACGCGTTCTATTACTAAAATAATGTTATATTTATGTTTAGCGACCAAAAATACATAATATAAACTATATGCGGAGTCCGAGGAATGATGCAAACAGTTTTTTGCGTTTTTCTCGCGAAATATCGGTCCTAGCGCAAAAAGGACGTTCATTGGTGATCACTAACTTCTCATGCGGATTTCAAGTTACCTGATAAGTTTTTCGTAAAACCATGGGCATATTCGTAATCAGCGGAGCACAGTGCATTGAAAAAACTTGGGCGCGTGTAAAAATAATGATTTCTCAGAAAGATATCGTAGAATTACTGAAATTATCTGAAAACGAGAAAAATAAAGATCCTCGCTGCCGGTTTTTCACGGTTATTATGAATTCTACGCGTTCTATCACTAAAATAATGTTATATTCCTCTTCAGCCACCAAAAATACATAATATAAACTATATGCGGAGTTCGAGGAATGATGCAAATAGTTTTTCGCGTTTTTCTCGCGAAATATCGGTCCTAGCGCAAAAAGGACGTTCATTTGTGATCACTAACTTCTCATGCGGATTTTAAGTTACCTGATAAGTTTTTCGTAAAACCATGGGCATATTCGTAATCAGCGGAGCACAGTGCATTAGAAAAACTTATGCGCGTGTAAAAATAATGATTTTTCAGAAAGATATCGTAGAATTACTGAGATTATCGGAAAACGAGAAAAATTAAAATCCTCGCTGCCGGTTTTTCACGGTTATTATAAATTCTACGCGTTCTATTACTAAAAGAATGTTATATTTATGTTTAGCGACCAAAAATACATAATATAAACTATATGCGGAGTCTGAGGAATGATGCAAACAGTTTTTTGCGTTTTTCTCGCGAAATATCGGTCCTAGCGCAAAAAGGACGTTCACTGGTGATCACTAACTTCTCATGCGGATTTTAAGTTACCTGATAAGTTTTTCGTAAAACCATGGGCATATTCGTAATCAGCGGAGCACAGTGCATTGAAAAAACTTATGCGCGTGTAAAAATAATGATTTTTCAGAAAGATATCGTAGAATTACTAAGATTATCGGAAAACGAGAAAAATTAAGATCCTCGCTGCCGGTTTTTCACGGTTATTATAAATTCTACGCGTTCTATTACTAAAATAATGTTATATTTCTGTTTAGCGACCAAAAATACATAATATAAACTATATGCGGAGTTCGAGGAATGATGCAAACAGTTTTTTGCGTTTTTCTCGCGAAATATCGGTCCTAGCGCAAAAAGGACGTTCACTGGTGATCACTAACTTCTCATGCGGATTTCAAGTTACCTGATAAGTTTTTCGTAAAACCATGGGCATATTCGTAATCAGCGGAGCACAGTGCATTGAAAAAACTTATGCGCGTGTAAAAATAATGATTTTTCAGAAAGATATCGTAGAATTACTAAGATTATCGGAAAACGAGAAAAATTAAGATCCTCGCTGCCGGTTTTTCACGGTTATTATAAATTCTACGCGTTCTATTACTAAAATAATGTTATATTTCTGTTTAGCGACCAAAAATACATAATATAAACTATATGCGGAGTTCGAGGAATGATGCAAACAGTTTTTTGCGTTTTTCTCGCGAAATATCGGTCCTAGCGCAAAAAGGACGTTTACTGGTGATCACTAACTTCTCATGCGGATTTCAAGTTACCTGATAAGTTTTTCGTAAAACCATGGGCATATTCGTAATCAGCGGAGCACAGTGCATTGAAAAAACTTATGCGCGTGTAAAAATAATGATTTTTCAGAAAGATATCGTAGAATTACTAAGATTATCGGAAAACGAGAAAAATCAAGATCCTCGCTGCCGGTTTTTCACGGTTATTATAAATTCTACGCGTTCTATTACTAAAATAATGTTATATTTATGTTTAGCGACCAAAAATACATAATATAAACTATATGCGGAGTTCGAGGAATGATGCAAACAGTTTTTTGCGTTTTTCTCGCGAAATATCGGTCCTAGCGCAAAAAGGACGTTCACTGGTAATCACTAACTTCTCATGCGGATTTCAAGTTACCTGATAAGTTTTTCGTAAAACCATGGGCATATTCGTAATCAGCGGAGCACAGTGCATTGAAAAAACTTGGGCGCGTGTAAAAATAATGATTTCTCAGAAAGATATCGTAGAATTACTGAAATTATCTGAAAACGAGAAAAATAAAGATCCTCGCTGCCGGTTTTTCACGGTTATTATGAATTCTACGCGTTCTATCACTAAAATAATGTTATATTCCTCTTCAGCCACCAAAAATACATAATATAAACTATATGCGGAGTTCGAGGAATGATGCAAACAGTTTTTTGCGTTTTTCTCGCGAAATATCGGTCCTAGCGCAAAAAGGACGTTCACTGGTAATCACTAACTTCTCATGCGGATTTCAAGTTACCTGATAAGTTTTTCGTAAAACCATGGGCATATTCGTAATCAGCGGAGCACAGTGCATTGAAAAAACTTATGCGCGTGTAAAAATAATGATTTTTCAGGAAGATATCGTAGAATTACTAAGATTATCGGAAAACGAGAAAAATTAAGATCCTCGCTGCCGGTTTTTCACGGTTATTATAAATTCTACGCGTTCTATTACTAAAATAATGTTATATTTATGTTTAGCGACCAAAAATACATAATATAAACTATATGCGGAGTCCGAGGAATGATGCAAACAGTTTTTTGCGTTTTTCTCGCGAAATATCGGTCCTAGCGCAAAAAGGACGTTCATTGGTGATCACTAACTTCTCATGCGGATTTCAAGTTACCTGATAAGTTTTTCGTAAAACCATGGGCATATTCGTAATCAGCGGAGCACAGTGCATTGAAAAAACTTGGGCGCGTGTAAAAATAATGATTTCTCAGAAAGATATCGTAGAATTACTGAAATTATCTGAAAACGAGAAAAATAAAGATCCTCGCTGCCGGTTTTTCACGGTTATTATGAATTCTACGCGTTCTATCACTAAAATAATGTTATATTCCTCTTCAGCCACCAAAAATACATAATATAAACTATATGCGGAGTTCGAGGAATGATGCAAATAGTTTTTCGCGTTTTTCTCGCGAAATATCGGTCCTAGCGCAAAAAGGACGTTCACTGGTGATCACTAACTTCTCATGCGGATTTTAAGTTACCTGATAAGTTTTTCGTAAAACCATGGGCATATTCGTAATCAGCGGAGCACAGTGCATTGAAAAAACTTATGCGCGTGTAAAAATAATGATTTTTCAGAAAGATATTGTAGAATTACTAAGATTATCGGAAAACGAGAAAAATTAAGATCCTCGCTGCCGGTTTTTCACGGTTATTATAAATTCTACGCGTTCTATTACTAAAATAATGTTATATTTCTGTTTAGCGACCAAAAATACATAATATAAACTATATGCGGAGTTCGAGGAATGATGCAAACAGTTTTTTGCGTTTTTCTCGCGAAATATCGGTCCTAGCGCAAAAAGGACGTTTATTTGTGATCACTAACTTCTCATGCGGATTTCAAGTTACCTGATAAGTTTTTCGTAAAACCATGGGCATATTCGTAATCAGCGGAGCACAGTGCATTAGAAAAACTTATGCGCGTGTAAAAATAATGATTTTTCAGAAAGATATCGTAGAATTACTGAGATTATCGGAAAACGAGAAAAATTAAAATCCTCGCTGCCGGTTTTTCACGGTTATTATAAATTCTACGCGTTCTATTACTAAAAGAATGTTATATTTATGTTTAGCGACCAAAAATACATAATATAAACTATATGCGGAGTCCGAGGAATGATGCAAACAGTTTTTTGCGTTTTTCTCGCGAAATATCGGTCCTAGCGCAAAAAGGACGTTTATTTGTGATCACTAACTTCTCATGCGGATTTCAAGTTACCTGATAAGTTTTTCGTAAAACCATGGGCATATTCGTAATCAGCGGAGCACAGTGCATTAGAAAAACTTATGCGCGTGTAAAAATAATGATTTTTCAGAAAGATATCGTAGAATTACTGAAATTATCTGAAAACGAGAAAAATAAAGATCCTCGCTGCCGGTTTTTCACGGTTATTATGAATTCTACGCGTTCTATCACTAAAATAATGTTATATTCCTCTTCAGCCACCAAAAATACATAATATAAACTATATGCGGAGTTCGAGGAATGATGCAAATAGTTTTTCGCGTTCTTCTCGCGAAATATCGGTCCTAGCGCAAAAAGGACGTTCGCTGGTGATCACTAACTTCTCATGCGGATTTTAAGTTACCTGATAAGTTTTTCGTAAAACCATGGGCATATTCGTAATCAGCGGAGCACAGTGCATTGAAAAAACTTATGCGCGTGTAAAAATAATGATTTTTCAGAAAGATATCGTAGAATTACTAAGATTATCGGAAAACGAGAAAAATTAAGATCCTCGCTGCCGGTTTTTCACGGTTATTATAAATTCTACGCGTTCTATTACTAAAATAATGTTATATTTATGTTTAGCGACCAAAAATACATAATATAAACTATATGCGGAGTCCGAGGAATGATGCAAACAGTTTTTTGCGTTTTTCTCGCGAAATATCGGTCCTAGCGCAAAAAGGACGTTCATTGGTGATCACTAACTTCTCATGCGGATTTCAAGTTACCTGATAAGTTTTTCGTAAAACCATGGGCATATTCGTAATCAGCGGAGCACAGTGCATTGAAAAAACTTGGGCGCGTGTAAAAATAATGATTTCTCAGAAAGATATCGTAGAATTACTGAAATTATCTGAAAACGAGAAAAATAAAGATCCTCGCTGCCGGTTTTTCACGGTTATTATGAATTCTACGCGTTCTATCACTAAAATAATGTTATATTCCTCTTCAGCCACCAAAAATACATAATATAAACTATATGCGGAGTTCGAGGAATGATGCAAATAGTTTTTCGCGTTTTTCTCGCGAAATATCGGTCCTAGCGCAAAAAGGACGTTCACTGGTGATCACTAACTTCTCATGCGGATTTTAAGTTACCTGATAAGTTTTTCGTAAAACCATGGGCATATTCGTAATCAGCGGAGCACAGTGCATTGAAAAAACTTATGCGCGTGTAAAAATAATGATTTTTCAGAAAGATATTGTAGAATTACTAAGATTATCGGAAAACGAGAAAAATTAAGATCCTCGCTGCCGGTTTTTCACGGTTATTATAAATTCTACGCGTTCTATTACTAAAATAATGTTATATTTCTGTTTAGCGACCAAAAATACATAATATAAACTATATGCGGAGTTCGAGGAATGATGCAAACAGTTTTTTGCGTTTTTCTCGCGAAATATCGGTCCTAGCGCAAAAAGGACGTTTATTTGTGATCACTAACTTCTCATGCGGATTTCAAGTTACCTGATAAGTTTTTCGTAAAACCATGGGCATATTCGTAATCAGCGGAGCACAGTGCATTGAAAAAACTTATGCGCGTGTAAAAATAATGATTTTTCAGAAAGATATCGTAGAATTACTGAAATTATCTGAAAACGAGAAAAATAAAGATCCTCGCTGCCGGTTTTTCACGGTTATTATGAATTCTACGCGTTCTATCACTAAAATAATGTTATATTCCTCTTCAGCCACCAAAAATACATAATATAAACTATATGCGGAGTTCGAGGAATGATGCAAATAGTTTTTCGCGTTTTTCTCGCGAAATATCGGTCCTAGCGCAAAAAGGACGTTCACTGGTGATCACTAACTTCTCATGCGGATTTTAAGTTACCTGATAAGTTTTTCGTAAAACCATGGGCATATTCGTAATCAGCGGAGCACAGTGCATTGAAAAAACTTATGCGCGTGTAAAAATAATGATTTTTCAGAAAGATATCGTAGAATTACTAAGATTATCGGAAAACGAGAAAAATTAAGATCCTCGCTGCCGGTTTTTCACGGTTATTATAAATTCTACGCGTTCTATTACTAAAATAATGTTATATTTCTGTTTAGCGACCAAAAATACATAATATAAACTATATGCGGAGTCCGAGGAATGATGCAAACAGTTTTTTGCGTTTTTCTCGCGAAATATCGGTCCTAGCGCAAAAAGGACGTTCATTTGTGATCACTAACTTCTCATGCGGATTTCAAGTTACCTGATAAGTTTTTCGCAAAACCATGGGCATATTCGTAATCAGCGGAGCACAGTGCATTGAAAAAACTTATGCGCGTGTAAAAATAATGATTTTTCAGAAAGATATCGTAGAATTACTAAGATTATCGGAAAACGAGAAAAATTAAGATCCTCGCTGCCGGTTTTTCACGGTTATTATAAATTCTACGCGTTCTATTACTAAAATAATGTTATATTTCTGTTTAGCGACCAAAAATACATAATATAAACTATATGCGGAGTTCGAGGAATGATGCAAACAGTTTTTTGCGTTTTTCTCGCGAAATATCGGTCCTAGCGCAAAAAGGACGTTCACTGGTAATCACTAACTTCTCATGCGGATTTCAAGTTACCTGATAAGTTTTTCGTAAAACCATGGGCATATTCGTAATCAGCGGAGCACAGTGCATTGAAAAAACTCATGCGCGTGTAAAAATAATGATTTTTCAGGAAGATATCGTAGAATTACTAAGATTATCGGAAAACGAGAAAAATTCAGATCCTCGCTGCCGGTTTTTCACGGTTATTATAAATTCTACGCGTTCTATTACTAAAAGAATGTTATATTTATGTTTAGCGACCAAAAATACATAATATAAACTATATGCGGAGTCCGAGGAATGATGCAAACAGTTTTTTGCGTTTTTCTCGCGAAATATCGGTCCTAGCGCAAAAAGGACGTTCACTGGTAATCACTAACTTCTCATGCGGATTTCAAGTTACCTGATAAGTTTTTCGTAAAACCATGGGCATATTCGTAATCAGCGGAGCACAGTGCATTGAAAAAACTTATGCGCGTGTAAAAATAATGATTTTTCAGGAAGATATCGTAGAATTACTAAGATTATCGGAAAACGAGAAAAATTAAGATCCTCGCTGCCGGTTTTTCACGGTTATTATAAATTCTACGCGTTCTATTACTAAAATAATGTTATATTTATGTTTAGCGACGAAAAATACATAATATAAACTATATGCGGAGTCCGAGGAATGATGCAAACAGTTTTCTGCGTTTTTCTCGCGAAATATCGGTCCTAGCGCAAAAAGGACGTTCATTGGTGATCACTAACTTCTCATGCGGATTTCAAGTTACCTGATAAGTTTTTCGTAAAACCATGGGCATATTCGTAATCAGCGGAGCACAGTGCATTGAAAAAACTTGGGCGCGTGTAAAAATAATGATTTCTCAGAAAGATATCGTAGAATTACTGAAATTATCTGAAAACGAGAAAAATAAAGATCCTCGCTGCCGGTTTTTCACGGTTATTATGAATTCTACGCGTTCTATCACTAAAATACTGTTATATTCCTCTTCAGCCACCAAAAATACATAATATAAACTATATGCGGAGTTCGAGGAATGATGCAAATAGTTTTTCGCGTTTTTCTCGCGAAATATCGGTCCTAGCGCAAAAAGGACGTTCACTGGTGATCACTAACTTCTCATGCGGATTTTAAGTTACCTGATAAGTTTTTCGTAAAACCATGGGCATATTCGTAATCAGCGGAGCACAGTGCATTGAAAAAACTTATGCGCGTGTAAAAATAATGATTTTTCAGAAAGATATTGTAGAATTACTAAGATTATCGGAAAACGAGAAAAATAAAGATCCTCGCTGCCGGTTTTTCACGGTTATTATAAATTCTACGCGTTCTATTACTAAAAGAATGTTATATTTATGTTTAGCGACCAAAAATACATAATATAAACTATATGCGGAGTTCGAGGAATGATGCAAATAGTTTTTCGCGTTTTTCTCGCGAAATATCGGTCCTAGCGCAAAAAGGACGTTCACTGGTGATCACTAACTTCTCATGCGGATTTTAAGATACCTGATAAGTTTTTCGTAAAACCATGGGCATATTCGTAATCAGCGGAGCACAGTGCATTGAAAAAACTTATGCGCGTGTAAAAATAATGATTTTTCAGAAAGATATTGTAGAATTACTAAGATTATCGGAAAACGAGAAAAATTAAGATCCTCGCTGCCGGTTTTTCACGGTTATTATAAATTCTACGCGTTCTATTACTAAAATAATGTTATATTTCTGTTTAGCGACCAAAAATACATAATATAAACTATATGCGGAGTTCGAGGAATGATGCAAACAGTTTTTTGCGTTTTTCTCGCGAAATATCGGTCCTAGCGCAAAAAGGACGTTTATTTGTGATCACTAACTTCTCATGCGGATTTCAAGTTACCTGATAAGTTTTCCGTAAAACCATGGGCATATTCGTAATCAGCGGAGCACAGTGCATTAGAAAAACTTATGCGCGTGTAAAAATAATGATTTTTCAGAAAGATATCGTAGAATTACTGAGATTATCGGAAAACGAGAAAAATTAAAATCCTCGCTGCCGGTTTTTCACGGTTATTATAAATTCTACGCGTTCTATTACTAAAAGAATGTTATATTTATGTTTAGCGACCAAAAATACATAATATAAACTATATGCGGAGTCCGAGGAATGATGCAAACAGTTTTTTGCGTTTTTCTCGCGAAATATCGGTCCTAGCGCAAAAAGGACGTTCATTGGTGATCACTAACTTCTCATGCGGATTTCAAGTTACCTGATAAGTTTTTCGTAAAACCATGGGCATATTCGTAATCAGCGGAGCACAGTGCATTGAAAAAACTTATGCGCGTGTAAAAATAATGATTTTTCAGAAAGATATCGTAGAATTACTGAAATTATCTGAAAACGAGAAAAATAAAGATCCTCGCTGCCGGTTTTTCACGGTTATTATGAATTCTACGCGTTCTATCACTAAAATAATGTTATATTCCTCTTCAGCCACCAAAAATACATAATATAAACTATATGCGGAGTTCGAGGAATGATGCAAATAGTTTTTCGCGTTTTTCTCGCGAAATATCGGTCCTAGCGCAAAAAGGACGTTCACTGGTGATCACTAACTTCTCATGCGGATTTTAAGTTACCTGATAAGTTTTTCGTAAAACCATGGGCATATTCGTAATCAGCGGAGCACAGTGCATTGAAAAAACTTATGCGCGTGTAAAAATAATGATTTTTCAGAAAGATATCGTAGACTTACTAAGATTATCGGAAAACGAGAAAAATTAAGATCCTCGCTGCCGGTTTTTCACGGTTATTATAAATTCTACGCGTTCTATTACTAAAATAATGTTATATTTCTGTTTAGCGACCAAAAATACATAATATAAACTATATGCGGAGTTCGAGGAATGATGCAAACAGTTTTTTGCGTTTTTCTCGCGAAATATCGGTCCTAGCGCAAAAAGGACGTTCACTGGTGATCACTAACTTCTCATGCGGATTTCAAGTTACCTGATAAGTTTTTCGTAAAACCATGGGCATATTCGTAATCAGCGGAGCACAGTGCATTGAAAAAACTTATGCGCGTGTAAAAATAATGATTTTTCAGAAAGATATCGTAGAATTACTAAGATTATCGGAAAACGAGAAAAATTAAGATCCTCGCTGCCGGTTTTTCACGGTTATTATGAATTCTACGCGTTCTATCACTAAAATAATGTTATATTCCTCTTCAGCCACCAAAAATACATAATATAAACTATATGCGGAGTTCGAGGAATGATGCAAATAGTTTTTCGCGTTTTTCTCGCGAAATATCGGTCCTAGCGCAAAAAGGACGTTCACTGGTGATCACTAACTTCTCATGCGGATTTTAAGTTACCTGATAAGTTTTTCGTAAAACCATGGGCATATTCGTAATCAGCGGAGCACAGTGCATTGAAAAAACTTATGCGCGTGTAAAAATAATGATTTTTCAGAAAGATATCGTAGAATTACTAAGATTATCGGAAAACGAGAAAAATTAAGATCCTCGCTGCCGGTTTTTCACGGTTATTATAAATTCTACGCGTTCTATTACTAAAATAATGTTATATTTATGTTTAGCGACCAAAAATACATAATATAAACTATATGCGGAGTCCGAGGAATGATGCAAACAGTTTTTTGCGTTTTTCTCGCGAAATATCGGTCCTAGCGCAAAAAGGACGTTCATTGGTGATCACTAACTTCTCATGCGGATTTCAAGTTACCTGATAAGTTTTTCGTAAAACCATGGGCATATTCGTAATCAGCGGAGCACAGTGCATTGAAAAAACTTGGGCGCGTGTAAAAATAATGATTTCTCAGAAAGATATCGTAGAATTACTGAAATTATCTGAAAACGAGAAAAATAAAGATCCTCGCTGCCGGTTTTTCACGGTTATTATGAATTCTACGCGTTCTATCACTAAAATAATGTTATATTCCTCTTCAGCCACCAAAAATACATAATATAAACTATATGCGGAGTTCGAGGAATGATGCAAATAGTTTTTCGCGTTTTTCTCGCGAAATATCGGTCCTAGCGCAAAAAGGACGTTCACTGGTGATCACTAACTTCTCATGCGGATTTTAAGTTACCTGATAAGTTTTTCGTAAAACCATGGGCATATTCGTAATCAGCGGAGCACAGTGCATTGAAAAAACTTATGCGCGTGTAAAAATAATGATTTTTCAGAAAGATATTGTAGAATTACTAAGATTATCGGAAAACGAGAAAAATTAAGATCCTCGCTGCCGGTTTTTCACGGTTATTATAAATTCTACGCGTTCTATTACTAAAATAATGTTATATTTCTGTTTAGCGACCAAAAATACATAATATAAACTATATGCGGAGTTCGAGGAATGATGCAAACAGTTTTTTGCGTTTTTCTCGCGAAATATCGGTCCTAGCGCAAAAAGGACGTTTATTTGTGATCACTAACTTCTCATGCGGATTTCAAGTTACCTGATAAGTTTTTCGTAAAACCATGGGCATATTCGTAATCAGCGGAGCACAGTGCATTAGAAAAACTTATGCGCGTGTAAAAATAATGATTTTTCAGAAAGATATCGTAGAATTACTAAGATTATCGGAAAACGAGAAAAATTAAGATCCTCGCTGCCGGTTTTTCACGGTTATTATAAATTCTACGCGTTCTATTACTAAAAGAATGTTATATTTATGTTTAGCGACCAAAAATACATAATATAAACTATATGCGGAGTCCGAGGAATGATGCAAACAGTTTTTTGCGTTTTTCTCGCGAAATATCGGTCCTAGCGCAAAAAGGACGTTCACTGGTAATCACTAACTTCTCATGCGGATTTCAAGTTACCTGATAAGTTTTTCGTAAAACCATGGGCATATTCGTAATCAGCGGAGCACAGTGCATTGAAAAAACTTATGCGCACGTAAAAATAATGATTTTTCAGGAAGATATCGTAGAATTACTAAGATTATCGGAAAACGAGAAAAATTAAGATCCTCGCTGCCGGTTTTTCACGGTTATTATAAATTCTACGCGTTCTATTACTAAAATAATGTTATATTTATGTTTAGCGACCAAAAATACATAATATAAACTATATGCGGAGTCCGAGGAATGATGCAAACAGTTTTTTGCGTTTTTCTCGCGAAATATCGGTCCTAGCGCAAAAAGGACGTTCATTGGTGATCACTAACTTCTCATGCGGATTTCAAGTTACCTGATAAGTTTTTCGTAAAACCATGGGCATATTCGTAATCAGCGGAGCACAGTGCATTGAAAAAACTTGGGCGCGTGTAAAAATAATGATTTCTCAGAAAGATATCGTAGAATTACTGAAATTATCTGAAAACGAGAAAAATAAAGATCCTCGCTGCCGGTTTTTCACGGTTATTATGAATTCTACGCGTTCTATCACTAAAATAATGTTATATTCCTCTTCAGCCACCAAAAATACATAATATAAACTATATGCGGAGTTCGAGGAATGATGCAAATAGTTTTTCGCGTTTTTCTCGCGAAATATCGGTCCTAGCGCAAAAAGGACGTTCACTGGTGATCACTAACTTCTCATGCGGATTTTAAGTTACCTGATAAGTTTTTCGTAAAACCATGGGCATATTCGTAATCAGCGGAGCACAGTGCATTGAAAAAACTTATGCGCGTGTAAAAATAATGATTTTTCAGAAAGATATTGTAGAATTACTAAGATTATCGGAAAACGAGAAAAATTAAGATCCTCGCTGCCGGTTTTTCACGGTTATTATAAATTCTACGCGTTCTATTACTAAAATAATGTTATATTTCTGTTTAGCGACCAAAAATACATAATATAAACTATATGCGGAGTTCGAGGAATGATGCAAACAGTTTTTTGCGTTTTTCTCGCGAAATATCGGTCCTAGCGCAAAAAGGACGTTTATTTGTGATCACTAACTTCTCATGCGGATTTCAAGTTACCTGATAAGTTTTTCGTAAAACCATGGGCATATTCGTAATCAGCGGAGCACAGTGCATTAGAAAAACTTATGCGCGTGTAAAAATAATGATTTTTCAGAAAGATATCGTAGAATTACTGAGATTATCGGAAAACGAGAAAAATTAAAATCCTCGCTGCCGGTTTTTCACGGTTATTATAAATTCTACGCGTTCTATTACTAAAAGAATGTTATATTTATGTTTAGCGACCAAAAATACATAATATAAACTATATGCGGAGTCCGAGGAATGATGCAAACAGTTTTTTGCGTTTTTCTCGCGAAATATCGGTCCTAGCGCAAAAAGGACGTTCATTGGTGATCACTAACTTCTCATGCGGATTTCAAGTTACCTGATAAGTTTTTCGTAAAACCATGGGCATATTCGTAATCAGCGGAGCACAGTGCATTGAAAAAACTTATGCGCGTGTAAAAATAATGATTTTTCAGAAAGATATCGTAGAATTACTGAAATTATCTGAAAACGAGAAAAATAAAGATCCTCGCTGCCGGTTTTTCACGGTTATTATGAATTCTACGCGTTCTATCACTAAAATAATGTTATATTCCTCTTCAGCCACCAAAAATACATAATATAAACTATATGCGGAGTTCGAGGAATGATGCAAATAGTTTTTCGCGTTTTTCTCGCGAAATATCGGTCCTAGCGCAAAAAGGACGTTCACTGGTGATCACTAACTTCTCATGCGGATTTTAAGTTACCTGATAAGTTTTTCGTAAAACCATGGGCATATTCGTAATCAGCGGAGCACAGTGCATTGAAAAAACTTATGCGCGTGTAAAAATAATGATTTTTCAGAAAGATATCGTAGACTTACTAAGATTATCGGAAAACGAGAAAAATTAAGATCCTCGCTGCCGGTTTTTCACGGTTATTATAAATTCTACGCGTTCTATTACTAAAATAATGTTATATTTCTGTTTAGCGACCAAAAATACATAATATAAACTATATGCGGAGTTCGAGGAATGATGCAAACAGTTTTTTGCGTTTTTCTCGCGAAATATCGGTCCTAGCGCAAAAAGGACGTTCACTGGTGATCACTAACTTCTCATGCGGATTTCAAGTTACCTGATAAGTTTTTCGTAAAACCATGGGCATATTCGTAATCAGCGGAGCACAGTGCATTGAAAAAACTTATGCGCGTGTAAAAATAATGATTTTTCAGAAAGATATCGTAGAATTACTAAGATTATCGGAAAACGAGAAAAATTAAGATCCTCGCTGCCGGTTTTTCACGGTTATTATGAATTCTACGCGTTCTATCACTAAAATAATGTTATATTCCTCTTCAGCCACCAAAAATACATAATATAAACTATATGCGGAGTTCGAGGAATGATGCAAATAGTTTTTCGCGTTTTTCTCGCGAAATATCGGTCCTAGCGCAAAAAGGACGTTCACTGGTGATCACTAACTTCTCATGCGGATTTTAAGTTACCTGATAAGTTTTTCGTAAAACCATGGGCATATTCGTAATCAGCGGAGCACAGTGCATTGAAAAAACTTATGCGCGTGTAAAAATAATGATTTTTCAGAAAGATATCGTAGAATTACTAAGATTATCGGAAAACGAGAAAAATTAAGATCCTCGCTGCCGGTTTTTCACGGTTATTATAAATTCTACGCGTTCTATTACTAAAATAATGTTATATTTATGTTTAGCGACCAAAAATACATAATATAAACTATATGCGGAGTCCGAGGAATGATGCAAACAGTTTTTTGCGTTTTTCTCGCGAAATATCGGTCCTAGCGCAAAAAGGACGTTCATTGGTGATCACTAACTTCTCATGCGGATTTCAAGTTACCTGATAAGTTTTTCGTAAAACCATGGGCATATTCGTAATCAGCGGAGCACAGTGCATTGAAAAAACTTGGGCGCGTGTAAAAATAATGATTTCTCAGAAAGATATCGTAGAATTACTGAAATTATCTGAAAACGAGAAAAATAAAGATCCTCGCTGCCGGTTTTTCACGGTTATTATGAATTCTACGCGTTCTATCACTAAAATAATGTTATATTCCTCTTCAGCCACCAAAAATACATAATATAAACTATATGCGGAGTTCGAGGAATGATGCAAATAGTTTTTCGCGTTTTTCTCGCGAAATATCGGTCCTAGCGCAAAAAGGACGTTCACTGGTGATCACTAACTTCTCATGCGGATTTTAAGTTACCTGATAAGTTTTTCGTAAAACCATGGGCATATTCGTAATCAGCGGAGCACAGTGCATTGAAAAAACTTATGCGCGTGTAAAAATAATGATTTTTCAGAAAGATATTGTAGAATTACTAAGATTATCGGAAAACGAGAAAAATTAAGATCCTCGCTGCCGGTTTTTCACGGTTATTATAAATTCTACGCGTTCTATTACTAAAATAATGTTATATTTCTGTTTAGCGACCAAAAATACATAATATAAACTATATGCGGAGTTCGAGGAATGATGCAAACAGTTTTTTGCGTTTTTCTCGCGAAATATCGGTCCTAGCGCAAAAAGGACGTTTATTTGTGATCACTAACTTCTCATGCGGATTTCAAGTTACCTGATAAGTTTTTCGTAAAACCATGGGCATATTCGTAATCAGCGGAGCACAGTGCATTAGAAAAACTTATGCGCGTGTAAAAATAATGATTTTTCAGAAAGATATCGTAGAATTACTGAGATTATCGGAAAACGCGAAAAATTAAAATCCTCGCTGCCGGTTTTTCACGGTTATTATAAATTCTACGCGTTCTATTACTAAAAGAATGTTATATTTATGTTTAGCGACCAAAAATACATAATATAAACTATATGCGGAGTCCGAGGAATGATGCAAACAGTTTTTTGCGTTTTTCTCGCGAAATATCGGTCCTAGCGCAAAAAGGACGTTCATTGGTGATCACTAACTTCTCATGCGGATTTCAAGTTACCTGATAAGTTTTTCGTAAAACCATGGGCATATTCGTAATCAGCGGAGCACAGTGCATTGAAAAAACTTATGCGCGTGTAAAAATAATGATTTTTCAGAAAGATATCGTAGAATTACTGAAATTATCTGAAAACGAGAAAAATAAAGATCCTCGCTGCCGGTTTTTCACGGTTATTATGAATTCTACGCGTTCTATCACTAAAATAATGTTATATTCCTCTTCAGCCACCAAAAATACATAATATAAACTATATGCGGAGTTCGAGGAATGATGCAAATAGTTTTTCGCGTTTTTCTCGCGAAATATCGGTCCTAGCGCAAAAAGGACGTTCACTGGTGATCACTAACTTCTCATGCGGATTTTAAGTTACCTGATAAGTTTTTCGTAAAACCATGGGCATATTCGTAATCAGCGGAGCACAGTGCATTGAAAAAACTTATGCGCGTGTAAAAATAATGATTTTTCAGAAAGATATCGTAGACTTACTAAGATTATCGGAAAACGAGAAAAATTAAGATCCTCGCTGCCGGTTTTTCACGGTTATTATAAATTCTACGCGTTCTATTACTAAAATAATGTTATATTTCTGTTTAGCGACCAAAAATACATAATATAAACTATATGCGGAGTTCGAGGAATGATGCAAACAGTTTTTTGCGTTTTTCTCGCGAAATATCGGTCCTAGCGCAAAAAGGACGTTCACTGGTGATCACTAACTTCTCATGCGGATTTCAAGTTACCTGATAAGTTTTTCGTAAAACCATGGGCATATTCGTAATCAGCGGAGCACAGTGCATTGAAAAAACTTATGCGCGTGTAAAAATAATGATTTTTCAGAAAGATATCGTAGAATTACTAAGATTATCGGAAAACGAGAAAAATTAAGATCCTCGCTGCCGGTTTTTCACGGTTATTATGAATTCTACGCGTTCTATCACTAAAATAATGGTATATTCCTCTTCAGCCACCAAAAATACATAATATAAACTATATGCGGAGTTCGAGGAATGATGCAAATAGTTTTTCGCGTTTTTCTCGCGAAATATCGGTCCTAGCGCAAAAAGGACGTTCACTGGTGATCACTAACTTCTCATGCGGATTTTAAGTTACCTGATAAGTTTTTCGTAAAACCATGGGCATATTCGTAATCAGCGGAGCACAGTGCATTGAAAAAACTTATGCGCGTGTAAAAATAATGATTTTTCAGAAAGATATCGTAGAATTACTAAGATTATCGGAAAACGAGAAAAATTAAGATCCTCGCTGCCGGTTTTTCACGGTTATTATAAATTCTACGCGTTCTATTACTAAAATAATGTTATATTTATGTTTAGCGACCAAAAATACATAATATAAACTATATGCGGAGTCCGAGGAATGATGCAAACAGTTTTTTGCGTTTTTCTCGCGAAATATCGGTCCTAGCGCAAAAAAGACGTTCACTGGTGATCACTAACTTCTCATGCGGATTTCAAGTTACCTGATAAGTTTTTCGTAAAACCATGGGCATATTCGTAATCAGCGGAGCACAGTGCATTGAAAAAACTTATGCGCGTGTAAAAATAATGATTTCTTAGAAAGATATCGTAGAATTACTGAAATTATCGGAAAACGAGAAAAATTAAGATCCTCGCTGCCGGTTTTTCACGGTTATTATAAATTCTACGCGTTCTATCACTAAAATAATGTTATATTCCTCTTCAGCCACCAAAAATACATAATATAAACTATATGCGGAGTTCGAGGAATGATGCAAACAGTTTTTTGCGTTTTTCTCGCGAAATATCGGTCCTAGCGCAAAAAGGACGTTCACTGGTGATCACTAACTTCTCATGCGGATTTCAAGTTACCTCATAAGTTTTTCGTAAAACCATGGGCATATTCGTAATCAGCGGAGCACCGTGCAATGAAAAAACTTATGCGCGTGTAAAAATAATGATTTTTCAGAAAGATATCGTAGAATTACTAAGATTATCGGAAAACGAGAAAAATTAAGATCCTCGCTGCCGGTTTTTCACGGTTATTATAAATTCTACGCGTTCTATTACTAAAATAATGTTATATTTCTGTTTAGCGACCAAAAATACATAATATAAACTATATGCGGAGTTCGAGGAATGATGCAAACAGTTTTTTGCGTTTTTCTCGCGAAATATCGGTCCTAGCGCAAAAAGGACGTTCACTGGTGATCACTAACTTCTCATGCGGATTTCAAGTTACCTGATAAGTTTTTCGTAAAACCATGGGCATATTCGTAATCAGCGGAGCACAGTGCATTGAAAAAACTTATGCGCGTGTAAAAATAATGATTTTTCAGAAAGATATCGTAGAATTACTAAGATTATCGGAAAACGAGAAAAATCAAGATCCTCGCTGCCGGTTTTTCACGGTTATTATAAATTCTACGCGTTCTATTACTAAAATAATGTTATATTTATGTTTAGCGACCAAAAATACATAATATAAACTATATGCGGAGTTCGAGGAATGATGCAAACAGTTTTTTGCGTTTTTCTCGCGAAATATCGGTCCTAGCGCAAAAAGGACGTTCATTTGTGATCACTAACTTCTCATGCGGATTTTAAGTTACCTGATAAGTTTTTCGTAAAACCATGGGCATATTCGTAATCAGCGGAGCACAGTGCATTAGAAAAACTTATGCGCGTGTAAAAATAATGATTTTTCAGAAAGATATCGTAGAATTACTGAGATTATCGGAAAACGAGAAAAATTAAAATCCTCGCTGCCGGTTTTTCACGGTTATTATAAATTCTACGCGTTCTATTACTAAAAGAATGTTATATTTCTGTTTAGCGACCAAAAATACATAATATAAACTATATGCGGAGTCCGAGGAATGATGCAAACAGTTTTTTGCGTTTTTCTCGCGAAATATCGGTCCTAGCGCAAAAAGGACGTTCATTGAAGATCACTAACTTCTCATGCGGATTTCAAGTTACCTGATAAGTTTTTCGTAAAACCATGGGCATATTCGTAATCAGCGGAGCACAGTGCATTGAAAAAACTTGGGCGCGTGTAAAAATAATGATTTCTCAGAAAGATATCGTAGAATTACTGAAATTATCTGAAAACGAGAAAAATAAAGATCCTCGCTGCCGGTTTTTCACGGTTATTATGAATTCTACGCGTTCTATCACTAAAATAATGTTATATTCCTCTTCAGCCACCAAAAATACATAATATAAACTATATGCGGAGTTCGAGGAATGATGCAAATAGTTTTTCGCGTTTTTCTCGCGAAATATCGGTCCTAGCGCAAAAAGGACGTTCACTGGTAATCACTAACTTCTCATGCGGATTTCAAGTTACCTGATAAGTTTTTCGTAAAACCATGGGCATATTCGTAATCAGCGGAGCACAGTGCATTGAAAAAACTTATGCGCGTGTAAAAATAATGATTTTTCAGAAAGATATTGTAGAATTACTAAGATTAACGGAAAACGAGAAAAATTAAGATCCTCGCTGCCGGTTTTTCACGGTTATTATAAATTCTACGCGTTCTATTACTAAAATAATGTTATATTTCTGTTTAGCGACCAAAAATACATAATATAAACTATATGCGGAGTTCGAGGAATGATGCAAACAGTTTTTTGCGTTTTTCTCGCGGATTATCGGTCCTAGCGCAAAAAGGACGTTCACTGGTGATCACTAACTTCTTATGCGGATTTCAAGTTACCTGATAAGTTTTTCGTAAAACCATGGGCATATTCGTAATCAGCGGAGCACAGTGCATTGAAAAAACTTATGCGCGTGTAAAAATAATGATTTTTCAGAAAGATATCGTAGAATTACTAAGATTATCGGAAAACGAGAAAAATTAAGATCCTCGCTGCCGGTTTTTCACGGTTATTATAAATTCTACGCGTTCTATTACTAAAATAATGTTATATTTCTGTTTAGCGACCAAAAATACATAATATAAACTATATGCGGAGTCCGAGGAATGATGCAAACAGTTTTTTGCGTTTTTCTCGCGAAATATCGGTCCTAGCGCAAAAAGGACGTTCACTGGTGATCACTAACTTCTCATGCGGATTTCAAGTTACCTGATAAGTTTTTCGTAGAACCATGGGCATATTCGTAATCAGCGGAGCACAGTGCATTAGAAAAACTTATGCGCGTGTAAAAATAATGATTTTTCAGAAAGATATCGTAGAATTACTAAGATTATCGGAAAACGAGAAAAATTAAGATCCTCGCTGCCGGTTTTTCACGGTTATTCTAAATTCTACGCGTTCTATTACTAAAATAATGTTATATTTCTGTTTAGCGACCAAAAATACATAATATAAACTATATGCGGAGTCCGAGGAATGATGCAAACAGTTTTTTGCGTTTTTCTCGCGAAATATCGGTCCTAGCGCAAAAAGGACGTTCACTGGTGATCACTAACTTCTCATGCGGATTTCAAGTTACCTGATAAGTTTTTCGTAAAACCATGGGCATATTCGTAATCAGCGGAGCACAGTGCATTGAAAAAACTTATGCGCGTGTAAAAATAATGATTTTTCAGAAAGATATCGTAGAATTACTAAGATTATCGGAAAACGAGAAAAATTAAGATCCTCGCTGCCGGTTTTTCACGGTTATTATAAATTCTACGCGTTCTATTACTAAAATAATGTTATATTTATGTTTAGCGACCAAAAATACATAATATAAACTATATGCGGAGTCCGAGGAATGATGCAAACAGTTTTTTGCGTTTTTCTCGCGAAATATCGGTCCTAGCGCAAAAAGGACGTTCATTTGTGATCACTAACTTCTCATGCGGATTTCAATTTACCTGATAAGTTTTTCGTAAAACCATGGGCATATTCGTAATCAGCGGAGCACAGTGCATTAAAAAAACTTATGCGCGTGTAAAAATAATGATTTTTCAGAAAGATATCGTAGAATTACTAAGATTATCGGAAAACGAGAAAAATTAAGATCCTCGCTGCCGGTTTTTCACGGTTATTATAAATTCTACGCGTTCTATCACTAAAATAATGTTATATTTATGTTTAGCGACCAAAAATACATAATATAAACTATAGGCGGAGTCCGAGGAATGATGCAAACAGTTTTTTGCGTTTTTCTCGCGAAATATCGGTCCTAGCGCAAAAAGGACGTTCACTGGTGATCACTAACTTCTTATGCGGATTTCAAGTTACCTGATAAGTTTTTCGTAAAACCATGGGCATATTCGTAATCAGCGGAGCACAGTGCATTGAAAAAACTTATGCGCGTGTAAAAATAATGATTTTTCAGAAAGATATCGTAGAATTACTAAGATTATCGGAAAACGAGAAAAATTAAGATCCTCGCTGCCGGTTTTTCACGGTTATTATAAATTCTACGCGTTCTATTACTAAAATAATGTTATATTTCTGTTTAGCGACCAAAAATACATAATATAAACTATATGCGGAGTCCGAGGAATGATGCAAACAGTTTTTTGCGTTTTTCTCGCGAAATATCGGTCCTAGCGCAAAAAGGACGTTCACTGGTGATCACTAACTTCTCATGCGGATTTCAAGTTACCTGATAAGTTTTTCGTAAAACCATGGGCATATTCGTAATCAGCGGAGCACAGTGCATTGAAAAAACTTATGCGCGTGTAAAAATAATGATTTTTCAGAAAGATATCGTAGAATTACTAAGATTATCGGAAAACGAGGAAAATTAAGATCCTCGCTGCCGGTTTTTCACGGTTATTATAAATTCTACGCGTACTATTACTAAAATAATGTTATATTTCTGTTTAGCGACCAAAAATACATAATATAAACTATATGCGGAGTCCGAGGAATGATGCAAACAGTTTTTTGCGTTTTTCTCGCGAAATATCGGTCCTAGCGCAAAAAGGACGTTCATCTGTGATCACTTACTTCTCATGCGGATTTCAAGTTACCTGATAAGTTTTTCGTAAAACCATGGGCATATTCGTAATCAGCGGAGCACAGTGCATTGAAAAAACTTATGCGCGTGTAAAAATAATGATTTTTCAGAAAGATATCGTAGAATTACTAAAATTATCGGAAAACGACAAAAATTAAGATCCTCGCTGCCGGTTTTTCACGGTTATTATAAATTCTACGCGTTCTATTACTAAAATAATGTTATATTTATGTTTAGCGACCAAAAATACATAATATAAACTATATGCGGAGTCTGAGGAATGATGCAAACAGTTTTTTGCGTTTTTCTCGCGAAATATCGGTCCTAGCGCAAAAAGGACGTTCATTTGTGATCACTTACTTCTCATGCGGATTTCAAGTTACCTGATAAGTTTTTCGTAAAACCATGGGCATATTCGTAATCAGCGGAGCACAGTGCATTGAAAAAACTTATGCGCGTGTAAAAATAATGATTTTTCAGAAAGATATCGTAGAATTACTAAAATTATCGGAAAACGACAAAAATTAAGATCCTCGCTGCCGGTTTTTCACGGTTATTATAAATTCTACGCGTACTATTACTAAAATAATGTTATATTTATGTTTAGCGACCAAAAATACATAATATAAACTATAGGCGGAGTCCGAGGAATGATGCAAACAGTTTTTTGCGTTTTTCTCGCGGATTATCGGTCCTAGCGCAAAAAGGACGTTCACTGGTGATCACTAACTTCTTATGCGGATTTCAAGTTACCTGATAAGTTTTTCGTAAAACCATGGGCATATTCGTAATCAGCGGAGCACAGTGCATTGAAAAAACTTATGCGCGTGTAAAAATAATGATTTTTCAGAAAGATATCGTAGAATTACTAAGATTATCGGAAAACGAGAAAAATTAAGATCCTCGCTGCCGGTTTTTCACGGTTATTATAAATTCTACGCGTTCTATTACTAAAATAATGTTATATTTCTGTTTAGCGACCAAAAATACATAATATAAACTATATGCGGAGTCCGAGGAATGATGCAAACAGTTTTTTGCGTTTTTCTCGCGAAATATCGGTCCTAGCGCAAAAAGGACGTTCACTGGTGATCACTAACTTCTCATGCGGATTTCAAGTTACCTGATAAGTTTTTCGTAAAACCATGGGCATATTCGTAATCAGCGGAGCACAGTGCATTGAAAAAACTTATGCGCGTGTAAAAATAATGATTTTTCAGAAAGATATCGTAGAATTACTAAGATTATCGGAAAACGAGGAAAATTAAGATCCTCGCTGCCGGTTTTTCACGGTTATTATAAATTCTACGCGTACTATTACTAAAATAATGTTATATTTCTGTTTAGCGACCAAAAATACATAATATAAACTATATGCGGAGTCCGAGGAATGATGCAAACAGTTTTTTGCGTTTTTCTCGCGAAATATCGGTCCTAGCGCAAAAAGGACGTTCACTTGTGATCACTTACTTCTCATGCGGATTTCAAGTTACCTGATAAGTTTTTCGTAAAACCATGGGCATATTCGTAATCAGCGGAGCACAGTGCATTGAAAAAACTTATGCGCGTGTAAAAATAATGATTTTTCAGAAAGATATCGTAGAATTACTAAAATTATCGGAAAACGACAAAAATTAAGATCCTCGCTGCCGGTTTTTCACGGTTATTATAAATTCTACGCGTTCTATTACTAAAATAATGTTATATTTATGTTTAGCGACCAAAAATACATAATATAAACTATATGCGGAGTCCGAGGAATGATGCAAACAGTTTTTTGCGTTTTTCTCGCGAAATATCGGTCCTAGCGCAAAAAGGACGTTCACTGGTGATCACTAACTTCTCATGCGGATTTCAAGTTACCTGATAAGTTTTTCGTAAAACCATGGGCATATTCGTAATCAGCGGAGCACAGTGCATTGAAAAAACTTATGCGCGTGTAAAAATAATGATTTTTCAGAAAGATATCGTAGAATTACTAAGATTATCGGAAAACGAGAAAAATTAAGATCCTCGCTGCCGGTTTTTCACGGTTATTATAAATTCTACGCGTTCTATTACTAAAATAATGTTATATTTATGTTTAGCGACCAAAAATACATAATATAAACTATATGCGGAGTCCGAGGAATGATGCAAACAGTTTTTTGCGTTTTTCTCGCGAAATATCGGTCCTAGCGCAAAAAGGACGTTCATTTGTGATCACTAACTTCTCATGCGGATTTCAATTTACCTGATAAGTTTTTCGTAAAACCATGGGCATATTCGTAATCAGCGGAGCACAGTGCATTAAAAAAACTTATGCGCGTGTAAAAATAATGATTTTTCAGAAAGATATCGTAGAATTACTAAGATTATCGGAAAACGAGAAAAATTAAGATCCTCGCTGCCGGTTTTTCACGGTTATTATAAATTCTACGCGTTCTATCACTAAAATAATGTTATATTTATGTTTAGCGACCAAAAATACATAATATAAACTATAGGCGGAGTCCGAGGAATGATGCAAACAGTTTTTTGCGTTTTTCTCGCGAAATATCGGTCCTAGCGCAAAAAGGACGTTCACTGGTGATCACTAACTTCTTATGCGGATTTCAAGTTACCTGATAAGTTTTTCGTAAAACCATGGGCATATTCGTAATCAGCGGAGCACAGTGCATTGAAAAAACTTATGCGCGTGTAAAAATAATGATTTTTCAGAAAGATATCGTAGAATTACTAAGATTATCGGAAAACGAGAAAAATTAAGATCCTCGCTGCCGGTTTTTCACGGTTATTATAAATTCTACGCGTTCTATTACTAAAATAATGTTATATTTCTGTTTAGCGACCAAAAATACATAATATAAACTATATGCGGAGTCCGAGGAATGATGCAAACAGTTTTTTGCGTTTTTCTCGCGAAATATCGGTCCTAGCGCAAAAAGGACGTTCACTGGTGATCACTAACTTCTCATGCGGATTTCAAGTTACCTGATAAGTTTTTCGTAAAACCATGGGCATATTCGTAATCAGCGGAGCACAGTGCATTGAAAAAACTTATGCGCGTGTAAAAATAATGATTTTTCAGAAAGATATCGTAGAATTACTAAGATTATCGGAAAACGAGGAAAATTAAGATCCTCGCTGCCGGTTTTTCACGGTTATTATAAATTCTACGCGTACTATTACTAAAATAATGTTATATTTCTGTTTAGCGACCAAAAATACATAATATAAACTATATGCGGAGTCCGAGGAATGATGCAAACAGTTTTTTGCGTTTTTCTCGCGAAATATCGGTCCTAGCGCAAAAAGGACGTTCATCTGTGATCACTTACTTCTCATGCGGATTTCAAGTTACCTGATAAGTTTTTCGTAAAACCATGGGCATATTCGTAATCAGCGGAGCACAGTGCATTGAAAAAACTTATGCGCGTGTAAAAATAATGATTTTTCAGAAAGATATCGTAGAATTACTAAAATTATCGGAAAACGACAAAAATTAAGATCCTCGCTGCCGGTTTTTCACGGTTATTATAAATTCTACGCGTTCTATTACTAAAATAATGTTATATTTATGTTTAGCGACCAAAAATACATAATATAAACTATATGCGGAGTCTGAGGAATGATGCAAACAGTTTTTTGCGTTTTTCTCGCGAAATATCGGTCCTAGCGCAAAAAGGACGTTCATTTGTGATCACTTACTTCTCATGCGGATTTCAAGTTACCTGATAAGTTTTTCGTAAAACCATGGGCATATTCGTAATCAGCGGAGCACAGTGCATTGAAAAAACTTATGCGCGTGTAAAAATAATGATTTTTCAGAAAGATATCGTAGAATTACTAAAATTATCGGAAAACGACAAAAATTAAGATCCTCGCTGCCGGTTTTTCACGGTTATTATAAATTCTACGCGTACTATTACTAAAATAATGTTATATTTATGTTTAGCGACCAAAAATACATAATATAAACTATAGGCGGAGTCCGAGGAATGATGCAAACAGTTTTTTGCGTTTTTCTCGCGGATTATCGGTCCTAGCGCAAAAAGGACGTTCACTGGTGATCACTAACTTCTTATGCGGATTTCAAGTTACCTGATAAGTTTTTCGTAAAACCATGGGCATATTCGTAATCAGCGGAGCACAGTGCATTGAAAAAACTTATGCGCGTGTAAAAATAATGATTTTTCAGAAAGATATCGTAGAATTACTAAGATTATCGGAAAACGAGAAAAATTAAGATCCTCGCTGCCGGTTTTTCACGGTTATTATAAATTCTACGCGTTCTATTACTAAAATAATGTTATATTTCTGTTTAGCGACCAAAAATACATAATATAAACTATATGCGGAGTCCGAGGAATGATGCAAACAGTTTTTTGCGTTTTTCTCGCGAAATATCGGTCCTAGCGCAAAAAGGACGTTCACTGGTGATCACTAACTTCTCATGCGGATTTCAAGTTACCTGATAAGTTTTTCGTAGAACCATGGGCATATTCGTAATCAGCGGAGCACAGTGCATTGAAAAAACTTATGCGCGTGTAAAAATAATGATTTTTCAGAAAGATATCGTAGAATTACTAAAATTATCGGAAAACGACAAAAATTAAGATCCTCGCTGCCGGTTTTTCACGGTTATTATAAATTCTACGCGTTCTATTACTAAAATAATGTTATATTTATGTTTAGCGACCAAAAATACATAATATAAACTATATGCGGAGTCTGAGGAATGATGCAAACAGTTTTTTGCGTTTTTCTCGCGAAATATCGGTCCTAGCGCAAAAAGGACGTTCATTTGTGATCACTTACTTCTCATGCGGATTTCAAGTTACCTGATAAGTTTTTCGTAAAACCATGGGCATATTCGTAATCAGCGGAGCACAGTGCATTGAAAAAACTTATGCGCGTGTAAAAATAATGATTTTTCAGAAAGATATCGTAGAATTACTAAAATTATCGGAAAACGACAAAAATTAAGATCCTCGCTGCCGGTTTTTCACGGTTATTATAAATTCTACGCGTACTATTACTAAAATAATGTTATATTTATGTTTAGCGACCAAAAATACATAATATAAACTATAGGCGGAGTCCGAGGAATGATGCAAACAGTTTTTTGCGTTTTTCTCGCGGATTATCGGTCCTAGCGCAAAAAGGACGTTCACTGGTGATCACTAACTTCTTATGCGGATTTCAAGTTACCTGATAAGTTTTTCGTAAAACCATGGGCATATTCGTAATCAGCGGAGCACAGTGCATTGAAAAAACTTATGCGCGTGTAAAAATAATGATTTTTCAGAAAGATATCGTAGAATTACTAAGATTATCGGAAAACGAGAAAAATTAAGATCCTCGCTGCCGGTTTTTCACGGTTATTATAAATTCTACGCGTTCTATTACTAAAATAATGTTATATTTCTGTTTAGCGACCAAAAATACATAATATAAACTATATGCGGAGTCCGAGGAATGATGCAAACAGTTTTTTGCGTTTTTCTCGCGAAATATCGGTCCTAGCGCAAAAAGGACGTTCACTGGTGATCACTAACTTCTCATGCGGATTTCAAGTTACCTGATAAGTTTTTCGTAGAACCATGGGCATATTCGTAATCAGCGGAGCACAGTGCATTGAAAAAACTTATGCGCGTGTAAAAATAATGATTTTTCAGAAAGATATCGTAGAATTACTAAAATTATCGGAAAACGACAAAAATTAAGATCCTCGCTGCCGGTTTTTCACGGTTATTATAAATTCTACGCGTTCTATTACTAAAATAATGTTATATTTATGTTTAGCGACCAAAAATACATAATATAAACTATATGCGGAGTCTGAGGAATGATGCAAACAGTTTTTTGCGTTTTTCTCGCGAAATATCGGTCCTAGCGCAAAAAGGACGTTCATTTGTGATCACTTACTTCTCATGCGGATTTCAAGTTACCTGATAAGTTTTTCGTAAAACCATGGGCATATTCGTAATCAGCGGAGCACAGTGCATTGAAAAAACTTATGCGCGTGTAAAAATAATGATTTTTCAGAAAGATATCGTAGAATTACTAAAATTATCGGAAAACGACAAAAATTAAGATCCTCGCTGCCGGTTTTTCACGGTTATTATAAATTCTACGCGTACTATTACTAAAATAATGTTATATTTATGTTTAGCGACCAAAAATACATAATATAAACTATAGGCGGAGTCCGAGGAATGATGCAAACAGTTTTTTGCGTTTTTCTCGCGGATTATCGGTCCTAGCGCAAAAAGGACGTTCACTGGTGATCACTAACTTCTTATGCGGATTTCAAGTTACCTGATAAGTTTTTCGTAAAACCATGGGCATATTCGTAATCAGCGGAGCACAGTGCATTGAAAAAACTTATGCGCGTGTAAAAATAATGATTTTTCAGAAAGATATCGTAGAATTACTAAGATTATCGGAAAACGAGAAAAATTAAGATCCTCGCTGCCGGTTTTTCACGGTTATTATAAATTCTACGCGTTCTATTACTAAAATAATGTTATATTTCTGTTTAGCGACCAAAAATACATAATATAAACTATATGCGGAGTCCGAGGAATGATGCAAACAGTTTTTTGCGTTTTTCTCGCGAAATATCGGTCCTAGCGCAAAAAGGACGTTCACTGGTGATCACTAACTTCTCATGCGGATTTCAAGTTACCTGATAAGTTTTTCGTAAAACCATGGGCATATTCGTAATCAGCGGAGCACAGTGCATTGAAAAAACTTATGCGCGTGTAAAAATAATGATTTTTCAGAAAGATATCGTAGAATTACTAAGATTATCGGAAAACGAGGAAAATTAAGATCCTCGCTGCCGGTTTTTCACGGTTATTATAAATTCTACGCGTACTATTACTAAAATAATGTTATATTTCTGTTTAGCGACCAAAAATACATAATATAAACTATATGCGGAGTCCGAGGAATGATGCAAACAGTTTTTTGCGTTTTTCTCGCGAAATATCGGTCCTAGCGCAAAAAGGACGTTCACTTGTGATCACTTACTTCTCATGCGGATTTCAAGTTACCTGATAAGTTTTTCGTAAAACCATGGGCATATTCGTAATCAGCGGAGCACAGTGCATTGAAAAAACTTATGCGCGTGTAAAAATAATGATTTTTCAGAAAGATATCGTAGAATTACTAAAATTATCGGAAAACGACAAAAATTAAGATCCTCGCTGCCGGTTTTTCACGGTTATTATAAATTCTACGCGTTCTATTACTAAAATAATGTTATATTTATGTTTAGCGACCAAAAATACATAATATAAACTATATGCGGAGTCCGAGGAATGATGCAAACAGTTTTTTGCGTTTTTCTCGCGAAATATCGGTCCTAGCGCAAAAAGGACGTTCACTGGTGATCACTAACTTCTCATGCGGATTTCAAGTTACCTGATAAGTTTTTCGTAAAACCATGGGCATATTCGTAATCAGCGGAGCACAGTGCATTGAAAAAACTTATGCGCGTGTAAAAATAATGATTTTTCAGAAAGATATCGTAGAATTACTAAGATTATCGGAAAACGAGAAAAATTAAGATCCTCGCTGCCGGTTTTTCACGGTTATTATAAATTCTACGCGTTCTATTACTAAAATAATGTTATATTTCTGTTTAGCGACCAAAAATACATAATATAAACTATATGCGGAGTCCGAGGAATGATGCAAACAGTTTTTTGCGTTTTTCTCGCGAAATATCGGTCCTAGCGCAAAAAGGACGTTCACTGGTGATCACTAACTTCTCATGCGGATTTCAAGTTACCTGATAAGTTTTTCGTAAAACCATGGGCATATTCGTAATCAGCGGAGCACAGTGCATTGAAAAAACTTATGCGCGTGTAAAAATAATGATTTTTCAGAAAGATATCGTAGAATTACTAAGATTATCGGAAAACGAGAAAAATTAAGATCCTCGCTGCCGGTTTTTCACGGTTATTATAAATTCTACGCGTTCTATTACTAAAATAATGTTATATTTATGTTTAGCGACCAAAAATACATAATATAAACTATATGCGGAGTCTGAGGAATGATGCAAACAGTTTTTTGCGTTTTTCTCGCGAAATATCGGTCCTAGCGCAAAAAGGACGTTCATTTGTGATCACTTACTTCTCATGCGGATTTCAAGTTACCTGATAAGTTTTTCGTAAAACCATGGGCATATTCGTAATCAGCGGAGCACAGTGCATTGAAAAAACTTATGCGCGTGTAAAAATAATGATTTTTCAGAAAGATATCGTAGAATTACTAAGATTATCGGAAAACGAGAAAAATTAAGATCCTCGCTGCCGGTTTTTCACGGTTATTATAAATTCTACGCGTACTATTACTAAAATAATGTTATATTTATGTTTAGCGACCAAAAATACATAATATAAACTATATGCGGAGTCCGAGGAATGATGCAAACAGTTTTTTGCGTTTTTCTCGCGAAATATCGGTCCTAGCGCAAAAAGGACGTTCACTGGTGATCACTAACTTCTTATGCGGATTTCAAGTTACCTGATAAGTTTTTCGTAAAACCATGGGCATATTCGTAATCAGCGGAGCACAGTGCATTGAAAAAACTTATGCGCGTGTAAAAATAATGATTTTTCAGAAAGATATCGTAGAATTACTAAGATTATCGGAAAACGAGAAAAATTAAGATCCTCGCTGCCGGTTTTTCACGGTTATTATAAATTCTACGCGTTCTATTACTAAAATAATGTTATATTTCTGTTTAGCGACCAAAAATACATAATATAAACTATATGCGGAGTCCGAGGAATGATGCAAACAGTTTTTTGCGTTTTTCTCGCGAAATATCGGTCCTAGCGCAAAAAGGACGTTCACTGGTGATCACTAACTTCTCATGCGGATTTCAAGTTACCTGATAAGTTTTTCGTAAAACCATGGGCATATTCGTAATCAGCGGAGCACAGTGCATTGAAAAAACTTATGCGCGTGTATAAATAATGATTTTTCAGAAAGATATCGTAGAATTACTAAGATTATCGGAAAACGAGAAAAATTAAGATCCTCGCTGCCGGTTTTTCACGGTTATTATAAATTCTACGCGTACTATTACTAAAATAATGTTATATTTATGTTTAGCGACCAAAAATACATAATATAAACTATATGCGGAGTCCGAGGAATGATGCAAACAGTTTTTTGCGTTTTTCTCGCGAAATATCGGTCCTAGCGCAAAAAGGACGTTCACTGGTGATCACTAACTTCTTATGCGGATTTCAAGTTACCTGATAAGTTTTTCGTAAAACCATGGGCATATTCGTAATCAGCGGAGCACAGTGCATTGAAAAAACTTATGCGCGTGTAAAAATAATGATTTTTCAGAAAGATATCGTAGAATTACTAAGATTATCGGAAAACGAGAAAAATTAAGATCCTCGCTGCCGGTTTTTCACGGTTATTATAAATTCTACGCGTACTATTACTAAAATAATGTTATATTTCTGTTTAGCGACCGAAAATACATAATATAAACTATATGCGGAGTCCGAGGAATGATGCAAACAGTTTTTTGCGTTTTTCTCGCGAAATATCGGTCCTAGCGCAAAAAGGACGTTCACTTGTGATCACTTACTTCTCATGCGGATTTCAAGTTACCTGATAAGTTTTTCGTAAAACCATGGGCATATTCGTAATCAGCGGAGCACAGTGCATTGAAAAAACTTATGCGCGTGTAAAAATAATGATTTTTCAGAAAGATATCGTAGAATTACTAAAATTATCGGAAAACGACAAAAATTAAGATCCTCGCTGCCGGTTTTTCACGGTTATTATAAATTCTACGCGTTCTATTATTAAAATAATGTTATATTTATGTTTAGCGACCAAAAATACATAATATAAACTATATGCGGAGTCCGAGGAATGATGCAAACAGTTTTTTGCGTTTTTCTCGCGAAATATCGGTCCTAGCGCAAAAAGGACGTTCATTTGTGATCACTTACTTCTCATGCGGATTTCAAGTTACCTGATAAGTTTTTCGTAAAACCATGGGCATATTCGTAATCAGCGGAGCACAGTGCATTGAAAAAACTTATGCGCGTGTAAAAATAATGATTTTTCAGAAAGATATCGTAGAATTACTAAAATTATCGGAAAACGACAAAAATTAAGATCCTCGCTGCCGGTTTTTCACGGTTATTATAAATTCTACGCGTACTATTACTAAAATAATGTTATATTTATGTTTAGCGACCAAAAATACATAATATAAACTATAGGCGGAGTCCGAGGAATGATGCAAACAGTTTTTTGCGTTTTTCTCGCGGATTATCGGTCCTAGCGCAAAAAGGACGTTCACTGGTGATCACTAACTTCTTATGCGGATTTCAAGTTACCTGATAAGTTTTTCGTAAAACCATGGGCATATTCGTAATCAGCGGAGCACAGTGCATTGAAAAAACTTATGCGCGTGTAAAAATAATGATTTTTCAGAAAGATATCGTAGAATTACTAAGATTATCGGAAAACGAGAAAAATTAAGATCCTCGCTGCCGGTTTTTCACGGTTATTATAAATTCTACGCGTTCTATTACTAAAATAATGTTATATTTCTGTTTAGCGACCAAAAATACATAATATAAACTATATGCGGAGTCCGAGGAATGATGCAAACAGTTTTTTGCGTTTTTCTCGCGAAATATCGGTCCTAGCGCAAAAAGGACGTTCACTGGTGATCACTAACTTCTCATGCGGATTTCAAGTTACCTGATAAGTTTTTCGTAGAACCATGGGCATATTCGTAATCAGCGGAGCACAGTGCATTGAAAAAACTTATGCGCGTGTAAAAATAATGATTTTTCAGAAAGATATCGTAGAATTACTAAGATTATCGGAAAACGAGAAAAATTAAGATCCTCGCTGCCGGTTTTTCACGGTTATTATAAATTCTACGCGTTCTATTACTAAAATAATGTTATATTTCTGTTTAGCGACCAAAAATACATAATATAAACTATATGCGGAGTCCGAGGAATGATGCAAACAGTTTTTTGCGTTTTTCTCGCGAAATATCGGTCCTAGCGCAAAAAGGACGTTCACTGGTGATCACTAACTTCTCATGCGGATTTCAAGTTACCTGATAAGTTTTTCGTAAAACCATGGGCATATTCGTAATCAGCGGAGCACAGTGCATTGAAAAAACTTATGCGCGTGTAAAAATAATGATTTTTCAGAAAGATATCGTAGAATTACTAAGATTATCGGAAAACGAGAAAAATTAAGATCCTCGCTGCCGGTTTTTCACGGTTATTATAAATTCTACGCGTTCTATTACTAAAATAATGTTATATTTATGTTTAGCGACCAAAAATACATAATATAAACTATATGCGGAGTCCGAGGAATGATGCAAACAGTTTTTTGCGTTTTTCTCGCGAAATATCGGTCCTAGCGCAAAAAGGACGTTCATTTGTGATCACTAACTTCTCATGCGGATTTCAATTTACCTGATAAGTTTTTCGTAAAACCATGGGCATATTCGTAATCAGCGGAGCACAGTGCATTAAAAAAACTTATGCGCGTGTAAAAATAATGATTTTTCAGAAAGATATCGTAGAATTACTAAGATTATCGGAAAACGAGAAAAATTAAGATCCTCGCTGCCGGTTTTTCACGGTTATTATAAATTCTACGCGTTCTATCACTAAAATAATGTTATATTTATGTTTAGCGACCAAAAATACATAATATAAACTATAGGCGGAGTCCGAGGAATGATGCAAACAGTTTTTTGCGTTTTTCTCGCGAAATATCGGTCCTAGCGCAAAAAGGACGTTCACTGGTGATCACTAACTTCTTATGCGGATTTCAAGTTACCTGATAAGTTTTTCGTAAAACCATGGGCATATTCGTAATCAGCGGAGCACAGTGCATTGAAAAAACTTATGCGCGTGTAAAAATAATGATTTTTCAGAAAGATATCGTAGAATTACTAAGATTATCGGAAAACGAGAAAAATTAAGATCCTCGCTGCCGGTTTTTCACGGTTATTATAAATTCTACGCGTTCTATTACTAAAATAATGTTATATTTCTGTTTAGCGACCAAAAATACATAATATAAACTATATGCGGAGTCCGAGGAATGATGCAAACAGTTTTTTGCGTTTTTCTCGCGAAATATCGGTCCTAGCGCAAAAAGGACGTTCACTGGTGATCACTAACTTCTCATGCGGATTTCAAGTTACCTGATAAGTTTTTCGTAAAACCATGGGCATATTCGTAATCAGCGGAGCACAGTGCATTGAAAAAACTTATGCGCGTGTAAAAATAATGATTTTTCAGAAAGATATCGTAGAATTACTAAGATTATCGGAAAACGAGGAAAATTAAGATCCTCGCTGCCGGTTTTTCACGGTTATTATAAATTCTACGCGTACTATTACTAAAATAATGTTATATTTCTGTTTAGCGACCAAAAATACATAATATAAACTATATGCGGAGTCCGAGGAATGATGCAAACAGTTTTTTGCGTTTTTCTCGCGAAATATCGGTCCTAGCGCAAAAAGGACGTTCATCTGTGATCACTTACTTCTCATGCGGATTTCAAGTTACCTGATAAGTTTTTCGTAAAACCATGGGCATATTCGTAATCAGCGGAGCACAGTGCATTGAAAAAACTTATGCGCGTGTAAAAATAATGATTTTTCAGAAAGATATCGTAGAATTACTAAAATTATCGGAAAACGACAAAAATTAAGATCCTCGCTGCCGGTTTTTCACGGTTATTATAAATTCTACGCGTTCTATTACTAAAATAATGTTATATTTATGTTTAGCGACCAAAAATACATAATATAAACTATATGCGGAGTCTGAGGAATGATGCAAACAGTTTTTTGCGTTTTTCTCGCGAAATATCGGTCCTAGCGCAAAAAGGACGTTCATTTGTGATCACTTACTTCTCATGCGGATTTCAAGTTACCTGATAAGTTTTTCGTAAAACCATGGGCATATTCGTAATCAGCGGAGCACAGTGCATTGAAAAAACTTATGCGCGTGTAAAAATAATGATTTTTCAGAAAGATATCGTAGAATTACTAAAATTATCGGAAAACGACAAAAATTAAGATCCTCGCTGCCGGTTTTTCACGGTTATTATAAATTCTACGCGTACTATTACTAAAATAATGTTATATTCATGTTTAGCGACCAAAAATACATAATATAAACTATAGGCGGAGTCCGAGGAATGATGCAAACAGTTTTTTGCGTTTTTCTCGCGGATTATCGGTCCTAGCGCAAAAAGGACGTTCACTGGTGATCACTAACTTCTTATGCGGATTTCAAGTTACCTGATAAGTTTTTCGTAAAACCATGGGCATATTCGTAATCAGCGGAGCACAGTGCATTGAAAAAACTTATGCGCGTGTAAAAATAATGATTTTTCAGAAAGATATCGTAGAATTACTAAGATTATCGGAAAACGAGAAAAATTAAGATCCTCGCTGCCGGTTTTTCACGGTTATTATAAATTCTACGCGTTCTATTACTAAAATAATGTTATATTTCTGTTTAGCGACCAAAAATACATAATATAAACTATATGCGGAGTCCGAGGAATGATGCAAACAGTTTTTTGCGTTTTTCTCGCGAAATATCGGTCCTAGCGCAAAAAGGACGTTCACTGGTGATCACTAACTTCTCATGCGGATTTCAAGTTACCTGATAAGTTTTTCGTAGAACCATGGGCATATTCGTAATCAGCGGAGCACAGTGCATTGAAAAAACTTATGCGCGTGTAAAAATAATGATTTTTCAGAAAGATATCGTAGAATTACTAAAATTATCGGAAAACGACAAAAATTAAGATCCTCGCTGCCGGTTTTTCACGGTTATTATAAATTCTACGCGTTCTATTACTAAAATAATGTTATATTTATGTTTAGCGACCAAAAATACATAATATAAACTATATGCGGAGTCTGAGGAATGATGCAAACAGTTTTTTGCGTTTTTCTCGCGAAATATCGGTCCTAGCGCAAAAAGGACGTTCATTTGTGATCACTTACTTCTCATGCGGATTTCAAGTTACCTGATAAGTTTTTCGTAAAACCATGGGCATATTCGTAATCAGCGGAGCACAGTGCATTGAAAAAACTTATGCGCGTGTAAAAATAATGATTTTTCAGAAAGATATCGTAGAATTACTAAAATTATCGGAAAACGACAAAAATTAAGATCCTCGCTGCCGGTTTTTCACGGTTATTATAAATTCTACGCGTACTATTACTAAAATAATGTTATATTTATGTTTAGCGACCAAAAATACATAATATAAACTATAGGCGGAGTCCGAGGAATGATGCAAACAGTTTTTTGCGTTTTTCTCGCGGATTATCGGTCCTAGCGCAAAAAGGACGTTCACTGGTGATCACTAACTTCTTATGCGGATTTCAAGTTACCTGATAAGTTTTTCGTAAAACCATGGGCATATTCGTAATCAGCGGAGCACAGTGCATTGAAAAAACTTATGCGCGTGTAAAAATAATGATTTTTCAGAAAGATATCGTAGAATTACTAAGATTATCGGAAAACGAGAAAAATTAAGATCCTCGCTGCCGGTTTTTCACGGTTATTATAAATTCTACGCGTTCTATTACTAAAATAATGTTATATTTCTGTTTAGCGACCAAAAATACATAATATAAACTATATGCGGAGTCCGAGGAATGATGCAAACAGTTTTTTGCGTTTTTCTCGCGAAATATCGGTCCTAGCGCAAAAAGGACGTTCACTGGTGATCACTAACTTCTCATGCGGATTTCAAGTTACCTGATAAGTTTTTCGTAGAACCATGGGCATATTCGTAATCAGCGGAGCACAGTGCATTGAAAAAACTTATGCGCGTGTAAAAATAATGATTTTTCAGAAAGATATCGTAGAATTACTAAAATTATCGGAAAACGACAAAAATTAAGATCCTCGCTGCCGGTTTTTCACGGTTATTATAAATTCTACGCGTTCTATTACTAAAATAATGTTATATTTATGTTTAGCGACCAAAAATACATAATATAAACTATATGCGGAGTCTGAGGAATGATGCAAACAGTTTTTTGCGTTTTTCTCGCGAAATATCGGTCCTAGCGCAAAAAGGACGTTCATTTGTGATCACTTACTTCTCATGCGGATTTCAAGTTACCTGATAAGTTTTTCGTAAAACCATGGGCATATTCGTAATCAGCGGAGCACAGTGCATTGAAAAAACTTATGCGCGTGTAAAAATAATGATTTTTCAGAAAGATATCGTAGAATTACTAAAATTATCGGAAAACGACAAAAATTAAGATCCTCGCTGCCGGTTTTTCACGGTTATTATAAATTCTACGCGTACTATTACTAAAATAATGTTATATTTATGTTTAGCGACCAAAAATACATAATATAAACTATAGGCGGAGTCCGAGGAATGATGCAAACAGTTTTTTGCGTTTTTCTCGCGAAATATCGGTCCTAGCGCAAAAAGGACGTTCACTGGTGATCACTAACTTCTCATGCGGATTTCAAGTTACCTGATAAGTTTTTCGTAAAACCATGGGCATATTCGTAATCAGCGGAGCACAGTGCATTGAAAAAACTTATGCGCGTGTAAAAATAATGATTTTTCAGAAAGATATCGTAGAATTACTAAGATTATCGGAAAACGAGAAAAATTAAGATCCTCGCTGCCGGTTTTTCACGGTTATTATAAATTCTACGCGTTCTATTACTAAAATAATGTTATATTTATGTTTAGCGACCAAAAATACATAATATAAACTATATGCGGAGTCCGAGGAATGATGCAAACAGTTTTTTGCGTTTTTCTCGCGAAATATCGGTCCTAGCGCAAAAAGGACGTTCATTTGTGATCACTAACTTCTCATGCGGATTTCAATTTACCTGATAAGTTTTTCGTAAAACCATGGGCATATTCGTAATCAGCGGAGCACAGTGCATTAAAAAAACTTATGCGCGTGTAAAAATAATGATTTTTCAGAAAGATATCGTAGAATTACTAAGATTATCGGAAAACGAGAAAAATTAAGATCCTCGCTGCCGGTTTTTCACGGTTATTATAAATTCTACGCGTTCTATCACTAAAATAATGTTATATTTATGTTTAGCGACCAAAAATACATAATATAAACTATAGGCGGAGTCCGAGGAATGATGCAAACAGTTTTTTGCGTTTTTCTCGCGAAATATCGGTCCTAGCGCAAAAAGGACGTTCACTGGTGATCACTAACTTCTTATGCGGATTTCAAGTTACCTGATAAGTTTTTCGTAAAACCATGGGCATATTCGTAATCAGCGGAGCACAGTGCATTGAAAAAACTTATGCGCGTGTAAAAATAATGATTTTTCAGAAAGATATCGTAGAATTACTAAGATTATCGGAAAACGAGAAAAATTAAGATCCTCGCTGCCGGTTTTTCACGGTTATTATAAATTCTACGCGTTCTATTACTAAAATAATGTTATATTTCTGTTTAGCGACCAAAAATACATAATATAAACTATATGCGGAGTCCGAGGAATGATGCAAACAGTTTTTTGCGTTTTTCTCGCGAAATATCGGTCCTAGCGCAAAAAGGACGTTCACTGGTGATCACTAACTTCTCATGCGGATTTCAAGTTACCTGATAAGTTTTTCGTAAAACCATGGGCATATTCGTAATCAGCGGAGCACAGTGCATTGAAAAAACTTATGCGCGTGTAAAAATAATGATTTTTCAGAAAGATATCGTAGAATTACTAAGATTATCGGAAAACGAGGAAAATTAAGATCCTCGCTGCCGGTTTTTCACGGTTATTATAAATTCTACGCGTACTATTACTAAAATAATGTTATATTTCTGTTTAGCGACCAAAAATACATAATATAAACTATATGCGGAGTCCGAGGAATGATGCAAACAGTTTTTTGCGTTTTTCTCGCGAAATATCGGTCCTAGCGCAAAAAGGACGTTCATCTGTGATCACTTACTTCTCATGCGGATTTCAAGTTACCTGATAAGTTTTTCGTAGAACCATGGGCATATTCGTAATCAGCGGAGCACAGTGCATTGAAAAAACTTATGCGCGTGTAAAAATAATGATTTTTCAGAAAGATATCGTAGAATTACTAAAATTATCGGAAAACGACAAAAATTAAGATCCTCGCTGCCGGTTTTTCACGGTTATTATAAATTCTACGCGTTCTATTACTAAAATAATGTTATATTTATGTTTAGCGACCAAAAATACATAATATAAACTATATGCGGAGTCTGAGGAATGATGCAAACAGTTTTTTGCGTTTTTCTCGCGAAATATCGGTCCTAGCGCAAAAAGGACGTTCATTTGTGATCACTTACTTCTCATGCGGATTTCAATTTACCTGATAAGTTTTTCGTAAAACCATGGGCATATTCGTAATCAGCGGAGCACAGTGCATTAAAAAAACTTATGCGCGTGTAAAAATAATGATTTTTCAGAAAGATATCGTAGAATTACTAAGATTATCGGAAAACGAGAAAAATTAAGATCCTCGCTGCCGGTTTTTCACGGTTATTATAAATTCTACGCGTTCTATCACTAAAATAATGTTATATTTATGTTTAGCGACCAAAAATACATAATATAAACTATAGGCGGAGTCCGAGGAATGATGCAAACAGTTTTTTGCGTTTTTCTCGCGAAATATCGGTCCTAGCGCAAAAAGGACGTTCACTGGTGATCACTAACTTCTTATGCGGATTTCAAGTTACCTGATAAGTTTTTCGTAAAACCATGGGCATATTCGTAATCAGCGGAGCACAGTGCATTGAAAAAACTTATGCGCGTGTAAAAATAATGATTTTTCAGAAAGATATCGTAGAATTACTAAGATTATCGGAAAACGAGAAAAATTAAGATCCTCGCTGCCGGTTTTTCACGGTTATTATAAATTCTACGCGTTCTATTACTAAAATAATGTTATATTTCTGTTTAGCGACCAAAAATACATAATATAAACTATATGCGGAGTCCGAGGAATGATGCAAACAGTTTTTTGCGTTTTTCTCGCGAAATATCGGTCCTAGCGCAAAAAGGACGTTCACTGGTGATCACTAACTTCTCATGCGGATTTCAAGTTACCTGATAAGTTTTTCGTAAAACCATGGGCATATTCGTAATCAGCGGAGCACAGTGCATTGAAAAAACTTATGCGCGTGTAAAAATAATGATTTTTCAGAAAGATATCGTAGAATTACTAAGATTATCGGAAAACGAGGAAAATTAAGATCCTCGCTGCCGGTTTTTCACGGTTATTATAAATTCTACGCGTACTATTACTAAAATAATGTTATATTTCTGTTTAGCGACCAAAAATACATAATATAAACTATATGCGGAGTCCGAGGAATGATGCAAACAGTTTTTTGCGTTTTTCTCGCGAAATATCGGTCCTAGCGCAAAAAGGACGTTCATCTGTGATCACTTACTTCTCATGCGGATTTCAAGTTACCTGATAAGTTTTTCGTAGAACCATGGGCATATTCGTAATCAGCGGAGCACAGTGCATTGAAAAAACTTATGCGCGTGTAAAAATAATGATTTTTCAGAAAGATATCGTAGAATTACTAAAATTATCGGAAAACGACAAAAATTAAGATCCTCGCTGCCGGTTTTTCACGGTTATTATAAATTCTACGCGTTCTATTACTAAAATAATGTTATATTTATGTTTAGCGACCAAAAATACATAATATAAACTATATGCGGAGTCTGAGGAATGATGCAAACAGTTTTTTGCGTTTTTCTCGCGAAATATCGGTCCTAGCGCAAAAAGGACGTTCATTTGTGATCACTTACTTCTCATGCGGATTTCAAGTTACCTGATAAGTTTTTCGTAAAACCATGGGCATATTCGTAATCAGCGGAGCACAGTGCATTGAAAAAACTTATGCGCGTGTAAAAATAATGATTTTTCAGAAAGATATCGTAGAATTACTAAAATTATCGGAAAACGACAAAAATTAAGATCCTCGCTGCCGGTTTTTCACGGTTATTATAAATTCTACGCGTACTATTACTAAAATAATGTTATATTTATGTTTAGCGACCAAAAATACATAATATAAACTATAGGCGGAGTCCGAGGAATGATGCAAACAGTTTTTTGCGTTTTTCTCGCGAAATATCGGTCCTAGCGCAAAAAGGACGTTCACTGGTGATCACTAACTTCTCATGCGGATTTCAAGTTACCTGATAAGTTTTTCGTAAAACCATGGGCATATTCGTAATCAGCGGAGCACAGTGCATTGAAAAAACTTATGCGCGTGTAAAAATAATGATTTTTCAGAAAGATATCGTAGAATTACTAAGATTATCGGAAAACGAGAAAAATTAAGATCCTCGCTGCCGGTTTTTCACGGTTATTATAAATTCTACGCGTTCTATTACTAAAATAATGTTATATTTATGTTTAGCGACCAAAAATACATAATATAAACTATATGCGGAGTCCGAGGAATGATGCAAACAGTTTTTTGCGTTTTTCTCGCGAAATATCGGTCCTAGCGCAAAAAGGACGTTCATTTGTGATCACTAACTTCTCATGCGGATTTCAATTTACCTGATAAGTTTTTCGTAAAACCATGGGCATATTCGTAATCAGCGGAGCACAGTGCATTAAAAAAACTTATGCGCGTGTAAAAATAATGATTTTTCAGAAAGATATCGTAGAATTACTAAGATTATCGGAAAACGAGAAAAATTAAGATCCTCGCTGCCGGTTTTTCACGGTTATTATAAATTCTACGCGTTCTATTACTAAAATAATGTTATATTTATGTTTAGCGACCAAAAATACATAATATAAACTATATGCGGAGTCCGAGGAATGATGCAAACAGTTTTTTGCGTTTTTCTCGCGAAATATCGGTCCTAGCGCAAAAAGGACGTTCATTTGTGATCACTAACTTCTCATGCGGATTTCAATTTACCTGATAAGTTTTTCGTAAAACCATGGGCATATTCGTAATCAGCGGAGCACAGTGCATTAAAAAAACTTATGCGCGTGTAAAAATAATGATTTTTCAGAAAGATATCGTAGAATTACTAAGATTATCGGAAAACGAGAAAAATTAAGATCCTCGCTGCCGGTTTTTCACGGTTATTATAAATTCTACGCGTTCTATCACTAAAATAATGTTATATTTATGTTTAGCGACCAAAAATACATAATATAAACTATAGGCGGAGTCCGAGGAATGATGCAAACAGTTTTTTGCGTTTTTCTCGCGAAATATCGGTCCTAGCGCAAAAAGGACGTTCACTGGTGATCACTAACTTCTTATGCGGATTTCAAGTTACCTGATAAGTTTTTCGTAAAACCATGGGCATATTCGTAATCAGCGGAGCACAGTGCATTGAAAAAACTTATGCGCGTGTAAAAATAATGATTTTTCAGAAAGATATCGTAGAATTACTAAGATTATCGGAAAACGAGAAAAATTAAGATCCTCGCTGCCGGTTTTTCACGGTTATTATAAATTCTACGCGTTTTATTACTAAAATAATGTTATATTTCTGTTTAGCGACCAAAAATACATAATATAAACTATATGCGGAGTCCGAGGAATGATGCAAACAGTTTTTTGCGTTTTTCTCGCGAAATATCGGTCCTAGCGCAAAAAGGACGTTCACTGGTGATCACTAACTTCTCATGCGGATTTCAAGTTACCTGATAAGTTTTTCGTAAAACCATGGGCATATTCGTAATCAGCGGAGCACAGTGCATTGAAAAAACTTATGCGCGTGTAAAAATAATGATTTTTCAGAAAGATATCGTAGAATTACTAAGATTATCGGAAAACGAGGAAAATTAAGATCCTCGCTGCCGGTTTTTCACGGTTATTATAAATTCTACGCGTACTATTACTAAAATAATGTTATATTTCTGTTTAGCGACCAAAAATACATAATATAAACTATATGCGGAGTCCGAGGAATGATGCAAACAGTTTTTTGCGTTTTTCTCGCGAAATATCGGTCCTAGCGCAAAAAGGACGTTCATCTGTGATCACTTACTTCTCATGCGGATTTCAAGTTACCTGATAAGTTTTTCGTAAAACCATGGGCATATTCGTAATCAGCGGAGCACAGTGCATTGAAAAAACTTATGCGCGTGTAAAAATAATGATTTTTCAGAAAGATATCGTAGAATTACTAAAATTATCGGAAAACGACAAAAATTAAGATCCTCGCTGCCGGTTTTTCACGGTTATTATAAATTCTACGCGTTCTATTACTAAAATAATGTTATATTTATGTTTAGCGACCAAAAATACATAATATAAACTATATGCGGAGTCTGAGGAATGATGCAAACAGTTTTTTGCGTTTTTCTCGCGAAATATCGGTCCTAGCGCAAAAAGGACGTTCACTGGTGATCACTAACTTCTCATGCGGATTTCAAGTTACCTGATAAGTTTTTCGTAAAACCATGGGCATATTCGTAATCAGCGGAGCACAGTGCATTGAAAAAACTTATGCGCGTGTAAAAATAATGATTTTTCAGAAAGATATCGTAGAATTACTAAAATTATCGGAAAACGACAAAAATTAAGATCCTCGCTGCCGGTTTTTCACGGTTATTATAAATTCTACGCGTACTATTACTAAAATAATGTTATATTTATGTTTAGCGACCAAAAATACATAATATAAACTATAGGCGGAGTCCGAGGAATGATGCAAACAGTTTTTTGCGTTTTTCTCGCGGATTATCGGTCCTAGCGCAAAAAGGACGTTCACTGGTGATCACTAACTTCTTATGCGGATTTCAAGTTACCTGATAAGTTTTTCGTAAAACCATGGGCATATTCGTAATCAGCGGAGCACAGTGCATTGAAAAAACTTATGCGCGTGTAAAAATAATGATTTTTCAGAAAGATATCGTAGAATTACTAAGATTATCGGAAAACGAGAAAAATTAAGATCCTCGCTGCCGGTTTTTCACGGTTATTATAAATTCTACGCGTTCTATTACTAAAATAATGTTATATTTCTGTTTAGCGACCAAAAATACATAATATAAACTATATGCGGAGTCCGAGGAATGATGCAAACAGTTTTTTGCGTTTTTCTCGCGAAATATCGGTCCTAGCGCAAAAAGGACGTTCATCTGTGATCACTTACTTCTCATGCGGATTTCAAGTTACCTGATAAGTTTTTCGTAAAACCATGGGCATATTCGTAATCAGCGGAGCACAGTGCATTGAAAAAACTTATGCGCGTGTAAAAATAATGATTTTTCAGAAAGATATCGTAGAATTACTAAAATTATCGGAAAACGACAAAAATTAAGATCCTCGCTGCCGGTTTTTCACGGTTATTATAAATTCTACGCGTTCTATTACTAAAATAATGTTATATTTATGTTTAGCGACCAAAAATACATAATATAAACTATATGCGGAGTCTGAGGAATGATGCAAACAGTTTTTTGCGTTTTTCTCGCGAAATATCGGTCCTAGCGCAAAAAGGACGTTCATTTGTGATCACTTACTTCTCATGCGGATTTCAAGTTACCTGATAAGTTTTTCGTAAAACCATGGGCATATTCGTAATCAGCGGAGCACAGTGCATTGAAAAAACTTATGCGCGTGTAAAAATAATGATTTTTCAGAAAGATATCGTAGAATTACTAAAATTATCGGAAAACGACAAAAATTAAGATCCTCGCTGCCGGTTTTTCACGGTTATTATAAATTCTACGCGTACTATTACTAAAATAATGTTATATTTATGTTTAGCGACCAAAAATACATAATATAAACTATAGGCGGAGTCCGAGGAATGATGCAAACAGTTTTTTGCGTTTTTCTCGCGGATTATCGGTCCTAGCGCAAAAAGGACGTTCACTGGTGATCACTAACTTCTTATGCGGATTTCAAGTTACCTGATAAGTTTTTCGTAAAACCATGGGCATATTCGTAATCAGCGGAGCACAGTGCATTGAAAAAACTTATGCGCGTGTAAAAATAATGATTTTTCAGAAAGATATCGTAGAATTACTAAGATTATCGGAAAACGAGAAAAATTAAGATCCTCGCTGCCGGTTTTTCACGGTTATTATAAATTCTACGCGTTCTATTACTAAAATAATGTTATATTTCTGTTTAGCGACCAAAAATACATAATATAAACTATATGCGGAGTCCGAGGAATGATGCAAACAGTTTTTTGCGTTTTTCTCGCGAAATATCGGTCCTAGCGCAAAAAGGACGTTCATCTGTGATCACTTACTTCTCATGCGGATTTCAAGTTACCTGATAAGTTTTTCGTAAAACCATGGGCATATTCGTAATCAGCGGAGCACAGTGCATTGAAAAAACTTATGCGCGTGTAAAAATAATGATTTTTCAGAAAGATATCGTAGAATTACTAAAATTATCGGAAAACGACAAAAATTAAGATCCTCGCTGCCGGTTTTTCACGGTTATTATAAATTCTACGCGTTCTATTACTAAAATAATGTTATATTTATGTTTAGCGACCAAAAATACATAATATAAACTATATGCGGAGTCTGAGGAATGATGCAAACAGTTTTTTGCGTTTTTCTCGCGAAATATCGGTCCTAGCGCAAAAAGGACGTTCATTTGTGATCACTTACTTCTCATGCGGATTTCAAGTTACCTGATAAGTTTTTCGTAAAACCATGGGCATATTCGTAATCAGCGGAGCACAGTGCATTGAAAAAACTTATGCGCGTGTAAAAATAATGATTTTTCAGAAAGATATCGTAGAATTACTAAAATTATCGGAAAACGACAAAAATTAAGATCCTCGCTGCCGGTTTTTCACGGTTATTATAAATTCTACGCGTACTATTACTAAAATAATGTTATATTTCTGTTTAGCAACCAAAAATACATAATATAAACTATATGCGGAGTCCGAGGAATGATGCAAACAGTTTTTTGCGTTTTTCTCGCGAAATATCGGTCCTAGCGCAAAAAGGACGTTCATTTGTGATCACTTACTTCTCATGCGGATTTCAAGTTACCTGATAAGTTTTTCGTAAAACCATGGGCATATTCGTAATCAGCGGAGCACAATGCATTGAAAAAACTTATGCGCGTGTAAAAATAATGATTTTTTAGAAAGATATCGTAGAATTACTAAAATTATCGGAAAACGAGAAAAATTAAGATCCTCGCTGCCGGTTTTTCACGGTTATTATAAATTCTACGCGTACTATTACTAAAATAATGTTATATTTATGTTTAGCGACCAAAAATACATAATATAAACTATATGCGGAGTCCGAGGAATGATGCAAACAGTTTTTTGCGTTTTTCTCGCGAAATATCGGTCCTAGCGCAAAAAAGACGTTCATTTGTGATCACTTACTTCTCATGCGGATTTCAAGTTACCTGATAAGTTTTTCGTAAAACCATGGGCATATTCGTAATCAGCAGAGCACCGTGCATTGAAAAAACTTATGCGCGTGTGAAAATAATGATTTTTCAGAAAGATATCGTAGAATTACTAAGATTATCGGAAAACGAGAAAAATTAAGATCCTCGCTGCCGGTTTTTCACGGTTATTATAAATTCTACGCGTTCGATTACTAAAATAATGTTATATTTATGTTTAGCGACCAAAAATACGGAATATAAACTATATGCGGAGTCCGAGGAATGATGCAAATAGTTTTTCGCGTTTTTCTCGCGAAATATCGGTCCTAGCGCAAAAAGGACGTTCACTGGTGATCACTAACTTCTCATGCGGATTTCAAGTTACCTGATAAGTTTTTCGTAAAACCATGGGCATATTCGTAATCAGCGGAGCACAGTGCATTGAAAAATTTTATGCGCGTGTAAAAATAATGATTTCTTAGAAAGATATCGTAGAATTACTAAGATTATCGGAAAACGAGGAAAATTAAGATCCTCGCTGCCGGTTTTTCACGGTTATTATAAATTCTACGCGTACTATTACTAAAATAATGTTATATTTATGTTTAGCGACCAAAAATACGGAATATAAACTATATGCGGAGTCCGAGGAATGATGCAAATAGTTTTTCGCGTTTTTCTCGCGAAATATCGGTCCTAGCGCAAAAAGGACGTTCACTGGTGATCACTAACTTCTCATGCGGATTTCAAGTTACCTGATAAGTTTTTCGTAAAACCATGGGCATATTCGTAATCAGCGGAGCACAGTGCATTGAAAAATTTTATGCGCGTGTAAAAATAATGATTTCTTAGAAAGATATCGTAGAATTACTAAGATTATCGGAAAACGAGGAAAATTAAGATCCTCGCTGCCGGTTTTTCACGGTTATTATAAATTCTACGCGTACTATTACTAAAATAATGTTATATTTTTGTTTAGCGACCAAAAATACATAATATAAACTATATGCGGAGTCCGAGGAATGATGCAAACAGTTTTTTGCGTTTTTCTCGCGAAATATCGGTCCTAGCGCAAAAAGGACGTTCATTGGTGATCACTAACTTCTCATGCGGATTTCAAGTTACCTGATAAGTTTTTCGTAAAACCATGGGCATATTCGTAATCAGCGGAGCACAGTGCATTGAAAAAACTTATGCGCGTGTAAAAATAATGATTTTTCAGAAAGATATCGTAGAATTACTAAAATTATCGGAAAACGACAAAAATTAAGATCCTCGCTGCCGGTTTTTCACGATTATTATAAATTCTACGCGTTCTATTACTAAAATAATGTTATATTTATGTTTAGCGACCAAAAATACATAATATAAACTATATGCGGAGTCCGAGGAATGATGCAAACAGTTTTTTGCGTTTTTCTCGCGAAATATCGGTCCTAGCGCAAAAAGGACGTTCATTTGTGATCACTAACTTCTCATGCGGATTTCAATTTACCTGATAAGTTTTTCGTAAAACCATGGGCATATTCGTAATCAGCGGAGCACAGTGCATTGAAAAAACTTATGCGCGTGTAAAAATAATGATTTTTCAGAAAGATATCGTAGAATTACTAAGATTATCGGAAAACGAGAAAAATTAAGATCCTCGCTGCCGGTTTATCACGGTTATTATAAATTCTACGCGTTCTATTACTAAAATAATGTTATATTTATGTTTAGCGACCAAAAATACATAATATAAACTATAGGCGGAGTCCGAGGAATGATGCAAACAGTTTTTTGCGTTTTTCTCGCGAAATATCGGTCCTAGCGCAAAAAGGACGTTCACTGGTGATCACTAACTTCTTATGCGGATTTCAAGTTACCTGATAAGTTTTTCGTAAAACCATGGGCATATTCGTAATCAGCGGAGCACAGTGCATTGAAAAAACTTATGCGCGTGTGAAAATAATGATTTTTCAGAAAGATATCGTAGAATTACTAAGATTATCGGAAAACGAGAAAAATTAAGATCCTCGCTGCCGGTTTTTCACGGTTATTATAAATTCTACGCGTTCTATTACTAAAATAATGTTATATTTCTGTTTAGCGACCAAAAATACATAATATAAACTATATGCGGAGTCCGAGGAATGATGCAAACAGTTTTTTGCGTTTTTCTCGCGAAATATCGGTCCTAGCGCAAAAAGGACGTTCACTGGTGATCACTAACTTCTCATGCGGATTTCAAGTTACCTGATAAGTTTTTCGTAAAACCATGGGCATATTCGTAATCAGCGGAGCACAGTGCATTGAAAAAACTTATGCGCGTGTGAAAATAATGATTTTTCAGAAAGATATCGTAGAATTACTAAGATTATCGGAAAACGAGAAAAATTAAGATCCTCGCTGCCGGTTTTTCACGGTTATTATAAATTCTACGCGTTCTATTACTAAAATAATGTTTTATTTCTGTTTAGCGACCAAAAATACATAATATAAACTATATGCGGAGTCCGAGGAATGATGCAAACAGTTTTTTGCGTTTTTCTCGCGAAATATCGGTCCTAGCGCAAAAAGGACGTTCATTTGTGATCACTAACTTCTCATGCGGATTTTAAGCTACGTGATAAGTTTTTCGTAAAACCATGGGCATATTCGTAATCAGCGGAGCACAGTGCATTAGAAAAACTTATGCGCGTGTAAAAATAATGATTTTTCAGAAAGATATCGTAGAATTACTAAGATTATCGGAAAACGAGAAAAATTAAGATCCTCGCTAACGGTTTTTCACGGTTATTATAAATTCTACGCGTACTATTACTAAAATAATGTTATATTTATGTTTAGCGACCAAAAATACATAATATAAACTATATGCGGAGTTCGAGGAATGATGCAAACAGTTTTTTGCGTTTTTCTCGCGAAATATCGGTCCTAGCGCAAAAAGGACGTTCATTGGTGATCACTAACTTCTCATGCGGATTTCAAGTTACCTGATAAGTTTTTCGTAAAACCATGGGCATATTCGTAATCAGCGGAGCACAGTGCATTGAAAAAACTTATGCGCGTGTAAAAATAATGATTTTTCAGAAAGATATCGTAGAATTACTAAGATTATCGGAAAACGAGAAAAATTAAGATCCTCGCTGCCGGTTTTTCACGGTTATTATAAATTCTACGCGTTCTATTACTAAAATAATGTTATATTTATGTTTAGCGACCAAAAATACATAATATAAACTATAGGCGGAGTCCGAGGAATGATGCAAACAGTTTTTTGCGTTTTTCTCGCGAAATATCGGTCCTAGCGCAAAAAGGACGTTCACTGGTGATCACTAACTTCTTATGCGGATTTCAAGTTACCTGATAAGTTTTTCGTAAAACCATGGGCATATTCGTAATCAGCGGAGCACAGTGCATTGAAAAAACTTATGCGCGTGTGAAAATAATGATTTTTCAGAAAGATATCGTAGAATTACTAAGATTATCGGAAAACGAGAAAAATTAAGATCCTCGCTGCCGGTTTTTCACGGTTATTATAAATTCTACGCGTTCTATTACTAAAATAATGTTATATTTCTGTTTAGCGACCAAAAATACATAATATAAACTATATGCGGAGTCCGAGGAATGATGCAAACAGTTTTTTGCGTTTTTCTCGCGAAATATCGGTCCTAGCGCAAAAAGGACGTTCACTGGTGATCACTAACTTCTCATGCGGATTTCAAGTTACCTGATAAGTTTTTCGTAAAACCATGGGCATATTCGTAATCAGCGGAGCACAGTGCATTGAAAAAACTTATGCGCGTGTGAAAATAATGATTTTTCAGAAAGATATCGTAGAATTACTAAGATTATCGGAAAACGGGAAAAATTAAGATCCTCGCTGCCGGTTTTTCACGGTTATTATAAATTCTACGCGTTCTATTACTAAAATAATGTTTTATTTCTGTTTAGCGACCAAAAATACATAATATAAACTATATGCGGAGTCCGAGGAATGATGCAAACAGTTTTTTGCGTTTTTCTCGCGAAATATCGGTCCTAGCGCAAAAAGGACGTTCATTTGTGATCACTAACTTCTCATGCGGATTTTAAGCTACGTGATAAGTTTTTCGTAAAACCATGGGCATATTCGTAATCAGCGGAGCACAGTGCATTAGAAAAACTTATGCGCGTGTAAAAATAATGATTTTTCAGAAAGATATCGTAGAATTACTAAGATTATCGGAAAACGAGAAAAATTAAGATCCTCGCTAACGGTTTTTCACGTTTATTATAAATTCTACGCGTACTATTACTAAAATAATGTTATATTTATGTTTAGCGACCAAAAATACATAATATAAACTATATGCGGAGTTCGAGGAATGATGCAAACAGTTTTTTGCGTTTTTCTCGCGAAATATCGGTCCTAGCGCAAAAAGGACGTTCATTGGTGATCACTAACTTCTCATGCGGATTTCAAGTTACCTGATAAGTTTTTCGTAAAACCATGGGCATATTCGTAATCAGCAGAGCACCGTGCATTGAAAAAACTTGGGCGCGTGTGAAAATAATGATTTTTCAGAAAGATATCGTAGAATTACTAAGATTATCGGAAAACGAGAAAAATTAAGATCCTCGCTGCCGGTTTTTCACGGTTATTATAAATTCTACGCGTACTATTACTAAAATAATGTTATATTTATGTTTAGCGACCAAAAATACATAATATAAACTATATGCGGAGTCCGAGGAATGATGCAAACAGTTTTTTGCGTTTTTCTCGCGAAATATCGGTCCTAGCGCAAAAAGGACGTTCACTGGTGATCACTAACTTCTCATGCGGATTTCAAGTTACCTGATAAGTTTTTCGTAAAACCATGGGCATATTCGTAATCAGCGGAGCACAGTGCATTGAAAAAACTTATGCGCGTGTAAAAATAATGATTTTTCAGAAAGATATCGTAGAATTACTAAGATTATCGGAAAACGAGAAAAATTAAGATCCTCGCTGAGGGTTTTTCACGGTTATTATAAATTCTACGCGTACTATTACTAAAATAATGTTATATTTATGTTTAGCGACCAAAAATACATAATATAAACTATATGCGGAGTCCGAGGAATGATGCAAGCAGTTTTTTGCGTTTTTCTCGCGAAATATCGGTCCTAGCGCAAAAAGGACGTTCATTTGTGATCACTCACTTCTCATGCGGATTTCAAGTTACCTGATAAGTTTTTCGTAAAACCATGGGCATATTCGTAATCAGCGGAGCACAGTGCATTAGAAAAACTTATGCGCGTGTAAAAATAATGATTTTTCAGAAAGATATCGTAGAATTACTAAGATTATCGGAAAACGAGAAAAATTAAGATCCTCGCTGCCGGTTTTTCACGGTTATTATAAATTCTACGCGTTCTATTACTAAAATAATGTTATATTTATGTTTAGCGACCAAAAATACATAATATAAACTATATGCGGAGTCCGAGGAATGATGCAAACAGTTTTTTGCGTTTTTCTCGCGAAATATCGGTCCTAGCGCAAAAAGGACGTTCATTTGTGATCACTAACTTCTCATGCGGATTTCAATTTACCTGATAAGTTTTTCGTAAAACCATAGGCATATTCGTAATCAGCGGAGCACCGTGCATTGAGAAAACTTGGGCGCGTGTAAAAATAATGATTTTTCAGAAAGATATCGTAGAATTACTAAAATTATCGGAAAACGAGAAAAATTAAGATCCTCGCTGCCGGTTTTTCACGGTTATTATAAATTCTACGCGTTCTATTACTAAAATAATGTTATATTTATGTTTAGCGACCAAAAATACATAATATAAACTATATGCGGAGTTCGAGGAATGATGCAAACAGTTTTTTGCGTTTTTCTCGCGAAATATCGGTCCTAGCGCAAAAAGGACGTTCACTGGTGATCACTAACTTCTCATGCGGATTTCAAGTTACCTGATAAGTTTTTCGTAAAACCATGGGCATATTCGTAATCAGCGGAGCACAGTGCATTGAAAAAACTTATGCGCGTGTAAAAATAATGATTTTTCAGAAAGATATCGTAGAATTACTAAGATTATCGGAAAACGAGAAAAATTAAGATCCTCGCTGCCGGTTTTTCACGGTTATTATAAATTCTACGCGTACTATTACTAAAATAATGTTATATTTATGTTTAGCGACCAAAAATACATAATATAAACTATATGCGGAGTCCGAGGAATGATGCAAACAGTTTTTTGCGTTTTTCTCGCGAAATATCGGTCCTAGCGCAAAAAGGACGTTCACTGGTGATCACTAACTTCTCATGCGGATTTCAAGTTACCTGATAAGTTTTTCGTAAAACCATGGGCATATTCGTAATCAGCGGAGCACAGTGCATTGAAAAAACTTATGCGCGTGTAAAAATAATGATTTTTCAGAAAGATATCGTAGAATTACTAAGATTATCGGAAAACGAGAAAAATTAAGATCCTCGCTGCCGGTTTTTCACGGTTATTATAAATTCTACGCGTTCTATTACTAAAATAATGTTATATTTATGTTTAGCGACCAAAAATACATAATATAAACTATATGCGGAGTCCGAGGAATGATGCAAACAGTTTTTTGCGTTTTTCTCGCGAAATATCGGTCCTAGCGCAAAAAGGACGTTCATTTGTGATCACTAACTTCTCATGCGGGCATATTCGTAATCAGCGGAGCACAGTGCATTGAAAAAACTTATGCGCGTGTAAAAATAATGATTTTTCAGAAAGATATCGTAGAATTACTAAAATTATCGGAAAACGAGAAAAATTAAGATCCTCGCTGCCGGTTTTTCACGGTTATTATAAATTCTACGCGTTCTATTACTAAAATAATGTTATATTTATGTTTAGCGACCAAAAATACATAATATAAACTATATGCGGAGTCCGAGGAATGATGCAAACAGTTTTTTGCGTTTTTCTCGCGAAATATCGGTCCTAGCGCAAAAAGGACGTTTATTTGTGATCACTAACTTCTCATGCGGATTTTAAGTTACGTGATAAGTTTTTCGTAAAACCATGGGCATATTCGTAATCAGCGGAGCACAGTGCATTAGAAAAACTTATGCGCGTGTAAAAATAATGATTTTTCAGAAAGATATCGTAGAATTACTAAGATTATCGGAAAACGAGAAAAATTAAGATCCTCGCTGCCGGTTTTTCACGGTTATTATAAATTCTACGCGTTCTATTACTAAAATAATGTTATATTTATGTTTAGCGACCAAAAATACATAATATAAACTATATGCGGAGTCCGAGGAATGATGCAAACAGTTTTTTGCGTTTTTCTCGCGAAATATCGGTCCTAGCGCAAAAAGGACGTTTATTTGTGATCACTAACTTCTCATGCGGATTTTAAGTTACGTGATAAGTTTTTCGTAAAACCATGGGCATATTCGTAATCAGCGGAGCACAGTGCATTAGAAAAACTTATGCGCGTGTAAAAATAATGATTTTTCAGAAAGATATCGTAGAATTACTAAGATTATCGGAAAACGAGAAAAATTAAGATCCTCGCTGCCGGTTTTTCACGGTTATTATAAATTCTACGCGTTCTATTACTAAAATAATGTTATATTTATGTTTAGCGACCAAAAATACATAATATAAACTATATGCGGAGTCCGAGGAATGATGCAAACAGTTTTTTGCGTTTTTCTCGCGAAATATCGGTCCTAGCGCAAAAAGGACGTTCATTTGTGATCACTAACTTCTCATGCGGATTTCAATTTACCTGATAAGTTTTTCGTAAAACCATAGGCATATTTGTAATCAGCGGAGCACCGTGCATTGAGAAAACTTGGGCGCGTGTAAAAATAATGATTTTTCAGAAAGATATCGTAGAATTACTAAAATTATCGGAAAACGAGAAAAATTAAGATCCTCGCTGCCGGTTTTTCACGGTTATTATAAATTCTACGCGTTCTATTACTAAAATAATGTTATATTTATGTTTAGCGACCAAAAATACATAATATAAACTATATGCGGAGTTCGAGGAATGATGCAAACAGTTTTTTGCGTTTTTCTTGCGAAATATCGGTCCTAGCGCAAAAAGGACGTTCATTGGTGATCACTAACTTCTCATGCGGATTTCAAGTTACCTGATAAGTTTTTCGTAAAACCATGGGCATATTCGTAATCAGCAGAGCACCGTGCATTGAAAAAAACTTGGGCGCGTGTGAAAATAATGATTTCTCAGGAAGATATCGTAGAATTACTAAGATTATCGGAAAACGAGAAAAATTAAGATCCTCGCTGCCGGTTTTTCACGGTTGTTATAAATTCTACGCGTTCTATCACTGAAATAATGTTAAATTCCTGTTCAGCCACCAAAAATACATAATATAAACTATGTGCGGAGTTCGAGGAATGATGCAAACAGTTTTTTGCGTTTTTCTCGCGAAATATCGGTCCTAGCGCAAAAAGGACGTTCACTGGTGATCACTAACTTCTCATGCGGATTTCAAGTTACCTGATAAGTTTTTCGTAAAACCATGGGCATATTCGTAATCAGCGGAGCACAGTGCATTGAAAAAACTTATGCGCGTGTAAAAATAATGATTTTTCAGAAAGATATCGTAGAATTACTAAGATTATCGGAAAACGAGAAAAATTAAGATCCTCGCTGCCGGTTTTTCACGGTTATTATAAATTCTACGCGTACTATTACTAAAATAATGTTATATTTATGTTTAGCGACCAAAAATACATAATATAAACTATATGCGGAGTCCGAGGAATGATGCAAACAGTTTTTTGCGTTTTTCTCGCGAAATATCGGTCCTAGCGCAAAAAGGACGTTCACTGGTGATCACTAACTTCCCATGCGGATTTCAAGTTACCTGATAAGTTTTTCGTAAAACCATGGGCATATTCGTAATCAGCGGAGCACAGTGCATTGAAAAAACTTATGCGCGTGTAAAAATAATGATTTTTCAGAAAGATATCGTAGAATTACTAAGATTATCGGAAAACGAGAAAAATTAAGATCCTCGCTGCCGGTTTTTCACGGTTATTATAAATTCTACGCGTTCTATCACTGAAATAATGTTATATTCCTGTTCAGCCACCAAAAATACATAAAATAAACTATATGCGGAGTTCGAGGAATGATGCAAACAGTTTTTTGCGTTTTTCTCGCGAAATATCGGTCCTAGCGCGAAAAGGACGTTCATTGGTGATCACTAACTTCTCATGCGGATTTCAAGTTACCTGATAAGTTTTTTGTAAAACCATGGGCATATTCGTAATCAGCGGAGCACAGTGCATTGAAAAAACTTATGCGCGTGTAAAAATAATGATTTTTCAGAAAGATATCGTAGAATTACTAAGATTATCGGAAAACGAGAAAAATTAAGATCCTCGCTGCCGGTTTTTCACGGTTATTATAAATTCTACGCGTACTATTACTAAAATAATGTTATATTTATGTTGAGCGACCAAAAATACATAATATAAACTATATGCGGAGTCCGAGGAATGATGCAAACAGTTTTTTGCGTTTTTCTCGCGAAATATCGGTCCTAGCGCAAAAAGGACGTTCACTGGTGATCACTAACTTCTCATGCGGATTTCAAGTTACCTGATAAGTTTTTCGTAAAACCATGGGCATATTCGTAATCAGCGGAGCACAGTGCATTGAAAAAACTTATGCGCGTGTAAAAATAATGATTTTTCAGAAAGATATCGTAGAATTACTAAGATTATCGGAAAACGAGAAAAATTAAGATCCTCGCTGCCGGTTTTTCACGGTTATTATAAATTCTACGCGTTCTATTACTAAAATAATGTTATATTTCTGTTTAGCGACCAAAAATACATAATATAAACTATATGCGGAGTCCGAGGAATGATGCAAACAGTTTTTTGCGTTTTTCTCGCGAAATATCGGTCCTAGCGCAAAAAGGACGTTCACTGGTGATCACTAACTTCTCATGCGGATTTCAAGTTACCTGATAAGTTTTTCGTAAAACCATGGGCATATTCGTAATCAGCGGAGCACAGTGCATTGAAAAAAGTTATGCGCGTGTAAAAATAATGATTTTTCAGAAAGATATCGTAGAATTACTAAGATTATCGGAAAACGAGAAAAATTAAGATCCTCGCTGCCGGTTTTTCACGGTTATTATAAATTCTACGCGTTCTATTACTAAAATAATGTTATATTTATGTTTAGCGACCAAAAATACATAATATAAACTATATGCGGAGTCCGAGGAATGATGCAAACAGTTTTTTGCGTTTTTCTCGCGAAATATCGGTCCTAGCGCAAAAAGGACGTTCACTGGTGATCACTAACTTCCCATGCGGATTTCAAGTTACCTGATAAGTTTTTCGTAAAACCATGGGCATATTCGTAATCAGCGGAGCACAGTGCATTGAAAAAACTTATGCGCGTGTAAAAATAATGATTTTTCAGAAAGATATCGTAGAATTACTAAGATTATCGGAAAACGAGAAAAATTAAGATCCTCGCTGCCGGTTTTTCACGGTTATTATAAATTCTACGCGTTCTATCACTGAAATAATGTTATATTCCTGTTCAGCCACCAAAAATACATAAAATAAACTATATGCGGAGTTCGAGGAATGATGCAAACAGTTTTTTGCGTTTTTCTCGCGAAATATCGGTCCTAGCGCGAAAAGGACGTTCATTGGTGATCACTAACTTCTCATGCGGATTTCAAGTTACCTGATAAGTTTTTTGTAAAACCATGGGCATATTCGTAATCAGCGGAGCACAGTGCATTGAAAAAACTTATGCGCGTGTAAAAATAATGATTTTTCAGAAAGATATCGTAGAATTACTAAGATTATCGGAAAACGAGAAAAATTAAGATCCTCGCTGCCGGTTTTTCACGGTTATTATAAATTCTACGCGTACTATTACTAAAATAATGTTATATTTATGTTGAGCGACCAAAAATACATAATATAAACTATATGCGGAGTCCGAGGAATGATGCAAACAGTTTTTTGCGTTTTTCTCGCGAAATATCGGTCCTAGCGCAAAAAGGACGTTCACTGGTGATCACTAACTTCTCATGCGGATTTCAAGTTACCTGATAAGTTTTTCGTAAAACCATGGGCATATTCGTAATCAGCGGAGCACAGTGCATTGAAAAAACTTATGCGCGTGTAAAAATAATGATTTTTCAGAAAGATATCGTAGAATTACTAAGATTATCGGAAAACGAGAAAAATTAAGATCCTCGCTGCCGGTTTTTCACGGTTATTATAAATTCTACGCGTTCTATTACTAAAATAATGTTATATTTCTGTTTAGCGACCAAAAATACATAATATAAACTATATGCGGAGTCCGAGGAATGATGCAAACAGTTTTTTGCGTTTTTCTCGCGAAATATCGGTCCTAGCGCAAAAAGGACGTTCACTGGTGATCACTAACTTCTCATGCGGATTTCAAGTTACCTGATAAGTTTTTCGTAAAACCATGGGCATATTCGTAATCAGCGGAGCACAGTGCATTGAAAAAAGTTATGCGCGTGTAAAAATAATGATTTTTCAGAAAGATATCGTAGAATTACTAAGATTATCGGAAAACGAGAAAAATTAAGATCCTCGCTGCCGGTTTTTCACGGTTATTATAAATTCTACGCGTTCTATTACTAAAATAATGTTATATTTATGTTTAGCGACCAAAAATACATAATATAAACTATATGCGGAGTCCGAGGAATGATGCAAACAGTTTTTTGCGTTTTTCTCGCGAAATATCGGTCCTAGCGCAAAAAGGACGTTCATTTGTGATCACTAACTTCTCATGCGGATTTCAATTTACCTGATAAGTTTTTCGTAAAACCATGGGCATATTCGTAATCAGCGGAGCACAGTGCATTGAAAAAACTTATGCGCGTGTAAAAATAATGATTTTTCAGAAAGATATCGTAGAATTACTAAGATTATCGGAAAACGAGAAAAATTAAGATCCTCGCTGCCGGTTTTTCACGGTTATTATAAATTCTACGCGTTCTATTACTAAAATAATGTTATATTTATGTTTAGCGACCAAAAATACATAATATAAACTATAGGCGGAGTCCGAGGAATGATGCAAACAGTTTTTTGCGTTTTTCTCGCGAAATATCGGTCCTAGCGCAAAAAGGACGTTCACTGGTGATCACTAACTTCTTATGCGGATTTCAAGTTACCTGATAAGTTTTTCGTAAAACCATGGGCATATTCGTAATCAGCGGAGCACAGTGCATTGAAAAAACTTATGCGCGTGTGAAAATAATGATTTTTCAGAAAGATATCGTAGAATTACTAAGATTATCGGAAAACGAGAAAAATTAAGATCCTCGCTGCCGGTTTTTCACGGTTATTATAAATTCTACGCGTTCTATTACTAAAATAATGTTATATTTCTGTTTAGCGACCAAAAATACATAATATAAACTATATGCGGAGTCCGAGGAATGATGCAAACAGTTTTTTGCGTTTTTCTCGCGAAATATCGGTCCTAGCGCGAAAAGGACGTTCATTTGTGATCACTAACTTCTCATGCGGATTTTAAGCTACGTGATAAGTTTTTCGTAAAACCATGGGCATATTCGTAATCAGCGGAGCACAGTGCATTAGAAAAACTTATGCGCGTGTAAAAATAATGATTTTTCAGAAAGATATCGTAGAATTACTAAGATTATCGGAAAACGAGAAAAATTAAGATCCTCGCTGCCGGTTTTTCACGGTTATTATAAATTCTACGCGTTCTATTACTAAAATAATGTTATATTTATGTTTAGCGACCAAAAATACATAATATAAACTATATGCGGAGTTCGAGGAATGATGCAAACAGTTTTTTGCGTTTTTCTCGCGAAATATCGGTCCTAGCGCAAAAAGGACGTTCATTGGTGATCACTAACTTCTCATGCGGATTTCAAGTTACCTGATAAGTTTTTCGTAAAACCATGGGCATATTCGTAATCAGCAGAGCACCGTGCATTGAAAAAACTTGGGCGCGTGTGAAAATAATGATTTCTCAGGAAGATATCGTAGAATTACTAAGATTATCGGAAAACGAGAAAAATTAAGATCCTCGCTGCCGGTTTTTCACGGTTGTTATAAATTCTACGCGTTCTATCACTGAAATAATGTTATATTCCTGTTCAGCCACCAAAAATACATAATATAAACTATATGCGGAGTTCGAGGAATGATGCAAACAGTTTTTTGCGTTTTTCTCGCGAAATATCGGTCCTAGCGCAAAAAGGACGTTCACTGGTGATCACTAACTTCTCATGCGGATTTCAAGTTACCTGATAAGTTTTTCGTAAAACCATGGGCATATTCGTAATCAGCGGAGCACAGTGCATTGAAAAAACTTATGCGCGTGTAAAAATAATGATTTTTTAGAAAGATATCGTAGAATTACTAAGATTATCGGAAAACGAGAAAAATTAAGATCCTCGCTAACGGTTTTTCACGGTTATTATAAATTCTACGCGTACTATTACTAAAATAATGTTATATTTATGTTTAGCGACCAAAAATACATAATATAAACTATATGCGGAGTCCGAGGAATGATGCAAACAGTTTTTTGCGTTTTTCTCGCGAAATATCGGTCCTAGCGCAAAAAGGACGTTCACTGGTGATCACTAACTTCTCATGCGGATTTCAAGTTACCTGATAAGTTTTTCGTAAAACCATGGGCATATTCGTAATCAGCAGAGCACCGTGCATTGAAAAAACTTGGGCGCGTGTAAAAATAATGATTTTTCAGAAAGATATCGTAGAATTACTAAGATTATCGGAAAACGAGAAAAATTAAGATCCTCGCTGCCGGTTTTTCACGGTTATTATAAATTCTACGCGTACTATTACTAAAATAATGTTATATTTATGTTTAGCGACCAAAAATACATAATATAAACTATATGCGGAGTCCGAGGAATGATGCAAACAGTTTTTTGCGTTTTTCTCGCGAAATATCGGTCCTAGCGCAAAAAGGACGTTCACTGGTGATCACTAACTTCTCATGCGGATTTCAAGTTACCTGATAAGTTTTTCGTAAAACCATGGGCATATTCGTAATCAGCGGAGCACAGTGCATTGAAAAAACTTATGCGCGTGTAAAAATAATGATTTTTCAGAAAGATATCGTAGAATTACTAAGATTATCGGAAAACGAGAAAAATTAAGATCCTCGCTGAGGGTTTTTCACGGTTATTATAAATTCTACGCGTACTATTACTAAAATAATGTTATATTTATGTTTAGCGACCAAAAATACATAATATAAACTATATGCGGAGTCCGAGGAATGATGCAAGCAGTTTTTTGCGTTTTTCTCGCGAAATATCGGTCCTAGCGCAAAAAGGACGTTCATTTGTGATCACTCACTTCTCATGCGGATTTCAAGTTACCTGATAAGTTTTTCGTAAAACCATGGGCATATTCGTAATCAGCGGAGCACAGTGCATTAGAAAAACTTATGCGCGTGTTAAAATAATGATTTTTCAGAAAGATATCGTAGAATTACTAAGATTATCGGAAAACGAGAAAAATTAAGATCCTCGCTGCCGGTTTTTCACGGTTATTATAAATTCTACGCGTTCTATTACTAAAATAATGTTATATTTATGTTTAGCGACCAAAAATACATAATATAAACTATATGCGGAGTCCGAGGAATGATGCAAACAGTTTTTTGCGTTTTTCTCGCGAAATATCGGTCCTAGCGCAAAAAGGACGTTCATTTGTGATCACTAACTTCTCATGCGGATTTCAATTTACCTGATAAGTTTTTCGTAAAACCATAGGCATATTCGTAATCAGCGGAGCACCGTGCATTGAGAAAACTTGGGCGCGTGTAAAAATAATGATTTTTCAGAAAGATATCGTAGAATTACTAAAATTATCGGAAAACGAGAAAAATTAAGATCCTCGCTGCCGGTTTTTCACGGTTATTATAAATTCTACGCGTTCTATTACTAAAATAATGTTATATTTATGTTTAGCGACCAAAAATACATAATATAAACTATATGCGGAGTTCGAGGAATGATGCAAACAGTTTTTTGCGTTTTTCTCGCGAAATATCGGTCCTAGCGCAAAAAGGACGTTCACTGGTGATCACTAACTTCTCATGCGGATTTCAAGTTACCTGATAAGTTTTTCGTAAAACCATGGGCATATTCGTAATCAGCGGAGCACAGTGCATTGAAAAAACTTATGCGCGTGTAAAAATAATGATTTTTCAGAAAGATATCGTAGAATTACTAAGATTATCGGAAAACGAGAAAAATTAAGATCCTCGCTGCCGGTTTTTCACGGTTATTATAAATTCTACGCGTACTATTACTAAAATAATGTTATATTTATGTTTAGCGACCAAAAATACATAATATAAACTATATGCGGAGTCCGAGGAATGATGCAAACAGTTTTTTGCGTTTTTCTCGCGAAATATCGGTCCTAGCGCAAAAAGGACGTTCACTGGTGATCACTAACTTCTCATGCGGATTTCAAGTTACCTGATAAGTTTTTCGTAAAACCATGGGCATATTCGTAATCAGCAGAGCACCGTGCATTGAAAAAACTTGGGCGCGTGTGAAAATAATGATTTCTCAGGAAGATATCGTAGAATTACTAAGATTATCGGAAAACGAGAAAAATTAAGATCCTCGCTGCCGGTTTTTCACGGTTGTTATAAATTCTACGCGTTCTATCACTGAAATAATGTTATATTCCTGTTCAGCCACCAAAAATACATAATATAAACTATATGCGGAGTTCGAGGAATGATGCAAACAGTTTTTTGCGTTTTTCTCGCGAAATATCGGTCCTAGCGCAAAAAGGACGTTCACTGGTGATCACTAACTTCTCATGCGGATTTCAAGTTACCTGATAAGTTTTTCGTAAAACCATGGGCATATTCGTAATCAGCGGAGCACAGTGCATTGAAAAAACTTATGCGCGTGTAAAAATAATGATTTTTCAGAAAGATATCGTAGAATTACTAAGATTATCGGAAAACGAGAAAAATTAAGATCCTCGCTGCCGGTTTTTCACGGTTATTATAAATTCTACGCGTACTATCACTGAAATAATGTTATATTCCTGTTCAGCCACCAAAAATACATAATATAAACTATATGCGAAGTCCGAGGAATGATGCAAGCAGTTTTTTGCGTTTTTCTCGCGAAATATCGGTCCTAGCGCAAAAAGGACGTTCATTTGTGATCACTCACTTCTCATGCGGATTTCAAGTTACCTGATAAGTTTTTTCGTAAAACCATGGGCATATTCGTAATCAGCGGAGCACAGTGCATTAGAAAAACTTATGCGCGTGTAAAAATAATGATTTTTCAGAAAGATATCGTAGAATTACTAAGATTATCGGAAAACGAGAAAAATTAAGATCCTCGCTGCCGGTTTTTCACGGTTATTATAAATTCTACGCGTTCTATTACTAAAATAATGTTATATTTATGTTTAGCGACCAAAAATACATAATATAAACTATATGCGGAGTCCGAGGAATGATGCAAACAGTTTTTTGCGTTTTTCTCGCGAAATATCGGTCCTAGCGCAAAAAGGACGTTTATTTGTGATCACTAACTTCTCATGCGGATTTTAAGTTACGTGATAAGTTTTTCGTAAAACCATGGGCATATTCGTAATCAGCGGAGCACAGTGCATTAGAAAAACTTATGCGCGTGTAAAAATAATGATTTTTCAGAAAGATATCGTAGAATTACTAAGATTATCGGAAAACGAGAAAAATTAAGATCCTCGCTGCCGGTTTTTCACGGTTATTATAAATTCTACGCGTTCTATTACTAAAATAATGTTATATTTATGTTTAGCGACCAAAAATACATAATATAAACTATATGCGGAGTCCGAGGAATGATGCAAACAGTTTTTTGCGTTTTTCTCGCGAAATATCGGTCCTAGCGCAAAAAGGACGTTCATTTGTGATCACTAACTTCTCATGCGGATTTCAATTTACCTGATAAGTTTTTCGTAAAACCATAGGCATATTCGTAATCAGCGGAGCACCGTGCATTGAGAAAACTTGGGCGCGTGTAAAAATAATGATTTTTCAGAAAGATATCGTAGAATTACTAAAATTATCGGAAAACGAGAAAAATTAAGATCCTCGCTGCCGGTTTTTCACGGTTATTATAAATTCTACGCGTTCTATTACTAAAATAATGTTATATTTATGTTTAGCGACCAAAAATACATAATATAAACTATATGCGGAGTTCGAGGAATGATGCAAACAGTTTTTTGCGTTTTTCTTGCGAAATATCGGTCCTAGCGCAAAAAGGACGTTCATTGGTGATCACTAACTTCTCATGCGGATTTCAAGTTACCTGATAAGTTTTTCGTAAAACCATGGGCATATTCGTAATCAGCAGAGCACCGTGCATTGAAAAAAACTTGGGCGCGTGTGAAAATAATGATTTCTCAGGAAGATATCGTAGAATTACTAAGATTATCGGAAAACGAGAAAAATTAAGATCCTCGCTGCCGGTTTTTCACGGTTGTTATAAATTCTACGCGATCTATCACTGAAATAATGTTAAATTCCTGTTCAGCCACCAAAAATACATAATATAAACTATGTGCGGAGTTCGAGGAATGATGCAAACAGTTTTTTGCGTTTTTCTCGCGAAATATCGGTCCTAGCGCAAAAAGGACGTTCACTGGTGATCACTAACTTCTCATGCGGATTTCAAGTTACCTGATAAGTTTTTCGTAAAACCATGGGCATATTCGTAATCAGCGGAGCACAGTGCATTGAAAAAACTTATGCGCGTGTAAAAATAATGATTTTTCAGAAAGATATCGTAGAATTACTAAGATTATCGGAAAACGAGAAAAATTAAGATCCTCGCTGCCGGTTTTTCACGGTTATTATAAATTCTACGCGTACTATTACTAAAATAATGTTATATTTATGTTTAGCGACCAAAAATACATAATATAAACTATATGCGGAGTCCGAGGAATGATGCAAACAGTTTTTTGCGTTTTTCTCGCGAAATATCGGTCCTAGCGCAAAAAGGACGTTCACTGGTGATCACTAACTTCCCATGCGGATTTCAAGTTACCTGATAAGTTTTTCGTAAAACCATGGGCATATTCGTAATCAGCGGAGCACAGTGCATTGAAAAAACTTATGCGCGTGTAAAAATAATGATTTTTCAGAAAGATATCGTAGAATTACTAAGATTATCGGAAAACGAGAAAAATTAAGATCCTCGCTGCCGGTTTTTCACGGTTATTATAAATTCTACGCGTTCTATCACTGAAATAATGTTATATTCCTGTTCAGCCACCAAAAATACATAAAATAAACTATATGCGGAGTTCGAGGAATGATGCAAACAGTTTTTTGCGTTTTTCTCGCGAAATATCGGTCCTAGCGCGAAAAGGACGTTCATTGGTGATCACTAACTTCTCATGCGGATTTCAAGTTACCTGATAAGTTTTTTGTAAAACCATGGGCATATTCGTAATCAGCGGAGCACAGTGCATTGAAAAAACTTATGCGCGTGTAAAAATAATGATTTTTCAGAAAGATATCGTAGAATTACTAAGATTATCGGAAAACGAGAAAAATTAAGATCCTCGCTGCCGGTTTTTCACGGTTATTATAAATTCTACGCGTACTATTACTAAAATAATGTTATATTTATGTTGAGCGACCAAAAATACATAATATAAACTATATGCGGAGTCCGAGGAATGATGCAAACAGTTTTTTGCGTTTTTCTCGCGAAATATCGGTCCTAGCGCAAAAAGGACGTTCACTGGTGATCACTAACTTCTCATGCGGATTTCAAGTTACCTGATAAGTTTTTCGTAAAACCATGGGCATATTCGTAATCAGCGGAGCACAGTGCATTGAAAAAAGTTATGCGCGTGTAAAAATAATGATTTTTCAGAAAGATATCGTAGAATTACTAAGATTATCGGAAAACGAGAAAAATTAAGATCCTCGCTGCCGGTTTTTCACGGTTATTATAAATTCTACGCGTTCTATTACTAAAATAATGTTATATTTATGTTTAGCGACCAAAAATACATAATATAAACTATATGCGGAGTCCGAGGAATGATGCAAACAGTTTTTTGCGTTTTTCTCGCGAAATATCGGTCCTAGCGCAAAAAGGACGTTCATTTGTGATCACTAACTTCTCATGCGGATTTCAATTTACCTGATAAGTTTTTCGTAAAACCATGGGCATATTCGTAATCAGCGGAGCACAGTGCATTGAAAAAACTTATGCGCGTGTAAAAATAATGATTTTTCAGAAAGATATCGTAGAATTACTAAGATTATCGGAAAACGAGAAAAATTAAGATCCTCGCTGCCGGTTTTTCACGGTTATTATAAATTCTACGCGTTCTATTACTAAAATAATGTTATATTTATGTTTAGCGACCAAAAATACATAATATAAACTATAGGCGGAGTCCGAGGAATGATGCAAACAGTTTTTTGCGTTTTTCTCGCGAAATATCGGTCCTAGCGCAAAAAGGACGTTCACTGGTGATCACTAACTTCTTATGCGGATTTCAAGTTACCTGATAAGTTTTTCGTAAAACCATGGGCATATTCGTAATCAGCGGAGCACAGTGCATTGAAAAAACTTATGCGCGTGTAAAAATAATGATTTTTCAGAAAGATATCGTAGAATTACTAAGATTATCGGAAAACGAGAAAAATTAAGATCCTCGCTGCCGGTTTTTCACGGTTATTATAAATTCTACGCGTTCTATTACTAAAATAATGTTATATTTCTGTTTAGCGACCAAAAATACATAATATAAACTATATGCGGAGTCCGAGGAATGATGCAAACAGTTTTTTGCGTTTTTCTCGCGAAATATCGGTCCTAGCGCAAAAAGGACGTTCACTGGTGATCACTAACTTCTCATGCGGATTTCAAGTTACCTGATAAGTTTTTCGTAAAACCATGGGCATATTCGTAATCAGCGGAGCACAGTGCATTGAAAAAACTTATGCGCGTGTGAAAATAATGATTTTTCAGAAAGATATCGTAGAATTACTAAGATTATCGGAAAACGAGAAAAATTAAGATCCTCGCTGCCGGTTTTTCACGGTTATTATAAATTCTACGCGTTCTATTACTAAAATAATGTTATATTTATGTTTAGCGACCAAAAATACATAATATAAACTATATGCGGAGTCCGAGGAATGATGCAAACAGTTTTTTGCGTTTTTCTCGCGAAATATCGGTCCTAGCGCAAAAAGGACGTTCACTGGTGATCACTAACTTCTCATGCGGATTTCAAGTTACCTGATAAGTTTTTCGTAAAACCATGGGCATATTCGTAATCAGCGGAGCACAGTGCATTGAAAAAACTTATGCGCGTGTAAAAATAATGATTTTTCAGAAAGATATCGTAGAATTACTAAGATTATCGGAAAACGAGAAAAATTAAGATCCTCGCTGCCGGTTTTTCACGGTTATTATAAATTCTACGCGTTCTATCACTGAAATAATGTTATATTCCTGTTCAGCCACCAAAAATACATAATATAAACTATATGCGGAGTTCGAGGAATGATGCAAACAGTTTTTTGCGTTTTTCTCGCGAAATATCGGTCCTAGCGCAAAAAGGACGTTCACTGGTGATCACTAACTTCTCATGCGGATTTCTAGTTACCTGATAAGTTTTTCGTAAAACCATGGGCATATTCGTAATCAGCGGAGCACAGTGCATTGAAAAAACTTATGCGCGTGTAAAAATAATGATTTTTCAGAAAGATATCGTAGAATTACTAAGATTATCGGAAAACGAGAAAAATTAAGATCCTCGCTGCCGGTTTTTCACGGTTATTATAAATTCTACGCGTACTATTACTAAAATAATGTTATATTTATGTTTAGCGACCAAAAATACATAATATAAACTATATGCGGAGTCCGAGGAATGATGCAAACAGTTTTTTGCGTTTTTCTCGCGAAATATCGGTCCTAGCGCAAAAAGGACGTTCACTGGTGATCACTAACTTCTCATGCGGATTTCAAGTTACCTGATAAGTTTTTCGTAAAACCATGGGCATATTCGTAATCAGCAGAGCACCGTGCATTGAAAAAACTTGGGCGCGTGTGAAAATAATGATTTCTCAGGAAGATATCGTAGAATTACTAAGATTATCGGAAAACGAGAAAAATTAAGATCCTCGCTGCCGGTTTTTCACGGTTGTTATAAATTCTACGCGTTCTATCACTGAAATAATGTTATATTCCTGTTCAGCCACCAAAAATACATAATATAAACTATATGCGGAGTTCGAGGAATGATGCAAACAGTTTTTTGCGTTTTTCTCGCGAAATATCGGTCCTAGCGCAAAAAGGACGTTCACTGGTGATCACTAACTTCTCATGCGGATTTCAAGTTACCTGATAAGTTTTTCGTAAAACCATGGGCATATTTGTAATCAGCGGAGCACAGTGCATTGAAAAAACTTATGCGCGTGTAAAAATAATGATTTTTCAGAAAGATATCGTAGAATTACTAAGATTATCGGAAAACGAGAAAAATTAAGATCCTCGCTGCCGGTTTTTCACGGTTATTATAAATTCTACGCGTACTATTACTAAAATAATGTTATATTTATGTTAAGCGACCAAAAATACATAATATAAACTATATGCGGAGTCCGAGGAATGATGCAAACAGTTTTTTGCGTTTTTCTCGCGAAATATCGGTCCTAGCGCAAAAAGGACGTTCACTGGTGATCACTAACTTCTCATGCGGATTTCAAGTTACCTGATAAGTTTTTCGTAAAACCATGGGCATATTCGTAATCAGCGGAGCACAGTGCATTGAAAAAACTTATGCGCGTGTAAAAATAATGATTTTTCAGAAAGATATCGTAGAATTACTAAGATTATCGGAAAACGAGAAAAATTAAGATCCTCGCTGAGGGTTTTTCACGGTTATTATAAATTCTACGCGTACTATTACTAAAATAATGTTATATTTATGTTTAGCGACCAAAAATACATAATATAAACTATATGCGAAGTCCGAGGAATGATGCAAGCAGTTTTTTGCGTTTTTCTCGCGAAATATCGGTCCTAGCGCAAAAAGGACGTTCATTTGTGATCACTCACTTCTCATGCGGATTTCAAGTTACCTGATAAGTTTTTTCGTAAAACCATGGGCATATTCGTAATCAGCGGAGCACAGTGCATTAGAAAAACTTATGCGCGTGTAAAAATAATGATTTTTCAGAAAGATATCGTAGAATTACTAAGATTATCGGAAAACGAGAAAAATTAAGATCCTCGCTGCCGGTTTTTCACGGTTATTATAAATTCTACGCGTTCTATTACTAAAATAATGTTATATTTATGTTTAGCGACCAAAAATACATAATATAAACTATATGCGGAGTCCGAGGAATGATGCAAACAGTTTTTTGCGTTTTTCTCGCGAAATATCGGTCCTAGCGCAAAAAGGACGTTCATTTGTGATCACTAACTTCTCATGCAGGCATATTCGTAATCAGCGGAGCACAGTGCATTGAAAAAACTTATGCGCGTGTAAAAATAATGATTTTTCAGAAAGATATCGTAGAATTACTAAAATTATCGGAAAACGAGAAAAATTAAGATCCTCGCTGCCGGTTTTTCACGGTTATTATAAATTCTACGCGTTCTATTACTAAAATAATGTTATATTTATGTTTAGCGACCAAAAATACATAATATAAACTATATGCGGAGTCCGAGGAATGATGCAAACAGTTTTTTGCGTTTTTCTCGCGAAATATCGGTCCTAGCGCAAAAAGGACGTTCATTTGTGATCACTAACTTCTCATGCGGATTTTAAGTTACGTGATAAGTTTTTCGTAAAACCATGGGCATATTCGTAATCAGCGGAGCACAGTGCATTAGAAAAACTTATGCGCGTGTAAAAATAATGATTTTTCAGAAAGATATCGTAGAATTACTAAGATTATCGGAAAACGAGAAAAATTAAGATCCTCGCTGCCGGTTTTTCACGGTTATTATAAATTCTACGCGTTCTATTACTAAAATAATGTTATATTTATGTTTAGCGACCAAAAATACATAATATAAACTATATGCGGAGTCCGAGGAATGATGCAAACAGTTTTTTGCGTTTTTCTCGCGAAATATCGGTCCTAGCGCAAAAAGGACGTTCATTTGTGATCACTAACTTCTCATGCGGATTTCAATTTACCTGATAAGTTTTTCGTAAAACCATAGGCATATTCGTAATCAGCGGAGCACCGTGCATTGAGAAAACTTGGGCGCGTGTAAAAATAATGATTTTTCAGAAAGATATCGTAGAATTACTAAAATTATCGGAAAACGAGAAAAATTAAGATCCTCGCTGCCGGTTTTTCACGGTTATTATAAATTCTACGCGTTCTATTACTAAAATAATGTTATATTTATGTTTAGCGACCAAAAATACATAATATAAACTATATGCGGAGTTCGAGGAATGATGCAAACAGTTTTTTGCGTTTTTCTCGCGAAATATCGGTCCTAGCGCAAAAAGGACGTTCATTGGTGATCACTAACTTCTCATGCGGATTTCAAGTTACCTGATAAGTTTTTCGTAAAACCATGGGCATATTCGTAATCAGCAGAGCACCGTGCATTGAAAAAACTTGGGCGCGTGTGAAAATAATGATTTCTCAGGAAGATATCGTAGAATTACTAAGATTATCGGAAAACGAGAAAAATTAAGATCCTCGCTGCCGGTTTTTCACGGTTGTTATAAATTCTACGCGTTCTATCACTGAAATAATGTTAAATTCCTGTTCAGCCACCAAAAATACATAATATAAACTATGTGCGGAGTTCGAGGAATGATGCAAACAGTTTTTTGCGTTTTTCTCGCGAAATATCGGTCCTAGCGCAAAAAGGACGTTCACTGGTGATCACTAACTTCTCATGCGGATTTCAAGTTACCTGATAAGTTTTTCGTAAAACCATGGGCATATTCGTAATCAGCGGAGCACAGTGCATTGAAAAAACTTATGCGCGTGTAAAAATAATGATTTTTCAGAAAGATATCGTAGAATTACTAAAATTATCGGAAAACGAGAAAAATTAAGATCCTCGCTGCCGGTTTTTCACGGTTATTATAAATTCTACGCGTTCTATTACTAAAATAATGTTATATTTATGTTTAGCGACCAAAAATACATAATATAAACTATATGCGGAGTTCGAGGAATGATGCAAACAGTTTTTTGCGTTTTTCTCGCGAAATATCGGTCCTAGCGCAAAAAGGACGTTCATTGGTGATCACTAACTTCTCATGCGGATTTCAAGTTACCTGATAAGTTTTTCGTGAAACCATGGGCATATTCGTAATCAGCGGAGCACAGTGCATTGACAAAACTTATGCGCGTGTAAAAATAATGATTTTTCAGAAAGATATCGTAGAATTACTAAGATTATCGGAAAACGAGAAAAATTAAGATCCTCGCTGCCGGTTTTTCACGGTTATTATAAATTCTACGCGTTCTATTACTAAAATAATGTTATATTTCTGTTCGGCGACCGAAGATACATAATATAAACTATATGCGGAGTCCGAGGAATGATGCAAACAGTTTTTTGCGTTTTTCTCGCGAAATATCGGTCCTAGCGCAAAAAGGACGTTCATTGGTGATCACTAACTTCTTATGCGGATTTCAAGTTACCTGATAAGTTTTTCGTAAAACCATGGGCATATTCGTAATCAGCGGAGCACAGTGCATTGGAAAAAATTAAGCGCGTGTAAAAATAATGATTTTTCAGAAAGATATCGTAGAATTACTAAGATTATCGGAAAACGAGAAAAATTAAGATCCTCGCTGCCGGTTTTTCACGGTTATTATAAATTCTACGCGTACTATTACTAAAATAATGTTATATTTATGTTTAGCGACCAAAAATACATAATATAAACTATATGCGGAGTCCGAGGAATGATGCAAATAGTTTTTTGCGTTTTTCTCGCGAAATATCGGTCCTAGCGCAAAGAGGACGTTCATTGGTGATCACTAACTTCTCATGCGGATTTCAAGTTACCTGATAAGTTTTTCGTAAAACCATGGGCATATTCGTAATCAGCAGAGCACCGTGCATTGACAAAACTTGGGCGCGTGTGAAAATAATGATTTCTCAGGAAGATATCGTAGAATTACTAAGATTATCGGAAAACGAGAAAAACTAAGATCCTCGCTGCCGGTTTTTCACGGTTATTATAAATTCTACGCGTTCTATCACTGAAATAATGTTATATTCCTGTTCAGCCACCAAAAATACATAATATAAACTATATGCGGAGTTCGAGGAATGATGCAAACAGTTTTTTGCGTTTTTCTCGCGAAATATCGGTCCTAGCGCAAAAAGGACGTTCACTGGTGATCACTAACTTCTCATGCGGATTTCAAGTTACCTGATAAGTTTTTCGTAAAACCATGGGCATATTCGTAATCAGCGGAGCACAGTGCATTGAAAAAACTTATGCGCGTGTAAAAATAATGATTTTTCAGAAAGATATCGTAGAATTACTAAGATTATCGGAAAACGAGAAAAATTAAGATCCTCGCTGCCGGTTTTCCACGGTTATTATAAATTCTACGCGTACTATTACTAAAATAATGTTATATTTATGTTTAGCGACCAAAAATACGTAATATAAACTATATGCGGAGTCCGAGGAATGATGCAAACAGTTTTTTGCGTTTTTCTCGCGAAATATCGGTCCTAGCGCAAAAAGGACGTTCACTGGTGATCACTAACTTCTCATGCGGATTTCAAGTTACCTGATAAGTTTTTCGTAAAACCATGGGCATATTCGTAATCAGCGGAGCACAGTGCATTGAAAAAACTTATGCGCGTGTAAAAATAATGATTTTTCAGAAAGATATCGTAGAATTACTAAGATTATCGGAAAACGAGAAAAATTAAGATCCTCGCTGCCGGTTTTCCACGGTTATTATAAATTCTACGCGTACTATTACTAAAATAATGTTATATTTATGTTTAGCGACCAAAAATACGTAATATAAACTATATGCGGAGTCCGAGGAATGATGCAAACAGTTTTTTGCGTTTTTCTCGCGAAATATCGGTCCTAGCGCAAAAAGGACGTTCACTGGTGATCACTAACTTCTCATGCGGATTTCAAGTTACCTGATAATTTTTTCGTAAAACCATGGGCATATTCGTAATCAGCGGAGCACAGTGCATTGAAAAAACTTATGCGCGTGTAAAAATAATGATTTTTCAGAAAGATATCGTAGAATTACTAAAATTATTGGAAAACGAGAAAAATTAAGATCCTCGCTGCCGGTTTTTCACGGTTATTATAAATTCTACGCGTTCTATTACTAAAATAATGTTATATTTATGTTTAGCGACCAAAAATACATAATATAAACTATATGCGGAGTTCGAGGAATGATGCAAACAGTTTTTTGCGTTTTTCTCGCGAAATATCGGTCCTAGCGCAAAAAGGACGTTCATTGGTGATCACTAACTTCTCATGCGGATTTCAAGTTACCTGATAAGTTTTTCGTAAAACCATGGGCATATTCGTAATCAGCGGAGCACAGTGCATTGAAAAAACTTATGCGCGTGTAAAAATAATGATTTTTCAGAAAGATATCGTAGAATTACTAAGATTATCGGAAAACGAGAAAAATTAAGATCCTCGCTGCCGGTTTTTCACGGTTATTATAAATTCTACGCGTTCTATTACTAAAATAATGTTATATTTATGTTTAGCGACCAAAAATACATAATATAAACTATATGCGGAGTCCGAGGAATGATGCAAACAGTTTTTTGCGTTTTTCTCGCGAAATATCGGTCCTAGCGCAAAAAGGACGTTCACTGGTGATCACTAACTTCTCATGCGGATTTCAAGTTACCTGATAAGTTTTTCGTAAAACCATGGGCATATTCGTAATCAGCGGAGCACAGTGCATTGAAAAAACTTATGCGCGTGTGAAAATAATGATTTTTCAGAAAGATATCGTAGAATTACTAAGATTATCGGAAAACGAGAAAAATTAAGATCCTCGCTGCCGGTTTTTCACGGTTATTATAAATTCTACGCGTTCTATTACTAAAATAATGTTATATTTATGTTTAGCGACCAAAAATACATAATATAAACTATATGCGGAGTCCGAGGAATGATGCAAACAGTTTTTTGCGTTTTTCTCGCGAAATATCGGTCCTAGCGCAAAAAGGACGTTCACTGGTGATCACTAACTTCTCATGCGGATTTCAAGTTACCTGATAAGTTTTTCGTAAAACCATGGGCATATTCGTAATCAGCGGAGCACAGTGCATTGAAAAAACTTATGCGCGTGTAAAAATAATGATTTTTCAGAAAGATATCGTAGAATTACTAAGATTATCGGAAAACGAGAAAAATTAAGATCCTCGCTGCCGGTTTTTCACGGTTATTATAAATTCTACGCGTTCTATCACTGAAATAATGTTATATTCCTGTTCAGCCACCAAAAATACATAATATAAACTATATGCGGAGTTCGAGGAATGATGCAAACAGTTTTTTGCGTTTTTCTCGCGAAATATCGGTCCTAGCGCAAAAAGGACGTTCACTGGTGATCACTAACTTCTCATGCGGATTTCTAGTTACCTGATAAGTTTTTCGTAAAACCATGGGCATATTCGTAATCAGCGGAGCACAGTGCATTGAAAAAACTTATGCGCGTGTAAAAATAATGATTTTTCAGAAAGATATCGTAGAATTACTAAGATTATCGGAAAACGAGAAAAATTAAGATCCTCGCTGCCGGTTTTTCACGGTTATTATAAATTCTACGCGTACTATTACTAAAATAATGTTATATTTATGTTTAGCGACCAAAAATACATAATATAAACTATATGCGGAGTCCGAGGAATGATGCAAACAGTTTTTTGCGTTTTTCTCGCGAAATATCGGTCCTAGCGCAAAAAGGACGTTCACTGGTGATCACTAACTTCTCATGCGGATTTCAAGTTACCTGATAAGTTTTTCGTAAAACCATGGGCATATTCGTAATCAGCAGAGCACCGTGCATTGAAAAAACTTGGGCGCGTGTGAAAATAATGATTTCTCAGGAAGATATCGTAGAATTACTAAGATTATCGGAAAACGAGAAAAATTAAGATCCTCGCTGCCGGTTTTTCACGGTTGTTATAAATTCTACGCGTTCTATCACTGAAATAATGTTATATTCCTGTTCAGCCACCAAAAATACATAATATAAACTATATGCGGAGTTCGAGGAATGATGCAAACAGTTTTTTGCGTTTTTCTCGCGAAATATCGGTCCTAGCGCAAAAAGGACGTTCACTGGTGATCACTAACTTCTCATGCGGATTTCAAGTTACCTGATAAGTTTTTCGTAAAACCATGGGCATATTCGTAATCAGCGGAGCACAGTGCATTGAAAAAACTTATGCGCGTGTAAAAATAATGATTTTTCAGAAAGATATCGTAGAATTACTAAGATTATCGGAAAACGAGAAAAATTAAGATCCTCGCTGCCGGTTTTTCACGGTTATTATAAATTCTACGCGTACTATTACTAAAATAATGTTATATTTATGTTAAGCGACCAAAAATACATAATATAAACTATATGCGGAGTCCGAGGAATGATGCAAACAGTTTTTTGCGTTTTTCTCGCGAAATATCGGTCCTAGCGCAAAAAGGACGTTCACTGGTGATCACTAACTTCTCATGCGGATTTCAAGTTACCTGATAAGTTTTTCGTAAAACCATGGGCATATTCGTAATCAGCGGAGCACAGTGCATTGAAAAAACTTATGCGCGTGTAAAAATAATGATTTTTCAGAAAGATATCGTAGAATTACTAAGATTATCGGAAAACGAGAAAAATTAAGATCCTCGCTGCCGGTTTTTCACGGTTATTATAAATTCTACGCGTACTATTACTAAAATAATGTTATATTTATGTTTAGCGACCAAAAATACATAATATAAACTATATGCGGAGTCCGAGGAATGATGCAAACAGTTTTTTGCGTTTTTCTCGCGAAATATCGGTCCTAGCGCAAAAAGGACGTTCACTGGTGATCACTAACTTCTCATGCGGATTTCAAGTTACCTGATAAGTTTTTCGTAAAACCATGGGCATATTCGTAATCAGCAGAGCACCGTGCATTGAAAAAACTTGGGCGCGTGTGAAAATAATGATTTCTCAGGAAGATATCGTAGAATTACTAAGATTATCGGAAAACGAGAAAAATTAAGATCCTCGCTGCCGGTTTTTCACGGTTGTTATAAATTCTACGCGTTCTATCACTGAAATAATGTTATATTCCTGTTCAGCCACCAAAAATACATAATATAAACTATATGCGGAGTTCGAGGAATGATGCAAACAGTTTTTTGCGTTTTTCTCGCGAAATATCGGTCCTAGCGCAAAAAGGACGTTCACTGGTGATCACTAACTTCTCATGCGGATTTCAAGTTACCTGATAAGTTTTTCGTAAAACCATGGGCATATTCGTAATCAGCGGAGCACAGTGCATTGAAAAAACTTATGCGCGTGTAAAAATAATGATTTTTCAGAAAGATATCGTAGAATTACTAAGATTATCGGAAAACGAGAAAAATTAAGATCCTCGCTGCCGGTTTTTCACGGTTATTATAAATTCTACGCGTACTATTACTAAAATAATGTTATATTTATGTTAAGCGACCAAAAATACATAATATAAACTATATGCGGAGTCCGAGGAATGATGCAAACAGTTTTTTGCGTTTTTCTCGCGAAATATCGGTCCTAGCGCAAAAAGGACGTTCACTGGTGATCACTAACTTCTCATGCGGATTTCAAGTTACCTGATAAGTTTTTCGTAAAACCATGGGCATATTCGTAATCAGCGGAGCACAGTGCATTGAAAAAACTTATGCGCGTGTAAAAATAATGATTTTTCAGAAAGATATCGTAGAATTACTAAGATTATCGGAAAACGAGAAAAATTAAGATCCTCGCTGAGGGTTTTTCACGGTTATTATAAATTCTACGCGTACTATTACTAAAATAATGTTATATTTATGTTTAGCGACCAAAAATACATAATATAAACTATATGCGAAGTCCGAGGAATGATGCAAGCAGTTTTTTGCGTTTTTCTCGCGAAATATCGGTCCTAGCGCAAAAAGGACGTTCATTTGTGATCACTCACTTCTCATGCGGATTTCAAGTTACCTGATAAGTTTTTTCGTAAAACCATGGGCATATTCGTAATCAGCGGAGCACAGTGCATTAGAAAAACTTATGCGCGTGTAAAAATAATGATTTTTCAGAAAGATATCGTAGAATTACTAAGATTATCGGAAAACGAGAAAAATTAAGATCCTCGCTGCCGGTTTTTCACGGTTATTATAAATTCTACGCGTTCTATTACTAAAATAATGTTATATTTATGTTTAGCGACCAAAAATACATAATATAAACTATATGCGGAGTCCGAGGAATGATGCAAACAGTTTTTTGCGTTTTTCTCGCGAAATATCGGTCCTAGCGCAAAAAGGACGTTCATTTGTGATCACTAACTTCTCATGCGGATTTTAAGTTACGTGATAAGTTTTTCGTAAAACCATGGGCATATTCGTAATCAGCGGAGCACAGTGCATTAGAAAAACTTATGCGCGTGTAAAAATAATGATTTTTCAGAAAAATATCGTAGAATTACTAAGATTATCGGAAAACGAGAAAAATTAAGATCCTCGCTGCCGGTTTTTCACGGTTATTATAAATTCTACGCGTTCTATTACTAAAATAATGTTATATTTATGTTTAGCGACCAAAAATACATAATATAAACTATATGCGGAGTCCGAGGAATGATGCAAACAGTTTTTTGCGTTTTTCTCGCGAAATATCGGTCCTAGCGCAAAAAGGACGTTCATTTGTGATCACTAACTTCTCATGCGGATTTCAATTTACCTGATAAGTTTTTCGTAAAACCATAGGCATATTCGTAATCAGCGGAGCACCGTGCATTGAGAAAACTTGGGCGCGTGTAAAAATAATGATTTTTCAGAAAGATATCGTAGAATTACTAAAATTATCGGAAAACGAGAAAAATTAAGATCCTCGCTGCCGGTTTTTCACGGTTATTATAAATTCTACGCGTTCTATTACTAAAATAATGTTATATTTATGTTTAGCGACCAAAAATACATAATATAAACTATATGCGGAGTTCGAGGAATGATGCAAACAGTTTTTTGCGTTTTTCTCGCGAAATATCGGTCCTAGCGCAAAAAGGACGTTCATTGGTGATCACTAACTTCTCATGCGGATTTCAAGTTACCTGATAAGTTTTTCGTAAAACCATGGGCATATTCGTAATCAGCAGAGCACCGTGCATTGAAAAAACTTGGGCGCGTGTGAAAATAATGATTTCTCAGGAAGATATCGTAGAATTACTAAGATTATCGGAAAACGAGAAAAATTAAGATCCTCGCTGCCGGTTTTTCACGGTTGTTATAAATTCTACGCGTTCTATCACTGAAATAATGTTAAATTCCTGTTCAGCCACCAAAAATACATAATATAAACTATGTGCGGAGTTCGAGGAATGATGCAAACAGTTTTTTGCGTTTTTCTCGCGAAATATCGGTCCTAGCGCAAAAAGGACGTTCACTGGTGATCACTAACTTCTCATGCGGATTTCAAGTTACCTGATAAGTTTTTCGTAAAACCATGGGCATATTCGTAATCAGCGGAGCACAGTGCATTGAAAAAACTTATGCGCGTGTAAAAATAATGATTTTTCAGAAAGATATCGTAGAATTACTAAAATTATCGGAAAACGAGAAAAATTAAGATCCTCGCTGCCGGTTTTTCACGGTTATTATAAATTCTACGCGTTCTATTACTAAAATAATGTTATATTTATGTTTAGCGACCAAAAATACATAATATAAACTATATGCGGAGTTCGAGGAATGATGCAAACAGTTTTTTGCGTTTTTCTCGCGAAATATCGGTCCTAGCGCAAAAAGGACGTTCATTGGTGATCACTAACTTCTCATGCGGATTTCAAGTTACCTGATAAGTTTTTCGTGAAACCATGGGCATATTCGTAATCAGCGGAGCACAGTGCATTGACAAAACTTATGCGCGTGTAAAAATAATGATTTTTCAGAAAGATATCGTAGAATTACTAAGATTATCGGAAAACGAGAAAAATTAAGATCCTCGCTGCCGGTTTTTCACGGTTATTATAAATTCTACGCGTTCTATTACTAAAATAATGTTATATTTCTGTTCGGCGACCGAAGATACATAATATAAACTATATGCGGAGTCCGAGGAATGATGCAAACAGTTTTTTGCGTTTTTCTCGCGAAATATCGGTCCTAGCGCAAAAAGGACGTTCATTGGTGATCACTAACTTCTTATGCGGATTTCAAGTTACCTGATAAGTTTTTCGTAAAACCATGGGCATATTCGTAATCAGCGGAGCACAGTGCATTGGAAAAAATTAAGCGCGTGTAAAAATAATGATTTTTCAGAAAGATATCGTAGAATTACTAAGATTATCGGAAAACGAGAAAAATTAAGATCCTCGCTGCCGGTTTTTCACGGTTATTATAAATTCTACGCGTACTATTACTAAAATAATGTTATATTTATGTTTAGCGACCAAAAATACATAATATAAACTATATGCGGAGTCCGAGGAATGATGCAAATAGTTTTTTGCGTTTTTCTCGCGAAATATCGGTCCTAGCGCAAAGAGGACGTTCATTGGTGATCACTAACTTCTCATGCGGATTTCAAGTTACCTGATAAGTTTTTCGTAAAACCATGGGCATATTCGTAATCAGCAGAGCACCGTGCATTGACAAAACTTGGGCGCGTGTGAAAATAATGATTTCTCAGGAAGATATCGTAGAATTACTAAGATTATCGGAAAACGAGAAAAACTAAGATCCTCGCTGCCGGTTTTTCACGGTTATTATAAATTCTACGCGTTCTATCACTGAAATAATGTTATATTCCTGTTCAGCCACCAAAAATACATAATATAAACTATATGCGGAGTTCGAGGAATGATGCAAACAGTTTTTTGCGTTTTTCTCGCGAAATATCGGTCCTAGCGCAAAAAGGACGTTCACTGGTGATCACTAACTTCTCATGCGGATTTCAAGTTACCTGATAAGTTTTTCGTAAAACCATGGGCATATTCGTAATCAGCGGAGCACAGTGCATTGAAAAAACTTATGCGCGTGTAAAAATAATGATTTTTCAGAAAGATATCGTAGAATTACTAAGATTATCGGAAAACGAGAAAAATTAAGATCCTCGCTGCCGGTTTTCCACGGTTATTATAAATTCTACGCGTACTATTACTAAAATAATGTTATATTTATGTTTAGCGACCAAAAATACGTAATATAAACTATATGCGGAGTCCGAGGAATGATGCAAACAGTTTTTTGCGTTTTTCTCGCGAAATATCGGTCCTAGCGCAAAAAGGACGTTCACTGGTGATCACTAACTTCTCATGCGGATTTCAAGTTACCTGATAATTTTTTCGTAAAACCATGGGCATATTCGTAATCAGCGGAGCACAGTGCATTGAAAAAACTTATGCGCGTGTAAAAATAATGATTTTTCAGAAAGATATCGTAGAATTACTAAAATTATTGGAAAACGAGAAAAATTAAGATCCTCGCTGCCGGTTTTTCACGGTTATTATAAATTCTACGCGTTCTATTACTAAAATAATGTTATATTTATGTTTAGCGACCAAAAATACATAATATAAACTATATGCGGAGTTCGAGGAATGATGCAAACAGTTTTTTGCGTTTTTCTCGCGAAATATCGGTCCTAGCGCAAAAAGGACGTTCATTGGTGATCACTAACTTCTCATGCGGATTTCAAGTTACCTGATAAGTTTTTCGTAAAACCATGGGCATATTCGTAATCAGCGGAGCACAGTGCATTGAAAAAACTTATGCGCGTGTAAAAATAATGATTTTTCAGAAAGATATCGTAGAATTACTAAGATTATCGGAAAACGAGAAAAATTAAGATCCTCGCTGCCGGTTTTTCACGGTTATTATAAATTCTACGCGTACTATTACTAAAATAATGTTATATTTATGTTTAGCGACCAAAAATACATAATATAAACTATATGCGGAGTCCGAGGAATGATGCAAACAGTTTTTTGCGTTTTTCTCGCGAAATATCGGTCCTAGCGCAAAAAGGACGTTCATTTGTGATCACTTTCTTCTCATGCGGATTTCAAGTTACCTGATAAGTTTTTCGTAAAACCATGGGCATATTCGTAATCAGCGGAGCACAGTGCATTGAAAAAACTTATGCGCGTGTAAAAATAATGATTTTTCAGAAAGATATCCCAGAATTACTAAAATTATCGGAAAACGACAAAAATTAAGATCCTCGCTGCCGGTTTTTCACGGTTATTATAAATTCTACGCGTTCTATGACTAAAATAATGTTATATTTATGTTTAGCGACCAAAAATACATAATATAAACTATATGCGGAGTCCGAGGAATGATGCAAACAGTTTTTTGCGTTTTTCTCGCGAAATATCGGTCCTAGCGCAAAAAGGACGTTCACTGGTGATCACTAACTTCTCATGCGGATTTCAAGTTACCTGATAAGTTTTTCGTAAAACCATGGGCATATTCGTAATCAGCGGAGCACAGTGCATTGAAAAAACTTATGCGCGTGTAAAAATAATGATTTTTCAGAAAGATATTGTAGAATTACTAAGATTATCGGAAAACGAGAAAAATTAAGATCCTCGCTGCCGGTTTTTTACGATTATTATAAATTCTACGCGTACTATTACTAAAATAATGTTATATTTATGTTTAGCGACCAAAAATACATAATATAAACTATATGCGGAGTCCGAGGAATGATGCAAACAGTTTTTTGCGTTTTTCTCGCGAAATATCGGTCCTAGCGCAAAAAGGACGTTCATTTGTGATCACTTACTTCTCATGCGGATTTCAAGTTACCTGATAAGTTTTTCGTAAAACCATGGGCATATTCGTAATCAGCGGAGCACAGTGCATTGAAAAAACTTATGCGCGTGTAAAAATAATGATTTTTCAGAAAGATATCGTAGAATTACTAAGATTATCGAAAAACGAGAAAAATTAAGATCCTCGCTGCCGGTTTTTCACGGTTATTATAAATTCTACGCGTACTATTACTAAAATAATGTTATATTTATGTTTAGCGACCAAAAATACATAATATAAACTATATGCGGAGTCCGAGGAATGATGCATACAGTTTTTTGCGTTTTTCTCGCGAAATATCGGTCCTAGCGCAAAAAGGACGTTCATTTGTGATCACTTACTTCTCATGCGGATTTCAAGTAACCTGATAAGTTTTTCGTAAAACCATGGGCATATTCGTAATCAGCGGAGCACAGTGCATTGAAAAAACTTATGCGCGTGTAAGAATAATGATTTTTCAGAAAGATATCGTAGAATTACTAAGATTATCGGAAAACGAGAAAAATTAAGATCCTCGCTGCCGGTTTTTCACGGTTATTATAAATTCTACGCGTACTATTACTAAAATAATGTTATATTTATGTTTAGCGACCAAAAATACATAATATAAACTATATGCGGAGTCCGAGGAATGATGCAAACAGTTTTTTGCGTTTTTCTCGCGAAATATCGGTCCTAGCGCAAAAAGGACGTTCATTTGTGATCACTTACTTCTCATGCGGATTTCAAGTTACCTGATAAGTTTTTCGTAAAACCATGGGCATATTCGTAATCAGCGGAGCACAGTGCATTGAAAAAACTTATGCGCGTGTAAAAATAATGATTTTTCAGAAAGATATCGTAGAATTACTAAAATTATCGGAAAACGACAAAAATTAAGATCCTCGCTGCCGGTTTTTCACGGTTATTATAAATTCTACGCGTTCTATTACTAAAATAATGTTATATTTCTGTTTAGCGACCAAAAATACATAATATGCACTATATGCGGAGTCCGAGGAATGATGCAAACAGTTTTTTGCGTTTTTCTCGCGAAATATCGGTCCTAGCGCAAAAAGGACGTTCATTTGTGATCACTTACTTCTCATGCGGATTTCAAGTTACCTGATAAGTTTTTCGTAAAACCATGGGCATATTCGTAATCAGCGGAGCACAGTGCATTAAAAAAACTTATGCGCGTGTAAAAATAATGTTTTTTCAGAAAGATATCGTAGAATTACTAAAATTATCGGAAAACGACAAAAATTAAGATCCTCGCTGCCGGTTTTTCACGGTTATTATAAATTCTACGCGTTCTATTACTAAAATAATGTTATATTTATGTTTAGCGACCAAAAATACATAATATAAACTATATGCGGAGTCCGAGGAATGATGCAAACAGTTTTTTGCGTTTTTCTCGCGAAATATCGGTCCTAGCGCAAAAAGGACGTTCACTGGTGATCACTAACTTCTCATGCGGATTTCAAGTTACCTGATAAGTTTTTCGTAAAACCATGGGCATATTCGTAATCAGCGGAGCACAGTGCATTGAAAAAACTTATGCGCGTGTAAAAATAATGATTTTTCAGAAAGATATCGTAGAATTACTAAAATTATCGGAAAACGACAAAAATTAAGATCCTCGCTGCCGGTTTTTCACGGTTATTATAAATTCTACGCGTTCTATTACTAAAATAATGTTATATTTATGTTTAGCGACCAAAAATACATAATATAAACTATATGCGGAGTCCGAGGAATGATGCAAACAGTTTTTTGCGTTTTTCTCGCGAAATATCGGTCCTAGCGCAAAAAGGACGTTCATTGGTGATCACTAACTTCTCATGCGGATTTCAAGTTACCTGATAAGTATTTCGTAAAACCATGGGCATATTCGTAATCAGCGGAGCACAGTGCATTGAAAAAACTTATGCGCGTGTAAAAATAATGATTTTTCAGAAAGATATCGTAGAATTACTAAAATTATCGGAAAACGACAAAAATTAAGATCCTCGCTGCCGGTTTTTCACGGTTATTATAAATTCTACGCGTTCTATTACTAAAATAATGTTATATTTATGTTTAGCGACCAAAAATACATAATATAAACTATATGCGGAGTCCGAGGAATGATGCAAACAGTTTTTTGCGTTTTTCTCGCGAAATATCGGTCCTAGCGCAAAAAGGACGTTCATTGGTGATCACTAACTTCTCATGCGGATTTCAAGTTACCTGATAAGTTTTTCGTAAAACCATGGGCATATTCGTAATCAGCGGAGCACAGTGCATTGAAAAAACTTATGCGCGTGTAAAAATTATGATTTTTCAGAAAGATATCGTAGAATTACTAAAATTATCGGAAAACGACAAAAATTAAGATCCTCGCTGCCGGTTTTTCACGGTTATTATAAATTCTACGCGTTCTATTACTAAAATTATGTTATATTTATGTTTAGCGACCAAAAATACATAATATAAACTATATGCGGAGTCCGAGGAATGATGCAAACAGTTTTTTGCGTTTTTCTCGCGAAATATCGGTCCTAGCGCAAAAAGGACGTTCACTGGTGATCACTAACTTCTCATGCGGATTTCAAGTTACCTGATAAGTTTTTCGTAAAACCATGGGCATATTCGTAATCAGCGGAGCACAGTGCATTGAAAAAACTTATGCGCGTGTAAAAATAATAATTTTTCAGAAAGATATCGTAGAATTACTAAGATTATCGGAAAACGAGAAAAATTAAGATCCTCGCTGCCGGTTTTTCACGGTTATTATAATTTCTACGCGTTCTATTACTAAAATAATGTTATATTTCTGTTTAGCGACCAAAAATACATAATATAAACTATATGCGGAGTCCGAGGAATGATGCAAACAGTTTTTTGCGTTTTTCTCGCGAAATATCGGTCCTAGCGCAAAAAGGACGTTCATTGGTGATCACTAACTTCTCATGCGGATTTCAAGTTACCTGATAAGTTTTTCGTAAAACCATGGGCATATTCGTAATCAGCGGAGCACAGTGCATTGAAAAAACTCATGCGCGTGTAAAAATAATGATTTTTCAGAAAGATATCGTAGAATTACTAAAATTATCGGAAAACGAGAAAAATTAAGATCCTCGCTGCCGGTTTTTCACGGTTATTATAAATTCTACGCGTTCTATTACTAAAATAATGTTATATTTCTGTTTAGCGACCAAAAATACATAATATAAACTATATGCGGAGTCCGAGGAATGATGCAAACAGTTTTTTGCGTTTTTCTCGCGAAATATCGGTCCTAGCGCAAAAAGGACGTTCATTGGTGATCACTAACTTCTCATGCGGATTTCAAGTTACCTGATAAGTTTTTCGTAAAACCATGGGCATATTCGTAATCAGCGGAGCACAGTGCATTGAAAAAACTTATGCGCGTGTAAAAATAATGATTTTTCAGAAAGATATCGTAGAATTACTAAGATTATCGGAAAACGAGAAAAATTAAGATCCTCGCTGCCGGTTTTTCACGGTTATTATAAATTCTACGCGTACTATTACTAAAATAATGTTATATTTCTGTTTAGCGACCAAAAATACATAATATAAACTATATGCGGAGTCCGAGAAATGATGCAAACAGTTTTTTGCGTTTTTCTCGCGAAATATCGGTCCTAGCGCAAAAAGGACGTTCATTTGTGATCACTTACTTCTCATGCGGATTTCAAGTTACCTGATAAGTTTTTCGTAAAACCATGGGCATATTCGTAATCAGCGGAGCACAGTGCATTGAAAAAACTTATGCGCGTGTAAAAATAATGATTTTTCAGAAAGATATCGTAGAATTACTAAAATTATCGGAAAACGACAAAAATTAAGATCCTCGCTGCCGGTTTTTCACGGTTATTATAAATTCTACGCGTTCTATTACTAAAATAATGTTATATTTATGTTTAGCGACCAAAAATACATAATATAAACTATATGCAGAGTCCGAGGAATGATGCAAACAGTTTTTTGCGTTTTTCTCGCGAAATATCGGTCCTAGCGCAAAAAGGACGTTCACTGGTGATCACTAACTTCTCATGCGGATTTCAAGTTACCTGATAAGTTTTTCGTAAAACCATGGGCATATTCGTAATCAGCGGAGCACAGTGCATTGAAAAAACTTATGCGCGTGTAAAAATAATGATTTTTCAGAAAGATATCGTAGAATTACTAAAATTATCGGAAAACGACAAAAATTAAGATCCTCGCTGCCGGTTTTTCACGGTTATTATAAATTCTACGCGTTCTATTACTAAAATAATGTTATATTTCTGTTTAGCGACCAAAAATACATAATATAAACTATATGCGGAGTCCGAGGAATGATGCAAACAGTTTTTTGCGTTTTTCTCGCCAAATATCGGTCCTAGCGCAAAAAGGACGTTCATTGGTGATCACTAACTTCTCATGCGGATTTCAAGTTGCCTGATAAGTTTTTCGTAAAACCATGAGCATATTCGTAATCAGCGGAGCACAGTGCATTGAAAAAACTTATGCGCGTGTAAAAATAATGATTTTTCAGAAAGATATCGTAGAATTACTAAGATTATCGGAAAACGAGAAAAATTAAGATCCTCGCTGCCGGTTTTTCACGGTTATTATAAATTCTACGCGTACTATTACTAAAATAATGTTATATTTATGTTTAGCGACCAAAAATACATAATATAAACTATATGCGGAGTCCGAGGAATGATGCAAACAGTTTTTTGCGTTTTTCTCGCGAAATATCGGTCCTAGCGCAAAAAGGACGTTCATTTGTGATCACTAACTTCTCATGCGGATTTCAAGTTACCTGATAAGTTTTTCGTAAAACCATGGGCATATTCGTAATCAGCGGAGCACAGTGCATTGAAAAAAATTATGCGCGTGTAAAAATAATGATTTTTCAGGAAGATATCGTAGAATTACTAAAATTATCGGAAAACGAGAAAAATTAAGATCCTCGCTGCCGGTTTTTCACGGTTATTATAAATTCTACGCGTTCTATTACTAAAATAATGTTATATTTATGTTTAGCGACCAAAAATACATAATATAAACTATATGCGGAGTCCGAGGAATGATGCAAACAGTTTTTTGCGTTTTTCTCGCGAAATATCGGTCCTAGCGCAAAAAGGACGTTCACTGGTGATCACTAACTTCTCATGCGGATTTCAAGTTACCTGATAAGTTTTTCGTAAAACCATGGGCATATTCGTAATCAGCGGAGCACAGTGCATTAAAAAAACTTATGCGCGTGTAAAAATAATGATTTTTCAGAAAGATATCGTAGAATTACTAAGATTATCGGAAAACGAGAAAAATTAAGATCCTCGCTGCCGGTTTTTCACGGTTATTATAAATTCTACGCGTACTATTACTAAAATAATGTTATATTTATGTTTAGCGACCAAAAATACATAATATAAACTATATGCGGAGTCCGAGGAATGATGCAAACAGTTTTTTGCGTTTTTCTCGCGAAATATCGGTCCTAGCGCAAAAAGGACGTTCATTTGTGATCACTTACTTCTCATGCGGATTTCAAGTTACCTGATAAGTTTTTCGTAAAATCATGGGCATATTCGTAATCAGCGGAGCACAGTGCATTGAAAAAACTTATGCGCGTGTAAAAATAATGATTTTTCAGAAAGATATCGTAGAATTACTAAAATTATCGGAAAACGACAAAAATTAAGATCCTCGCTGCCGGTTTTTCACGGTTATTATAAATTCTACGCGTACTATTACTAAAATAATGTTATATTTATGTTTAGCGACCAAAAATACATAATATAAACTATATGCGGAGTCCGAGGAATGATGCAAACAGTTTTTTGCGTTTTTCTCGCGAAATATCGGTCCTAGCGCAAAAAGGACGTTCATTTGTGATCACTAACTTCTCATGCGGATTTCAAGTTACCTGATAAGTTTTTCGTAAAACCATGGGCATATTCGTAATCAGCGGAGCACAGTGCATTGAAAAAAATTATGCGCGTGTAAAAATAATGATTTTTCAGGAAGATATCGTAGAATTACTAAAATTATCGGAAAACGAGAAAAATTAAGATCCTCGCTGCCGGTTTTTCACGGTTATTATAAATTCTACGCGTTCTATTACTAAAATAATGTTATATTTATGTTTAGCGACCAAAAAAACATAATATAAACTATATGCGGAGTCCGAGGAATGATGCAAACAGTTTTTTGCGTTTTTCTCGCGAAATATCGGTCCTAGCGCAAAAAGGACGTTCACTGGTGATCACTAACTTCTCATGCGGATTTCAAGTTACCTGATAAGTTTTTCGTAAAACCATGGGCATATTCGTAATCAGCGGAGCACAGTGCATTAAAAAAACTTATGCGCGTGTAAAAATAATGATTTTTCAGAAAGATATCGTAGAATTACTAAGATTATCGGAAAACGAGAAAAATTAAGATCCTCGCTGCCGGTTTTTCACGGTTATTATAAATTCTACGCGTACTATTACTAAAATAATGTTATATTTATGTTTAGCGACCAAAAATACATAATATAAACTATATGCGGAGTCCGAGGAATGATGCAAACAGTTTTTTGCGTTTTTCTCGCGAAATATCGGTCCTAGCGCAAAAAGGACGTTCACTGGTGATCAATAACTTCTCATGCGGATTTCAAGTTACCTGATAAGTTTTTCGTAAAACCATGGGCATATTCGTAATCAGCGGAGCACAGTGCATTGAAAAAACTTATGCGCGTGTAAAAATAATGATTTTTCAGAAAGATATCGTAGAATTACTAAAATTATCGGAAAACGAGAAAAATTAAGATCCTCGCTGCCGGTTTTTCACGGTTATTATAAATTCTACGCGTTCTATTACTAAAATAATGTTATATTTCTGTTTAGCGACCAAAAATACATAATATAAACTATATGCGGAGTCCGAGGAATGATGCAAACAGTTTTTTGCGTTTTTCTCGCGAAATATCGGTCCTAGCGCAAAAAGGACGTTCATTGGTGATCACTAACTTCTCATGCGGATTTCAAGTTACCTGATAAGTTTTTCGTAAAACCATGGGCATATTCGTAATCAGCGGAGCACAGTGCATTGAAAAAACTTATGCGCGTGTAAAAATAATGATTTTTCAGAAAGATATCGTAGAATTACTAAAATTATCGGAAAACGAGAAAAATTAAGATCCTCGCTGCCGGTTTTTCACGGTTATTATAAATTCTACGCGTTCTATTACTAAAATAATGTTATATTTCTGTTTAGCGACCAAAAATACATAATATAAACTATATGCGGAGTCCGAGGAATGATGCAAACAGTTTTTTGCGTTTTTCTCGCGAAATATCGGTCCTAGCGCAAAAAGGACGTTCATTGGTGATCACTAACTTCTCATGCGGATTTCAAGTTACCTGATAAGTTTTTCGTAAAACCATGGGCATATTCGTAATCAGCGGAGCACAGTTCATTGAAAAAACTTATGCGCGTGTAAAAATAATGATTTTTCAGAAAGATATCGTAGAATTACTAAGATTATCGGAAAACGAGAAAAATTAAGATCCTCGCTGCCGGTTTTTCACGGTTATTATAAATTCTACGCGTACTATTACTAAAATAATGTTATATTTATGTTTAGCGACCAAAAATACATAATATAAACTATATGCGGAGTCCGAGGAATGATGCAAACAGTTTTTTGCGTTTTTCTCGCGAAATATCGGTCCTAGCGCAAAAAGGACGTTCATTTGTGATCACTTACTTCTCATGCGGATTTCAAGTTACCTGATAAGTTTTTCGTAAAACCATGGGCATATTCGTAATCAGCGGAGCACAGTGCATTGAAAAAACTTATGCGCGTGTAAAAATAATGATTTTTCAGAAAGATATCGTAGAATTACTAAGATTATCGGAAAACGAGAAAAATTAAGATCCTCGCTGCCGGTTTTTCACGGTTATTATAAATTCTACGCGTACTATTACTAAAATAATGTTATATTTATGTTTAGCGACCAAAAATACATAATATAAACTATATGCGGAGTCCGAGGAATGATGCAAACAGTTTTTTGCGTTTTTCTCGCGAAATATCGGTCCTAGCGCAAAAAGGACGTTCACTGGTGATCACTAACTTCTCATGCGGATTTCAAGTTACCTGATAAGTTTTTCGTAAAACCATGGGCATATTCGTAATCAGCGGAGCACAGTGCATTGGAAAAAATTATGCGCGTGTAAAAATAATGATTTTTCAGGAAGATATCGTAGAATTACTAAAATTATCGGAAAACGAGAAAAATTAAGATCCTCGCTGCCGGTTTTTCACGGTTATTATAAATTCTACGCGTTCTATTACTAAAATAATGTTATATTTATGTTTAGCGACCAAAAATACATAATACAAACTATATGCGGAGTCCGAGGAATGATGCAAACAGTTTTTTGCGTTTTTCTCGCGAAATATCGGTCCTAGCGCAAAAAGGACGTTCATTTGTGATCACTAACTTCTCATGCGGATTTCAAGTTACCTGATAAGTTTTTCGTAAAACCATGGGCATATTCGTAATCAGCGGAGCTCAGTGCATTGAAAAAAATTATGCGCGTGTAAAAATAATGATTTTTCAGGAAGATATCGTAGAATTACTAAAATTATCGGAAAACGAGAAAAATTAAGATCCTCGCTGCCGGTTTTTCACGGTTATTATAAATTCTACGCGTTCTATTACTAAAATAATGTTATATTTATGTTTAGCGACCAAAAATACATAATATAAACTATATGCGGAGTCCGAGGAATGATGCAAACAGTTTTTTGCGTTTTTCTCGCGAAATATCGGTCCTAGCGCAAAAAGGACGTTCACTGGTGATCACTAACTTCTCATGCGGATTTCAAGTTACCTGATAAGTTTTTCGTAAAACCATGGGCATATTCGTAATCAGCGGAGCACAGTGCATTAAAAAAACTTATGCGCGTGTAAAAATAATGATTTTTCAGAAAGATATCGTAGAATTACTAAGATTATCGGAAAACGAGAAAAATTAAGATCCTCGCTGCCGGTTTTTCACGGTTATTATAAATTCTACGCGTACTATTACTAAAATAATGTTATATTTATGTTTAGCGACCAAAAATACATAATATAAACTATATGCGGAGTCCGAGGAATGATGCAAACAGTTTTTTGCGTTTTTCTCGCGAAATATCGGTCCTAGCGCAAAAAGGACGTTCATTTGTGATCACTTACTTCTCATGCGGATTTCAAGTTACCTGATAAGTTTTTCGTAAAATCATGGGCATATTCGTAATCAGCGGAGCACAGTGCATTGAAAAAACTTATGCGCGTGTAAAAATAATGATTTTTCAGAAAGATATCGTAGAATTACTAAAATTATCGGAAAACGACAAAAATTAAGATCCTCGCTGCCGGTTTTTCACGGTTATTATAAATTCTACGCGTACTATTACTAAAATAATGTTATATTTATGTTTAGCGACCAAAAATACATAATATAAACTATATGCGGAGTCCGAGGAATGATGCAAACAGTTTTTTGCGTTTTTCTCGCGAAATATCGGTCCTAGCGCAAAAAGGACGTTCATTTGTGATCACTAACTTCTCATGCGGATTTCAAGTTACCTGATAAGTTTTTCGTAAAACCATGGGCATATTCGTAATCAGCGGAGCACAGTGCATTGAAAAAAATTATGCGCGTGTAAAAATAATGATTTTTCAGGAAGATATCGTAGAATTACTAAAATTATCGGAAAACGAGAAAAATTAAGATCCTCGCTGCCGGTTTTTCACGGTTATTATAAATTCTACGCGTTCTATTACTAAAATAATGTTATATTTATGTTTAGCGACCAAAAATACATAATATAAACTATATGCGGAGTCCGAGGAATGATGCAAACAGTTTTTTGCGTTTTTCTCGCGAAATATCGGTCCTAGCGCAAAAAGGACGTTCACTGGTGATCACTAACTTCTCATGCGGATTTCAAGTTACCTGATAAGTTTTTCGTAAAACCATGGGCATATTCGTAATCAGCGGAGCACAGTGCATTAAAAAAACTTATGCGCGTGTAAAAATAATGATTTTTCAGAAAGATATCGTAGAATTACTAAGATTATCGGAAAACGAGAAAAATTAAGATCCTCGCTGCCGGTTTTTCACGGTTATTATAAATTCTACGCGTACTATTACTAAAATAATGTTATATTTATGTTTAGCGACCAAAAATACATAATATAAACTATATGCGGAGTCCGAGGAATGATGCAAACAGTTTTTTGCGTTTTTCTCGCGAAATATCGGTCCTAGCGCAAAAAGGACGTTCACTGGTGATCACTAACTTTTCATGCGGATTTCAAGTTACCTGATAAGTTTTTCGTAAAACCATGGGCATATTCGTAATCAGCGGAGCACAGTGCATTGAAAAAACTTATGCGCGTGTAAAAATAATGATTTTTCAGAAAGATATCGTAGAATTACTAAAATTATCGGAAAACGAGAAAAATTAAGATCCTCGCTGCCGGTTTTTCACGGTTATTATAAATTCTACGCGTTCTATTACTAAAATAATGTTATATTTCTGTTTAGCGACCAAAAATACATAATATAAACTATATGCGGAGTCCGAGGAATGATGCAAACAGTTTCTTGCGTTTTTCTCGCGAAATATCGGTCCTAGCGCAAAAAGGACGTTCATTGGTGATCACTAACTTCTCATGCGGATTTCAAGTTACCTGATAAGTTTTTCGTAAAACCATGGGCATATTCGTAATCAGCGGAGCACAGTGCATTAGAAAAACTTATGCGCGTGTAAAAATAATGATTTTTCAGAAAGATATCGTAGAATTACTAAGATTATCGGAAAACGAGAAAAATTAAGATCCTCGCTGCCGGTTTTTCACGGTTATTATAAATTCTACGCGTACTATTACTAAAATAATGTTATATTTATGTTTAGCGACCAAAAATACATAATATAAACTATATGCGGAGTCCGAGGAATGATGCAAACAGTTTTTTGCGTTTTTCTCGCGGAATATCGGTCCTAGCGCAAAAAGGACGTTCATTTGTGATCACTTACTTCTCATGCGGATTTCAAGTTACCTGATAAGTTTTTCGTAAAACCATGGGCATATTCGTAATCAGCGGAGCACAGTGCATTGAAAAAACTTATGCGCGTGTAAAAATAATGATTTTTCAGAAAGATATCGTAGAATTACTAAGATTATCGGAAAACGAGAAAAATTAAGATCCTCGCTGCCGGTTTTTCACGGTTATTATAAATTCTACGCGTACTATTACTAAAATAATGTTATATTTATGTTTAGCGACCAAAAATACATAATATAAACTATATGCGGAGTCCGAGGAATGATGCAAACAGTTTTTTGCGTTTTTCTCGCGAAATATCGGTCCTAGCGCAAAAAGGACGTTCACTGGTGATCACTAACTTCTCATGCGGATTTCAAGTTACCTGATAAGTTTTTCGTAAAACCATGGGCATATTCGTAATCAGCGGAGCACAGTGCATTGGAAAAAATTATGCGCGTGTAAAAATAATGATTTTTCAGGAAGATATCGTAGAATTACTAAAATTATCGGAAAACGAGAAAAATTAAGATCCTCGCTGCCGGTTTTTCACGGTTATTATAAATTCTACGCGTTCTATTACTAAAATAATGTTATATTTATGTTTAGCGACCAAAAATACATAATATAAACTATATGCGGAGTCCGAGGAATGATGCAAACAGTTTTTTGCGTTTTTCTCGCGAAATATCGGTCCTAGCGCAAAAAGGACGTTCACTGGTGATCACTAACTTCTCATGCGGATTTCAAGTTACCTGATACGTTTTTCGTAAAACCATGGGCATATTCGTAATCAGCGGAGCACCGTGCATTGACAAAACTTGGGCGCGTGTGAAAATAATGATTTCTCAGGAAGATATCGTAGAATTACTAAGATTATCGGAAAACGAGAAAAACTAAGATCCTCGCTGCCGGTTTTTCACGGTTATTATAAATTCTACGCGTTCTATCACTGAAATAATGTTATATTCCTGTTCAGCCACCAAAAATACATAATATAAACTATATGCGGAGTTCGAGGAATGATGCAAACAGTTTTTTGCGTTTTTCTCGCGAAATATCGGTCCTAGCGCAAAAAGGACGTTCACTGGTGATCACTAACTTCTCATGCGGATTTCAAGTTACCTGATAAGTTTTTCGTAAAACCATGGGCATATTCGTAATCAGCGGAGCACAGTGCATTGAAAAAACTTATGCGCGTGTAAAAATAATGATTTTTCAGAAAGATATCGTAGAATTACTAAGATTATCGGAAAACGAGAAAAATTAAGATCCTCGCTGCCGGTTTTTCACGGTTATTATAAATTCTACGCGTACTATTACTAAAATAATGTTATATTTATGTTTAGCGACCAAAAATACATAATATAAACTATATGCGGAGTCCGAGGAATGATGCAAACAGTTTTTTGCGTTTTTCTCGCGAAATATCGGTCCTAGCGCAAAAAGGACGTTCATTTGTGATCACTTACTTCTCATGCGGATTTCAAGTTACCTGATAAGTTTTTCGTAAAACCATGGGCATATTCGTAATCAGCGGAGCACAGTGCATTGAAAAAACTTATGCGCGTGTAAAAATAATGATTTTTCAGAAAGATATCGTAGAATTACTAAGATTATCGGAAAACGAGAAAAATTAAGATCCTCGCTGCCGGTTTTTCACGGTTATTATAAATTCTACGCGTACTATTACTAAAATAATGTTATATTTATGTTTAGCGACCAAAAATACATAATATAAACTATATGCGGAGTCCGAGGAATGATGCAAACAGTTTTTTGCGTTTTTCTCGCGAAATATCGGTCCTAGCGCAAAAAGGACGTTCACTGGTGATCACTAACTTCTCATGCGGATTTCAAGTTACCTGATAAGTTTTTCGTAAAACCATGGGCATATTCGTAATCAGCGGAGCACAGTGCATTGAAAAAACTTATGCGCGTGTAAAAATAATGATTTTTCAGAAAGATATCGTAGAATTACTAAAATTATCGGAAAACGAGAAAAATTAAGATCCTCGCTGCCGGTTTTTCACGGTTATTATAAATTCTACGCGTTCTATTACTAAAATAATGTTATATTCCTGTTCAGCCACCAAAAATACATAATATAAACTATATGCGGAGTTCGAGGAATGATGCAAACAGTTTTTTGCGTTTTTCTCGCGAAATATCGGTCCTAGCGCAAAAAGGACGTTCACTGGTGATCACTAACTTCTCATGCGGATTTCAAGTTACCTGATAAGTTTTTCGTAAAACCATGGGCATATTCGTAATCAGCGGAGCACAGTGCATTGAAAAAACTTATGCGCGTGTAAAAATAATGATTGTTCAGAAAGATATCGTAGAATTACTGAGATTATCGGAAAACGAGAAAAATTAAGATCCTCGCTGCCGGTTTTTCACGGTTATTATAAATTCTACGCGTTCTATTACTAAAATAATGTTATATTTCTGTTTAGCGACCAAAAATACATAATATAAACTATATGCGGAGTCCGAGGAATGATGCAAACAGTTATTTGCGTTTTTCTCGCGAAATATCGGTCCTAGCGCAAAAAGGACGTTCATTTGTGATCACTAACTTCTCATGCGGATTTTAAGTTACGTGATAAGTTTTTCGTAAAACCATGGGCATATTCGTAATCAGCGGAGCACAGTGCATTAGAAAAACTTATGCGCGTGTAAAAATAAAGATTTTTCAGAAAGATATCGTAGAATTACTAAGATTATCGGAAAACGAGAAAAATTAAGATCCTCGCTGCCGGTTTTTCACGGTTATTATAAATTCTACGCGTTCTATTACTAAAATAATGTTATATTTATGTTTAGCGACCAAAAATACATAATATAAACTATATGCGGAGTCCGAGGAATGATGCAAACAGTTTTTTGCGTTTTTCTCGCGAAATATCGGTCCTAGCGCAAAAAGGACGTTCATTTGTGATCACTAACTTCTCATGCGGATTTCAATTTACCTGATAAGTTTTTCGTAAAACCATAGGCATATTCGTAATCAGCGGAGCACCGTGCATTGAAAAAACTTGGGCGCGTGTAAAAATAATGATTTCTCAGAAAGATATCGTAGAATTACTGAGATTATCGGAAAACGAGAAAAATTAAGATCCTCGCTGCCGGTTTTTCACGGTTATTATAAATTCTACGCGTTCTATTACTAAAATAATGTTATATTTATGTTAAGCGACCAAAAATACATAATATAAACTATATGCGGAGTCCGAGGAATGATGCAAACAGTTTTATGCGTTTTTCTCGCGAAATATCGGTCCTAGCGCAAAAAGGACGTTCATTTGTGATCACTAACTTCTCATGCGGATTTCAAGTTACCTGATAAGTTTTTCGTAAAACCATGGGCATATTCGTAATCAGCGGAGCACAGTGCATTGAAAAAACTTATGCGCGTGTAAAAATAATGATTTTTCAGAAAGATGTCGTAGAATTACTAAAATTATCTGAAAACGAGGAAAATTAAGATCCTCGCTGCCGGTTTTTCACGGTTATTATAAATTCTACGCGTTCTATTACTAAAATAATGTTATATTTATGTTTAGCGACCAAAAATACATAATATAAACTATATGCGGAGTTCGAGGAATGATGCAAACAGTTTTTTGCGTTTTCCTCGCGAAATATCGGTCCTAGCGCTAAAAGGACGTTCACTGGTGATCACTAACTTCTCATGCGGATTTCAAGTTACCTGATAAGTTTTTCGTAAAACCATAGGCATATTCGTAATCAGCGGAGCACCGTGCATTGAAAAAACTTGGGCGCGTGTAAAAATAATGATTTCTCAGAAAGATATCGTAGAATTACTGAGATTATCGGAAAACGAGAAAAATTAAGATCCTCGCTGCCGGTTTTTCACGGTTATTATAAATTCTACGCGTTCTATTACTAAAATAATGTTATATTTATGTTAAGCGACCAAAAATACATAATATAAACTATATGCGGAGTCCGAGGAATGATGCAAACAGTTTTATGCGTTTTTCTCGCGAAATATCGGTCCTAGCGCAAAAAGGACGTTCATTTGTGATCACTAACTTCTCATGCGGATTTCAAGTTACCTGATAAGTTTTTCGTAAAACCATGGGCATATTCGTAATCAGCGGAGCACAGTGCATTGAAAAAACTTATGCGCGTGTAAAAATAATGATTTTTCAGAAAGATGTCGTAGAATTACTAAAATTATCTGAAAACGAGGAAAATTAAGATCCTCGCTGCCGGTTTTTCACGGTTATTATAAATTCTACGCGTTCTATTACTAAAATAATGTTATATTTATGTTTAGCGACCAAAAATACATAATATAAACTATATGCGGAGTTCGAGGAATGATGCAAACAGTTTTTTGCGTTTTCCTCGCGAAATATCGGTCCTAGCGCTAAAAGGACGTTCACTGGTGATCACTAACTTCTCATGCGGATTTCAAGTTACCTGATAAGTTTTTCGTAAAACCATGGGCATATTCGTAATCAGCGGAGCACCGTGCATTGAAAAAACTTGGGCGCGTGTGAAAATAATGATTTCTCAGGAAGATATCGTAGAATTACTAAGATTATCGGAAAACGAGAAAAATTAAGATCCTCGCTGCCGGTTTTCCACGGTTATTATAAATTCTACGCGTACTATTACTAAAATAATGTTATATTTCTGTTTAGCGACCAAAAATACATAATATAAACTATATGCGGAGTCCGAGGAATGATGCAAACAGTTTTTTGCGTTTTTCTCGCGAAATATCGGTCCTAGCGCAAAAAGGACGTTCATTTGTGATCGCTTACTTCTCATGCAGATTTCAAGTTACCTGATAAGTTTTTCGTAGAACCATGGGCATATTCGTAATCAGCGGAGCACAGTGCATTAAAAAAAATTATGCGCGTGTAAAAATAATGATTTTTCAGAAAGATATCGTAGAATTACTAAAATTATCGGAAAACGACAAAAATTAAGATCCTCGCTGCCGGTTTTTCACGGTTATTATAAATTCTACGCGTTCTATTACTAAAATAATGTTATATTTATGTTTAGCGACCAAAAATACATAATATAAACTATATGCGGAGTCCGAGGAATGATGCAAACAGTTTTTTGCGTTTTTCTCGCGAAATATCGGTCCTAGCGCAAAAAGGACGTTCACTGGTGATCACTAACTTCTCATGCGGATTTCAAGTTACCTGATAAGTTTTTCGTAAAACCATGGGCATATTCGTAATCAGCGGAGCACAGTGCATTAGAAAAACTTATGCGCGTGTAAAAATAATGATTTTTCAGAAAGATATCGTAGAATTACTAAGATTATCGGAAAACGAGAAAAATTAAGATCCTCGCTGCCGGTTTTTCACGGTTATTATAAATTCTACGCGTACTATTACTAAAATAATGTTATATTTATGTTTAGCGACCAAAAATACATAATATAAACTATATGCGGAGTCCGAGGAATGATGCAAACAGTTTTTTGCGTTTTTCTCGCGAAATATCGGTCCTAGCGCAAAAAGGACGTTCATTTGTGATCACTTACTTCTCATGCGGATTTCAAGTTACCTGATAAGTTTTTCGTAAAACCATGGGCATATTCGTAATCAGCGGAGCACAGTGCATTGAAAAAACTTATGCGCGTGTAAAAATAATGATTTTTCAGAAAGATATCGTAGAATTACTAAAATTATCGGAAAACGACAAAAATTAAGATCCTCGCTGCCGGTTTTTCACGGTTATTATAAATTCTACGCGTTCTATTACTAAAATAATGTTATATTTCTGTTTAGCGACCAAAAATACATAATATAAACTATATGCGGAGTCCGAGGAATGATGCAAACAGTTTTTTGCGTTTTTCTCGCGAAATATCGGTCCTAGCGCAAAAAGGACGTTCATTGGTGATCACTAACTTCTTATGCGGATTTCAAGTTACCTGATAAGTTTTTCGTAAAACCATGGGCATATTCGTATTCAGCGGAGCACAGTGCATTGAAAAAACTTATGCGCGTGTAAAAATAATGATTTTTCAGAAAGATATTGTAGAATTACTAAGATTATCGGAAAACGAGAAAAATTAAGATCCTCGCTGCCGGTTTTTCACGGTTATTATAAATTCTACGCGTACTATTACTAAAATAATGTTATATTTATGTTTAGCGACCAAAAATACATGATATAAACTATATGCGGAGTCCGAGGAATGATGCAAACAGTTTTTTGCGTTTTTCTCGCGAAATATCGGTCCTAGCGCAAAAAGGACGTTCATTTGTGATCACTTACTTCTCATGCGGATTTCAAGTTACCTGATAAGTTTTTCGTAAAACCATGGGCATATTCGTAATCAGCGGAGCACAGTGCATTGAAAAAACTTATGCGCGTGTAATAATAATGATTTTTCAGAAAGATATCGTAGAATTACTAAAATTATCGGAAAACGACAAAAATTAAGATCCTCGCTGCCGGTTTTTCACGGTTATTATAAATTCTACGCGTACTATTACTAAAATAATGTTATATTTATGTTTAGCGACCAAAAATACATAATATAAACTATATGCGGAGTCCGAGGAATGATGCAAACAGTTTTTTGCGTTTTTCTCGCGAAATATCGGTCCTAGCGCAAAAAGGACGTTCATTTGTGATCACTAACTTCTCATGCGGATTTCAAGTTACCTGATAAGTTTTTCGTAAAACCATGGGCATATTCGTAATCAGCGGAGCACAGTGCATTGAAAAAAATTATGCGCGTGTAAAAATAATGATTTTTCAGGAAGATATCGTAGAATTACTAAAATTATCGGAAAACGAGAAAAATTAAGATCCTCGCTGCCGGTTTTTCACGGTTATTATAAATTCTACGCGTTCTATTACTAAAATAATGTTATATTTATGTTTAGCGACCAAAAATACATAATATAAACTATATGCGGAGTCCGAGGAATGATGCAAACAGTTTTTTGCGTTTTTCTCGCGAAATATCGGTCCTAGCGCAAAAAGGACGTTCACTGGTGATCACTAACTTCTCATGCGGATTTCAAGTTACCTGATAAGTTTTTCGTAAAACCATGGGCATATTCGTAATCAGCGGAGCACAGTGCATTGAAAAAACTTATGCGCGTGTAAAAATAATGATTTTTCAGGAAGATATCGTAGAATTACTAAGATTATCGGAAAACGAGAAAAATTAAGATCCTCGCTGCCGGTTTTTCACGGTTATTATAAATTCTACGCGTACTATTACTAAAATAATGTTATATTTCTGTTAAGCGACCAAAAATACATAATATAAACTATATGCGGAGTCCGAGGAATGATGCAAACAGTTTTTTGCGTTTTTCTCGCGAAATATCGGTCCTAGCGCAAAAAGGACGTTCATTGGTGATCACTAACTTCTTATGCGGATTTCAAGTTACCTGATAAGTTTTTCGTAAAACCATGGGCATATTCGTAATCAGCGGAGCACAGTGCATTGAAAAAACTTATGCGCGTGTAAAAATAATGATTTTTCAGAAAGATATTGTAGAATTACTAAGATTATCGGAAAACGAGAAAAATTAAGATCCTCGCTGCCGGTTTTTCACGGTTATTATAAATTCTACGCGTACTATTACTAAAATAATGTTATATTTATGTTTAGCGACCAAAAATACATGATATAAACTATATGCGGAGTCCGAGGAATGATGCAAACAGTTTTTTGCGTTTTTCTCGCGAAATATCGGTCCTAGCGCAAAAAGGACGTTCATTTGTGATCACTTACTTCTCATGCGGATTTCAAGTTACCTGATAAGTTTTTCGTAAAACCATGGGCATATTCGTAATCAGCGGAGCACAGTGCATTGAAAAAACTTATGCGCGTGTAAAAATAATGATTTTTCAGAAAGATATCGTAGAATTACTAAAATTATCGGAAAACGACAAAAATTAAGATCCTCGCTGCCGGTTTTTCACGGTTATTATAAATTCTACGCGTACTATTACTAAAATAATGTTATATTTATGTTTAGCGACCAAAAATACATAATATAAACTATATGCGGAGTCCGAGGAATGATGCAAACAGTTTTTTGCGTTTTTCTCGCGAAATATCAGTCCTAGCGCAAAAAGGACGTTCATTTGTGATCACTAACTTCTCATGCGGATTTCAAGTTACCTGATAAGTTTTTCGTAAAACCATGGGCATATTCGTAATCAGCGGAGCACAGTGCATTGAAAAAAATTATGCGCGTGTAAAAATAATGATTTTTCAGGAAGATATCGTAGAATTACTAAAATTATCGGAAAACGAGAAAAATTAAGATCCTCGCTGCCGGTTTTTCACGGTTATTATAAATTCTACGCGTTCTATTACTAAAATAATGTTATATTTATGTTTAGCGACCAAAAATACATAATATAAACTATATGCGGAGTCCGAGGAATGATGCAAACAGTTTTTTGCGTTTTTCTCGCGAAATATCGGTCCTAGCGCAAAAAGGATGTTCACTGGTGATCACTAACTTCTCATGCGGATTTCAAGTTACCTGATAAGTTTTTCGTAAAACCATGCGCATATTCGTAATCAGCGGAGCACAGTGCATTGAAAAAACTTATGCGCGTGTAAAAATAATGATTTTTCAGAAAGATATCGTAGAATTACTAAGATTATCGGAAAACGAGAAAAATTAAGATCCTCGCTGCCGGTTTTTTACGGTTATTATAAATTCTACGCGTACTATTACTAAAATAATGTTATATTTATGTTAAGCGACCAAAAATACATAATATAAACTATATGCGGAGTCCGAGGGATGATGCAAACAGTTTTTTGCGTTTTTCTCGCGAAATATCGGTCCTAGCGCAAAAAGGACGTTCACTGGTGATCACTAACTTCTCATGCGGATTTCAAGTTACCTGATAAGTTTTTCGTAAAACCATGGGCATATTCGTAATCAGCGGAGCACAGTGCATTGAAAAAACTTATGCGCGTGTAAAAATAATGATTTTTCAGGAAGATATCGTAGAATTACTAAAATTATCGGAAAACGAGAAAAATTAAGATCCTCGCTGCCGGTTTTTCACGGTTATTATAAATTCTACGCGTTCTATTACTAAAATAATGTTATATTTATGTTTAGCGACCAAAAATACATAATATAAACTATATGCGGAGTCCGAGGAATGATGCAAACAGTTTTTTGCGTTTTTCTCGCGAAATATCGGTCCTAGCGCAAAAAGGACGTTCACTGGTGATCACTAACTTCTCATGCGGATTTCAAGTTACCTGATACGTTTTTCGTAAAACCATGGGCATATTCGTAATCAGCGGAGCACCGTGCATTGACAAAACTTGGGCGCGTGTGAAAATAATGATTTCTCAGGAAGATATCGTAGAATTACTAAGATTATCGGAAAACGAGAAAAACTAAGATCCTCGCTGCCGGTTTTTCACGGTTATTATAAATTCTACGCGTTCTATCACTGAAATAATGTTATATTCCTGTTCAGCCACCAAAAATACATAATATAAACTATATGCGGAGTTCGAGGAATGATGCAAACAGTTTTTTGCGTTTTTCTCGCGAAATATCGGTCCTAGCGCAAAAAGGACGTTCACTGGTGATCACTAACTTCTCATGCGGATTTCAAGTTACCTGATAAGTTTTTCGTAAAACCATGGGCATATTCGTAATCAGCGGAGCACAGTGCATTGAAAAAACTTATGCGCGTGTAAAAATAATGATTTTTCAGAAAGATATCGTAGAATTACTAAGATTATCGGAAAACGAGAAAAATTAAGATCCTCGCTGCCGGTTTTTCACGGTTATTATAAATTCTACGCGTACTATTACTAAAATAATGTTATATTTATGTTTAGCGACCAAAAATACATAATATAAACTATATGCGGAGTCCGAGGAATGATGCAAACAGTTTTTTGCGTTTTTCTCGCGAAATATCGGTCCTAGCGCAAAAAGGACGTTCATTTGTGATCACTTACTTCTCATGCGGATTTCAAGTTACCTGATAAGTTTTTCGTAAAACCATGGGCATATTCGTAATCAGCGGAGCACAGTGCATTGAAAAAACTTATGCGCGTGTAAAAATAATGATTTTTCAGAAAGATATCGTAGAATTACTAAGATTATCGGAAAACGAGAAAAATTAAGATCCTCGCTGCCGGTTTTTCACGGTTATTATAAATTCTACGCGTACTATTACTAAAATAATGTTATATTTATGTTTAGCGACCAAAAATACATAATATAAACTATATGCGGAGTCCGAGGAATGATGCAAACAGTTTTTTGCGTTTTTCTCGCGAAATATCGGTCCTAGCGCAAAAAGGACGTTCACTGGTGATCACTAACTTCTCATGCGGATTTCAAGTTACCTGATAAGTTTTTCGTAAAACCATGGGCATATTCGTAATCAGCGGAGCACAGTGCATTGAAAAAACTTATGCGCGTGTAAAAATAATGATTTTTCAGAAAGATATCGTAGAATTACTAAAATTATCGGAAAACGAGAAAAATTAAGATCCTCGCTGCCGGTTTTTCACGGTTATTATAAATTCTACGCGTTCTATTACTAAAATAATGTTATATTCCTGTTCAGCCACCAAAAATACATAATATAAACTATATGCGGAGTTCGAGGAATGATGCAAACAGTTTTTTGCGTTTTTCTCGCGAAATATCGGTCCTAGCGCAAAAAGGACGTTCACTGGTGATCACTAACTTCTCATGCGGATTTCAAGTTACCTGATAAGTTTTTCGTAAAACCATGGGCATATTCGTAATCAGCGGAGCACAGTGCATTGAAAAAACTTATGCGCGTGTAAAAATAATGATTGTTCAGAAAGATATCGTAGAATTACTGAGATTATCGGAAAACGAGAAAAATTAAGATCCTCGCTGCCGGTTTTTCACGGTTATTATAAATTCTACGCGTTCTATTACTAAAATAATGTTATATTTCTGTTTAGCGACCAAAAATACATAATATAAACTATATGCGGAGTCCGAGGAATGATGCAAACAGTTATTTGCGTTTTTCTCGCGAAATATCGGTCCTAGCGCAAAAAGGACGTTCATTTGTGATCACTAACTTCTCATGCGGATTTTAAGTTACGTGATAAGTTTTTCGTAAAACCATGGGCATATTCGTAATCAGCGGAGCACAGTGCATTAGAAAAACTTATGCGCGTGTAAAAATAATGATTTTTCAGAAAGATATCGTAGAATTACTAAGATTATCGGAAAACGAGAAAAATTAAGATCCTCGCTGCCGGTTTTTCACGGTTATTATAAATTCTACGCGTTCTATTACTAAAATAATGTTATATTTATGTTTAGCGACCAAAAATACATAATATAAACTATATGCGGAGTCCGAGGAATGATGCAAACAGTTTTTTGCGTTTTTCTCGCGAAATATCGGTCCTAGCGCAAAAAGGACGTTCATTTGTGATCACTAACTTCTCATGCGGATTTCAATTTACCTGATAAGTTTTTCGTAAAACCATAGGCATATTCGTAATCAGCGGAGCACCGTGCATTGAAAAAACTTGGGCGCGTGTAAAAATAATGATTTCTCAGAAAGATATCGTAGAATTACTGAGATTATCGGAAAACGAGAAAAATTAAGATCCTCGCTGCCGGTTTTTCACGGTTATTATAAATTCTACGCGTTCTATTACTAAAATAATGTTATATTTATGTTAAGCGACCAAAAATACATAATATAAACTATATGCGGAGTCCGAGGAATGATGCAAACAGTTTTATGCGTTTTTCTCGCGAAATATCGGTCCTAGCGCAAAAAGGACGTTCATTTGTGATCACTAACTTCTCATGCGGATTTCAAGTTACCTGATAAGTTTTTCGTAAAACCATGGGCATATTCGTAATCAGCGGAGCACAGTGCATTGAAAAAACTTATGCGCGTGTAAAAATAATGATTTTTCAGAAAGATGTCGTAGAATTACTAAAATTATCTGAAAACGAGGAAAATTAAGATCCTCGCTGCCGGTTTTTCACGGTTATTATAAATTCTACGCGTTCTATTACTAAAATAATGTTATATTTATGTTTAGCGACCAAAAATACATAATATAAACTATATGCGGAGTTCGAGGAATGATGCAAACAGTTTTTTGCGTTTTCCTCGCGAAATATCGGTCCTAGCGCTAAAAGGACGTTCACTGGTGATCACTAACTTCTCATGCGGATTTCAAGTTACCTGATAAGTTTTTCGTAAAACCATAGGCATATTCGTAATCAGCGGAGCACCGTGCATTGAAAAAACTTGGGCGCGTGTAAAAATAATGATTTCTCAGAAAGATATCGTAGAATTACTGAGATTATCGGAAAACGAGAAAAATTAAGATCCTCGCTGCCGGTTTTTCACGGTTATTATAAATTCTACGCGTTCTATTACTAAAATAATGTTATATTTATGTTAAGCGACCAAAAATACATAATATAAACTATATGCGGAGTCCGAGGAATGATGCAAACAGTTTTATGCGTTTTTCTCGCGAAATATCGGTCCTAGCGCAAAAAGGACGTTCATTTGTGATCACTAACTTCTCATGCGGATTTCAAGTTACCTGATAAGTTTTTCGTAAAACCATGGGCATATTCGTAATCAGCGGAGCACAGTGCATTGAAAAAACTTATGCGCGTGTAAAAATAATGATTTTTCAGAAAGATGTCGTAGAATTACTAAAATTATCTGAAAACGAGGAAAATTAAGATCCTCGCTGCCGGTTTTTCACGGTTATTATAAATTCTACGCGTTCTATTACTAAAATAATGTTATATTTATGTTTAGCGACCAAAAATACATAATATAAACTATATGCGGAGTTCGAGGAATGATGCAAACAGTTTTTTGCGTTTTCCTCGCGAAATATCGGTCCTAGCGCTAAAAGGACGTTCACTGGTGATCACTAACTTCTCATGCGGATTTCAAGTTACCTGATAAGTTTTTCGTAAAACCATGGGCATATTCGTAATCAGCGGAGCACCGTGCATTGAAAAAACTTGGGCGCGTGTGAAAATAATGATTTCTCAGGAAGATATCGTAGAATTACTAAGATTATCGGAAAACGAGAAAAATTAAGATCCTCGCTGCCGGTTTTCCACGGTTATTATAAATTCTACGCGTACTATTACTAAAATAATGTTATATTTCTGTTTAGCGACCAAAAATACATAATATAAACTATATGCGGAGTCCGAGGAATGATGCAAACAGTTTTTTGCGTTTTTCTCGCGAAATATCGGTCCTAGCGCAAAAAGGACGTTCATTTGTGATCGCTTACTTCTCATGCAGATTTCAAGTTACCTGATAAGTTTTTCGTAGAACCATGGGCATATTCGTAATCAGCGGAGCACAGTGCATTAAAAAAAATTATGCGCGTGTAAAAATAATGATTTTTCAGAAAGATATCGTAGAATTACTAAAATTATCGGAAAACGACAAAAATTAAGATCCTCGCTGCCGGTTTTTCACGGTTATTATAAATTCTACGCGTTCTATTACTAAAATAATGTTATATTTATGTTTAGCGACCAAAAATACATAATATAAACTATATGCGGAGTCCGAGGAATGATGCAAACAGTTTTTTGCGTTTTTCTCGCGAAATATCGGTCCTAGCGCAAAAAGGACGTTCACTGGTGATCACTAACTTCTCATGCGGATTTCAAGTTACCTGATAAGTTTTTCGTAAAACCATGGGCATATTCGTAATCAGCGGAGCACAGTGCATTAGAAAAACTTATGCGCGTGTAAAAATAATGATTTTTCAGAAAGATATCGTAGAATTACTAAGATTATCGGAAAACGAGAAAAATTAAGATCCTCGCTGCCGGTTTTTCACGGTTATTATAAATTCTACGCGTACTATTACTAAAATAATGTTATATTTATGTTTAGCGACCAAAAATACATAATATAAACTATATGCGGAGTCCGAGGAATGATGCAAACAGTTTTTTGCGTTTTTCTCGCGAAATATCGGTCCTAGCGCAAAAAGGACGTTCATTTGTGATCACTTACTTCTCATGCGGATTTCAAGTTACCTGATAAGTTTTTCGTAAAACCATGGGCATATTCGTAATCAGCGGAGCACAGTGCATTGAAAAAACTTATGCGCGTGTAAAAATAATGATTTTTCAGAAAGATATCGTAGAATTACTAAAATTATCGGAAAACGACAAAAATTAAGATCCTCGCTGCCGGTTTTTCACGGTTATTATAAATTCTACGCGTTCTATTACTAAAATAATGTTATATTTCTGTTTAGCGACCAAAAATACATAATATAAACTATATGCGGAGTCCGAGGAATGATGCAAACAGTTTTTTGCGTTTTTCTCGCGAAATATCGGTCCTAGCGCAAAAAGGACGTTCATTGGTGATCACTAACTTCTTATGCGGATTTCAAGTTACCTGATAAGTTTTTCGTAAAACCATGGGCATATTCGTATTCAGCGGAGCACAGTGCATTGAAAAAACTTATGCGCGTGTAAAAATAATGATTTTTCAGAAAGATATTGTAGAATTACTAAGATTATCGGAAAACGAGAAAAATTAAGATCCTCGCTGCCGGTTTTTCACGGTTATTATAAATTCTACGCGTACTATTACTAAAATAATGTTATATTTATGTTTAGCGACCAAAAATACATGATATAAACTATATGCGGAGTCCGAGGAATGATGCAAACAGTTTTTTGCGTTTTTCTCGCGAAATATCGGTCCTAGCGCAAAAAGGACGTTCATTTGTGATCACTTACTTCTCATGCGGATTTCAAGTTACCTGATAAGTTTTTCGTAAAACCATGGGCATATTCGTAATCAGCGGAGCACAGTGCATTGAAAAAACTTATGCGCGTGTAATAATAATGATTTTTCAGAAAGATATCGTAGAATTACTAAAATTATCGGAAAACGACAAAAATTAAGATCCTCGCTGCCGGTTTTTCACGGTTATTATAAATTCTACGCGTACTATTACTAAAATAATGTTATATTTATGTTTAGCGACCAAAAATACATAATATAAACTATATGCGGAGTCCGAGGAATGATGCAAACAGTTTTTTGCGTTTTTCTCGCGAAATATCGGTCCTAGCGCAAAAAGGACGTTCATTTGTGATCACTAACTTCTCATGCGGATTTCAAGTTACCTGATAAGTTTTTCGTAAAACCATGGGCATATTCGTAATCAGCGGAGCACAGTGCATTGAAAAAAATTATGCGCGTGTAAAAATAATGATTTTTCAGGAAGATATCGTAGAATTACTAAAATTATCGGAAAACGAGAAAAATTAAGATCCTCGCTGCCGGTTTTTCACGGTTATTATAAATTCTACGCGTTCTATTACTAAAATAATGTTATATTTATGTTTAGCGACCAAAAATACATAATATAAACTATATGCGGAGTCCGAGGAATGATGCAAACAGTTTTTTGCGTTTTTCTCGCGAAATATCGGTCCTAGCGCAAAAAGGACGTTCACTGGTGATCACTAACTTCTCATGCGGATTTCAAGTTACCTGATAAGTTTTTCGTAAAACCATGGGCATATTCGTAATCAGCGGAGCACAGTGCATTGAAAAAACTTATGCGCGTGTAAAAATAATGATTTTTCAGGAAGATATCGTAGAATTACTAAGATTATCGGAAAACGAGAAAAATTAAGATCCTCGCTGCCGGTTTTTCACGGTTATTATAAATTCTACGCGTACTATTACTAAAATAATGTTATATTTCTGTTAAGCGACCAAAAATACATAATATAAACTATATGCGGAGTCCGAGGAATGATGCAAACAGTTTTTTGCGTTTTTCTCGCGAAATATCGGTCCTAGCGCAAAAAGGACGTTCATTGGTGATCACTAACTTCTTATGCGGATTTCAAGTTACCTGATAAGTTTTTCGTAAAACCATGGGCATATTCGTAATCAGCGGAGCACAGTGCATTGAAAAAACTTATGCGCGTGTAAAAATAATGATTTTTCAGAAAGATATTGTAGAATTACTAAGATTATCGGAAAACGAGAAAAATTAAGATCCTCGCTGCCGGTTTTTCACGGTTATTATAAATTCTACGCGTACTATTACTAAAATAATGTTATATTTATGTTTAGCGACCAAAAATACATGATATAAACTATATGCGGAGTCCGAGGAATGATGCAAACAGTTTTTTGCGTTTTTCTCGCGAAATATCGGTCCTAGCGCAAAAAGGACGTTCATTTGTGATCACTTACTTCTCATGCGGATTTCAAGTTACCTGATAAGTTTTTCGTAAAACCATGGGCATATTCGTAATCAGCGGAGCACAGTGCATTGAAAAAACTTATGCGCGTGTAAAAATAATGATTTTTCAGAAAGATATCGTAGAATTACTAAAATTATCGGAAAACGACAAAAATTAAGATCCTCGCTGCCGGTTTTTCACGGTTATTATAAATTCTACGCGTACTATTACTAAAATAATGTTATATTTATGTTTAGCGACCAAAAATACATAATATAAACTATATGCGGAGTCCGAGGAATGATGCAAACAGTTTTTTGCGTTTTTCTCGCGAAATATCAGTCCTAGCGCAAAAAGGACGTTCATTTGTGATCACTAACTTCTCATGCGGATTTCAAGTTACCTGATAAGTTTTTCGTAAAACCATGGGCATATTCGTAATCAGCGGAGCACAGTGCATTGAAAAAAATTATGCGCGTGTAAAAATAATGATTTTTCAGGAAGATATCGTAGAATTACTAAAATTATCGGAAAACGAGAAAAATTAAGATCCTCGCTGCCGGTTTTTCACGGTTATTATAAATTCTACGCGTTCTATTACTAAAATAATGTTATATTTATGTTTAGCGACCAAAAATACATAATATAAACTATATGCGGAGTCCGAGGAATGATGCAAACAGTTTTTTGCGTTTTTCTCGCGAAATATCGGTCCTAGCGCAAAAAGGATGTTCACTGGTGATCACTAACTTCTCATGCGGATTTCAAGTTACCTGATAAGTTTTTCGTAAAACCATGCGCATATTCGTAATCAGCGGAGCACAGTGCATTGAAAAAACTTATGCGCGTGTAAAAATAATGATTTTTCAGAAAGATATCGTAGAATTACTAAGATTATCGGAAAACGAGAAAAATTAAGATCCTCGCTGCCGGTTTTTTACGGTTATTATAAATTCTACGCGTACTATTACTAAAATAATGTTATATTTATGTTAAGCGACCAAAAATACATAATATAAACTATATGCGGAGTCCGAGGGATGATGCAAACAGTTTTTTGCGTTTTTCTCGCGAAATATCGGTCCTAGCGCAAAAAGGACGTTCACTGGTGATCACTAACTTCTCATGCGGATTTCAAGTTACCTGATAAGTTTTTCGTAAAACCATGGGCATATTCGTAATCAGCGGAGCACAGTGCATTGAAAAAACTTATGCGCGTGTAAAAATAATGATTTTTCAGAAAGATATCGTAGAATTACTAAAATTATCGGAAAACGAGAAAAATTAAGATCCTCGCTGCCGGTTTTTCACGGTTATTATAAATTCTACGCGTTCTATTACTAAAATAATGTTATATTTATGTTTAGCGACCAAAAATACATAATATAAACTATATGCGGAGTCCGAGGAATGATGCAAACAGTTTTTTTGCGTTTTTCTCGCGAAATATCGGTCCTAGCGCAAAAAGGACGTTCACTGGTGATCACTAACTTCTCATGCGGATTTCAAGTTACCTGATAAGTTTTTCGTAAAACCATGGGCATATTCGTAATCAGCGGAGCACAGTGCATTGAAAAAACTCATGCGCGTGTAAAAATAATGATTTTTCAGAAAGATATCGTAGAATTACTAAAATTATCGGAAAACGACAAAAATTAAGATCCTCGCTGCCGGTTTTTCACGGTTATTATAAATTCTACGCGTTCTATTACTAAAATAATGTTATATTTCTGTTTAGCGACCAAAAATACATAATATAAACTATATGCGGAGTCCGAGGAATGATGCAAACAGTTTTTTGCGTTTTTCTCGCGAAATATCGGTCCTAGCGCAAAAAGGACGTTCATTTGTGATCACTTACTTCTCATGCGGATTTCAAGTTACCTGATAAGTTTTTCGTAAAACCATGGGCATATTCGTAATCAGCGGAGCACAGTGCATTGAAAAAACTTATGCGCGTGTAAAAATAATGATTTTTCAGAAAGATATCGTAGAATTACTAAAATTATCGGAAAACGACAAAAATTAAGATCCTCGCTGCCGGTTTTTCACGGTTATTATAAATTCTACGCGTACTATTACTAAAATAATGTTATATTTATGTTTAGCGACCAAAAATACATAATATAAACTATATGCGGAGTCCGAGGAATGATGCAAACAGTTTTTTGCGTTTTTCTCGCGAAATATCGGTCCTAGCGCAAAAAGGACGTTCATTTGTGATCACTAACTTCTCATGCGGATTTCAAGTTACCTGATAAGTTTTTCGTAAAACCATGGGCATATTCGTAATCAGCGGAGCACAGTGCATTGAAAAAAATTATGCGCGTGTAAAAATAATGATTTTTCAGGAAGATATCGTAGAATTACTAAAATTATCGGAAAACGAGAAAAATTAAGATCCTCGCTGCCGGTTTTTCACGGTTATTATAAATTCTACGCGTTCTATTACTAAAATAATGTTATATTTATGTTTAGCGACCAAAAATACATAATATAAACTATATGCGGAGTCCGAGGAATGATGCAAACAGTTTTTTGCGTTTTTCTCGCGAAATATCGGTCCTAGCGCAAAAAGGATGTTCACTGGTGATCACTAACTTCTCATGCGGATTTCAAGTTACCTGATAAGTTTTTCGTAAAACCATGGGCATATTCGTAATCAGCGGAGCACAGTGCATTGAAAAAACTTATGCGCGTGTAAAAATAATGATTTTTCAGGAAGATATCGTAGAATTACTAAGATTATCGGAAAACGAGAAAAATTAAGATCCTCGCTGCCGGTTTTTTACGGTTATTATAAATTCTACGCGTACTATTACTAAAATAATGTTATATTTATGTTTAGCGACCAAAAATACATAATATAAACTATATGCGGAGTCCGAGGAATGATGCAAACAGTTTTTTGCGTTTTTCTCGCGAAATATCGGTCCTAGCGCAAAAAGGACGTTCACTGGTGATCACTAACTTCTCATGCGGATTTCAAGTTACCTGATAAGTTTTTCGTAAAACCATGGGCATATTCGTAATCAGCGGAGCACAGTGCATTGAAAAAACTTATGCGCGTGTAAAAATAATGATTTTTCAGAAAGATATCGTAGAATTACTAAAATTATCGGAAAACGAGAAAAATTAAGATCCTCGCTGCCGGTTTTTCACGGTTATTATAAATTCTACGCGTTCTATTACTAAAATAATGTTATATTTATGTTTAGCGACCAAAAATACATAATATAAACTATATGCGGAGTCCGAGGAATGATGCAAACAGTTTTTTGCGTTTTTCTCGCGAAATATCGGTCCTAGCGCAAAAAGGACGTTCACTGGTGATCACTAACTTCTCATGCGGATTTCAAGTTACCTGATAAGTTTTTCGTAAAACCATGGGCATATTCGTAATCAGCGGAGCACAGTGCATTGAAAAAACTCATGCGCGTGTAAAAATAATGATTTTTCAGAAAGATATCGTAGAATTACTAAAATTATCGGAAAACGAGAAAAATTAAGATCCTCGCTGCCGGTTTTTCACGGTTATTATAAATTCTACGCGTTCTATTACTAAAATAATGTTATATTTATGTTTAGCGACCAAAAATACATAATATAAACTATATGCGGAGTCCGAGGAATGATGCAAACAGTTTTTTGCGTTTTTCTCGCGAAATATCGGTCCTAGCGCAAAAAGGACGTTCATTTGTGATCACTAACTTCTCATGCGGATTTCAAGTTACCTGATAAGTTTTTCGTAAAACCATGCGCATATTCGTAATCAGCGGAGCACAGTGCATTGAAAAAACTTATGCGCGTGTAAAAATAATGATTTTTCAGGAAGATATCGTAGAATTACTAAGATTATCGGAAAACGAGAAAAATTAAGATCCTCGCTGCCGGTTTTTTACGGTTATTATAAATTCTACGCGTACTATTACTAAAATAATGTTATATTTATGTTTAGCGACCAAAAATACATAATATAAACTATATGCGGAGTCCGAGGAATGATGCAAACAGTTTTTTGCGTTTTTCTCGCGAAATATCGGTCCTAGCGCAAAAAGGACGTTCACTGGTGATCACTAACTTCTCATGCGGATTTCAAGTTACCTGATAAGTTTTTCGTAAAACCATGGGCATATTCGTAATCAGCGGAGCACAGTGCATTGAAAAAACTTATGCGCGTGTAAAAATAATGATTTTTCAGAAAGATATCGTAGAATTACTAAGATTATCGGAAAACGAGAAAAATTAAGATCCTCGCTGCCGGTTTTTCACGGTTATTATAAATTCTACGCGTACTATTACTAAAATAATGTTATATTTATGTTTAGCGACCAAAAATACATAATATAAACTATATGCGGAGTCCGAGGAATGATGCAAACAGTTTTTTGCGTTTTTCTCGCGAAATATCGGTCCTAGCGCAAAAAGGACGTTCATTTGTGATCACTTACTTCTCATGCGGATTTCAAGTTACCTGATAAGTTTTTCGTAAAACCATGGGCATATTCGTAATCAGCGGAGCACAGTGCATTGAAAAAACTTATGCGCGTGTAAAAATAATGATTTTTCAGAAAGATATCGTAGAATTACTAAAATTATCGGAAAACGACAAAAATTAAGATCCTCGCTGCCGGTTTTTCACGGTTATTATAAATTCTACGCGTTCTATTACTAAAATAATGTTATATTTATGTTTAGCGACCAAAAATACATAATATAAACTATATGCGGAGTCCGAGGAATGATGCAAACAGTTTTTTGCGTTTTTCTCGCGAAATATCGGTCCTAGCGCAAAAAGGACGTTCATTTGTGATCACTTACTTCTCATGCGGATTTCAAGTTACCTGATAAGTTTTTCGTAAAACCATGGGCATATTCGTAATCAGCGGAGCACAGTGCATTGAAAAAACTTATGCGCGTGTAAAAATAATGATTTTTCAGAAAGATATCGTAGAATTACTAAAATTATCGGAAAACGAGAAAAAATAAGATCCTCGCTGCCGGTTTTTCACGGTTATTATAAATTCTACGCGTTCTATTACTAAAATAATGTTATATTTATGTTTAGCGACCAAAAATACATAATATAAACTATATGCGGAGTCCGAGGAATGATGCAAACAGTTTTTTGCGTTTTTCTCGCGAAATATCGGTCCTAGCGCAAAAAGGACGTTCATTTGTGATCACTAACTTCTCATGCGGATTTCAATTTACCTGATAAGTTTTTCGTAAAACCATAGGCATATTCGTAATCAGCGGAGCACCGTGCATTGAAAAAACTTGGGCGCGTGTAAAAATAATGATTTCTCAGAAAGATATCGTAGAATTACTGAGATTATCGGAAAACGAGAAAAATTAAGATCCTCGCTGCCGGTTTTTCACGGTTATTATAAATTCTACGCGTTCTATTACTAAAATAATGTTATATTTATGTTTAGCGACCAAAAATACATAATATAAACTATATGCGGAGTCCGAGGAATGATGCAAACAGTTTTATGCGTTTTTCTCGCGAAATATCGGTCCTAGCGCAAAAAGGACGTTCATTTGTGATCACTAACTTCTCATGCGGATTTCAAGTTACCTGATAAGTTTTTCGTAAAACCATGGGCATATTCGTAATCAGCGGAGCACAGTGCATTGAAAAAACTTATGCGCGTGTAAAAATAATGATTTTTCAGAAAGATATCGTAGAATTACTAAAATTATCTGAAAACGAGGAAAATTAAGATCCTCGCTGCCGGTTTTTCACGGTTATTATAAATTCTACGCGTTCTATTACTAAAATAATGTTATATTTATGTTTAGCGACCAAAAATACATAATATAAACTATATGCGGAGTTCGAGGAATGATGCAAACAGTTTTTTGCGTTTTCCTCGCGAAATATCGGTCCTAGCGCTAAAAGGACGTTCACTGGTGATCACTAACTTCTCATGCGGATTTCAAGTTACCTGATAAGTTTTTCGTAAAACCATGGGCATATTCGTAATCAGCGGAGCACCGTGCATTGAAAAAACTTGGGCGCGTGTGAAAATAATGATTTCTCAGGAAGATATCGTAGAATTACTAAGATTATCGGAAAACGAGAAAAATTAAGATCCTCGCTGCCGGTTTTTCACGGTTATTATAAATTCTACGCGTTCTATTACTAAAATAATGTTATATTTATGTTTAGCGACCAAAAATACATAATATAAACTATATGCGGAGTCCGAGGAATGATGCAAACAGTTTTTTGCGTTTTTCTCGCGAAATATCGGTCCTAGCGCAAAAAGGACGTTCATTTGTGATCACTAACTTCTCATGCGGATTTCAATTTACCTGATAAGTTTTTCGTAAAACCATAGGCATATTCGTAATCAGCGGAGCACCGTGCATTGAAAAAACTTGGGCGCGTGTAAAAATAATGATTTCTCAGAAAGATATCGTAGAATTACTGAGATTATCGGAAAACGAGAAAAATTAAGATCCTCGCTGCCGGTTTTTCACGGTTATTATAAATTCTACGCGTTCTATTACTAAAATAATGTTATATTTATGTTTAGCGACCAAAAATACATAATATAAACTATATGCGGAGTCCGAGGAATGATGCAAACAGTTTTATGCGTTTTTCTCGCGAAATATCGGTCCTAGCGCAAAAAGGACGTTCATTTGTGATCACTAACTTCTCATGCGGATTTCAAGTTACCTGATAAGTTTTTCGTAAAACCATGGGCATATTCGTAATCAGCGGAGCACAGTGCATTGAAAAAACTTATGCGCGTGTAAAAATAATGATTTTTCAGAAAGATATCGTAGAATTACTAAAATTATCTGAAAACGAGGAAAATTAAGATCCTCGCTGCCGGTTTTTCACGGTTATTATAAATTCTACGCGTTCTATTACTAAAATAATGTTATATTTATGTTTAGCGACCAAAAATACATAATATAAACTATATGCGGAGTTCGAGGAATGATGCAAACAGTTTTTTGCGTTTTCCTCGCGAAATATCGGTCCTAGCGGTAAAAGGACGTTCACTGGTGATCACTAACTTCTCATGCGGATTTCAAGTTACCTGATAAGTTTTTCGTAAAACCATGGGCATATTCGTAATCAGCGGAGCACCGTGCATTGAAAAAACTTGGGCGCGTGTGAAAATAATGATTTCTCAGGAAGATATCGTAGAATTACTAAGATTATCGGAAAACGAGAAAAATTAAGATCCTCGCTGCCGGTTTTTCACGGTTATTATAAATTCTACGCGTACTATTACTAAAATAATGTTATATTTCTGTTTAGCGACCAAAAATACATAATATAAACTATATGCGGAGTCCGAGGAATGATGCAAACAGTTTTTTGCGTTTTTCTCGCGAAATATCGGTCCTAGCGCAAAAAGGACGTTCATTTGTGATCACTTACTCCTCATGCGGATTTCAAGTTACCTGATAAGTTTTTCGTAAAACCATGGGCATATTCGTAATCAGCGGAGCACAGTGCATTAAAAAAAATTATGCGCGTGTAAAAATAATGATTTTTCAGAAAGATATCGTAGAATTACTAAAATTATCGGAAAACGACAAAAATTAAGATCCTCGCTGCCGGTTTTTCACGGTTATTATAAATTCTACGCGTTCTATTACTAAAATAATGTTATATTTATGTTTAGCGACCAAAAATACATAATATAAACTATATGCGGAGTCCGAGGAATGATGCAAACAGTTTTTTGCGTTTTTCTCGCGAAATATCGGTCCTAGCGCAAAAAGGATGTTCACTGGTGATCACTAACTTCTCATGCGGATTTCAAGTTACCTGATAAGTTTTTCGTAAAACCATGGGCATATTCGTAATCAGCGGAGCACAGTGCATTGAAAAAACTTATGCGCGTGTAAAAATAATGATTTTTCAGGAAGATATCGTAGAATTACTAAGATTATCGGAAAACGAGAAAAATTAAGATCCTCGCTGCCGGTTTTTTACGGTTATTATAAATTCTACGCGTACTATTACTAAAATAATGTTATATTTATGTTTAGCGACCAAAAATACATAATATAAACTATATGCGGAGTCCGAGGAATGATGCAAACAGTTTTTTGCGTTTTTCTCGCGAAATATCGGTCCTAGCGCAAAAAGGACGTTCACTGGTGATCACTAACTTCTCATGCGGATTTCAAGTTACCTGATAAGTTTTTCGTAAAACCATGGGCATATTCGTAATCAGCGGAGCACAGTGCATTGAAAAAACTTATGCGCGTGTAAAAATAATGATTTTTCAGAAAGATATCGTAGAATTACTAAAATTATCGGAAAACGAGAAAAATTAAGATCCTCGCTGCCGGTTTTTCACGGTTATTATAAATTCTACGCGTTCTATTACTAAAATAATGTTATATTTATGTTTAGCGACCAAAAATACATAATATAAACTATATGCGGAGTCCGAGGAATGATGCAAACAGTTTTTTGCGTTTTTCTCGCGAAATATCGGTCCTAGCGCAAAAAGGACGTTCACTGGTGATCACTAACTTCTCATGCGGATTTCAAGTTACCTGATAAGTTTTTCGTAAAACCATGGGCATATTCGTAATCAGCGGAGCACAGTGCATTGAAAAAACTCATGCGCGTGTAAAAATAATGATTTTTCAGAAAGATATCGTAGAATTACTAAAATTATCGGAAAACGAGAAAAATTAAGATCCTCGCTGCCGGTTTTTCACGGTTATTATAAATTCTACGCGTTCTATTACTAAAATAATGTTATATTTATGTTTAGCGACCAAAAATACATAATATAAACTATATGCGGAGTCCGAGGAATGATGCAAACAGTTTTTTGCGTTTTTCTCGCGAAATATCGGTCCTAGCGCAAAAAGGACGTTCATTTGTGATCACTAACTTCTCATGCGGATTTCAAGTTACCTGATAAGTTTTTCGTAAAACCATGCGCATATTCGTAATCAGCGGAGCACAGTGCATTGAAAAAACTTATGCGCGTGTAAAAATAATGATTTTTCAGGAAGATATCGTAGAATTACTAAGATTATCGGAAAACGAGAAAAATTAAGATCCTCGCTGCCGGTTTTTTACGGTTATTATAAATTCTACGCGTACTATTACTAAAATAATGTTATATTTATGTTTAGCGACCAAAAATACATAATATAAACTATATGCGGAGTCCGAGGAATGATGCAAACAGTTTTTTGCGTTTTTCTCGCGAAATATCGGTCCTAGCGCAAAAAGGACGTTCACTGGTGATCACTAACTTCTCATGCGGATTTCAAGTTACCTGATAAGTTTTTCGTAAAACCATGGGCATATTCGTAATCAGCGGAGCACAGTGCATTGAAAAAACTTATGCGCGTGTAAAAATAATGATTTTTCAGAAAGATATCGTAGAATTACTAAGATTATCGGAAAACGAGAAAAATTAAGATCCTCGCTGCCGGTTTTTCACGGTTATTATAAATTCTACGCGTACTATTACTAAAATAATGTTATATTTATGTTTAGCGACCAAAAATACATAATATAAACTATATGCGGAGTCCGAGGAATGATGCAAACAGTTTTTTGCGTTTTTCTCGCGAAATATCGGTCCTAGCGCAAAAAGGACGTTCATTTGTGATCACTTACTTCTCATGCGGATTTCAAGTTACCTGATAAGTTTTTCGTAAAACCATGGGCATATTCGTAATCAGCGGAGCACAGTGCATTGAAAAAACTTATGCGCGTGTAAAAATAATGATTTTTCAGAAAGATATCGTAGAATTACTAAAATTATCGGAAAACGACAAAAATTAAGATCCTCGCTGCCGGTTTTTCACGGTTATTATAAATTCTACGCGTTCTATTACTAAAATAATGTTATATTTATGTTTAGCGACCAAAAATACATAATATAAACTATATGCGGAGTCCGAGGAATGATGCAAACAGTTTTTTGCGTTTTTCTCGCGAAATATCGGTCCTAGCGCAAAAAGGACGTTCATTTGTGATCACTTACTTCTCATGCGGATTTCAAGTTACCTGATAAGTTTTTCGTAAAACCATGGGCATATTCGTAATCAGCGGAGCACAGTGCATTGAAAAAACTTATGCGCGTGTAAAAATAATGATTTTTCAGAAAGATATCGTAGAATTACTAAAATTATCGGAAAACGAGAAAAAATAAGATCCTCGCTGCCGGTTTTTCACGGTTATTATAAATTCTACGCGTTCTATTACTAAAATAATGTTATATTTATGTTTAGCGACCAAAAATACATAATATAAACTATATGCGGAGTCCGAGGAATGATGCAAACAGTTTTTTGCGTTTTTCTCGCGAAATATCGGTCCTAGCGCAAAAAGGACGTTCATTTGTGATCACTAACTTCTCATGCGGATTTCAATTTACCTGATAAGTTTTTCGTAAAACCATAGGCATATTCGTAATCAGCGGAGCACCGTGCATTGAAAAAACTTGGGCGCGTGTAAAAATAATGATTTCTCAGAAAGATATCGTAGAATTACTGAGATTATCGGAAAACGAGAAAAATTAAGATCCTCGCTGCCGGTTTTTCACGGTTATTATAAATTCTACGCGTTCTATTACTAAAATAATGTTATATTTATGTTTAGCGACCAAAAATACATAATATAAACTATATGCGGAGTCCGAGGAATGATGCAAACAGTTTTATGCGTTTTTCTCGCGAAATATCGGTCCTAGCGCAAAAAGGACGTTCATTTGTGATCACTAACTTCTCATGCGGATTTCAAGTTACCTGATAAGTTTTTCGTAAAACCATGGGCATATTCGTAATCAGCGGAGCACAGTGCATTGAAAAAACTTATGCGCGTGTAAAAATAATGATTTTTCAGAAAGATATCGTAGAATTACTAAAATTATCTGAAAACGAGGAAAATTAAGATCCTCGCTGCCGGTTTTTCACGGTTATTATAAATTCTACGCGTTCTATTACTAAAATAATGTTATATTTATGTTTAGCGACCAAAAATACATAATATAAACTATATGCGGAGTTCGAGGAATGATGCAAACAGTTTTTTGCGTTTTCCTCGCGAAATATCGGTCCTAGCGCTAAAAGGACGTTCACTGGTGATCACTAACTTCTCATGCGGATTTCAAGTTACCTGATAAGTTTTTCGTAAAACCATGGGCATATTCGTAATCAGCGGAGCACCGTGCATTGAAAAAACTTGGGCGCGTGTGAAAATAATGATTTCTCAGGAAGATATCGTAGAATTACTAAGATTATCGGAAAACGAGAAAAATTAAGATCCTCGCTGCCGGTTTTTCACGGTTATTATAAATTCTACGCGTTCTATTACTAAAATAATGTTATATTTATGTTTAGCGACCAAAAATACATAATATAAACTATATGCGGAGTCCGAGGAATGATGCAAACAGTTTTTTGCGTTTTTCTCGCGAAATATCGGTCCTAGCGCAAAAAGGACGTTCATTTGTGATCACTAACTTCTCATGCGGATTTCAATTTACCTGATAAGTTTTTCGTAAAACCATAGGCATATTCGTAATCAGCGGAGCACCGTGCATTGAAAAAACTTGGGCGCGTGTAAAAATAATGATTTCTCAGAAAGATATCGTAGAATTACTGAGATTATCGGAAAACGAGAAAAATTAAGATCCTCGCTGCCGGTTTTTCACGGTTATTATAAATTCTACGCGTTCTATTACTAAAATAATGTTATATTTATGTTTAGCGACCAAAAATACATAATATAAACTATATGCGGAGTCCGAGGAATGATGCAAACAGTTTTATGCGTTTTTCTCGCGAAATATCGGTCCTAGCGCAAAAAGGACGTTCATTTGTGATCACTAACTTCTCATGCGGATTTCAAGTTACCTGATAAGTTTTTCGTAAAACCATGGGCATATTCGTAATCAGCGGAGCACAGTGCATTGAAAAAACTTATGCGCGTGTAAAAATAATGATTTTTCAGAAAGATATCGTAGAATTACTAAAATTATCTGAAAACGAGGAAAATTAAGATCCTCGCTGCCGGTTTTTCACGGTTATTATAAATTCTACGCGTTCTATTACTAAAATAATGTTATATTTATGTTTAGCGACCAAAAATACATAATATAAACTATATGCGGAGTTCGAGGAATGATGCAAACAGTTTTTTGCGTTTTCCTCGCGAAATATCGGTCCTAGCGGTAAAAGGACGTTCACTGGTGATCACTAACTTCTCATGCGGATTTCAAGTTACCTGATAAGTTTTTCGTAAAACCATGGGCATATTCGTAATCAGCGGAGCACCGTGCATTGAAAAAACTTGGGCGCGTGTGAAAATAATGATTTCTCAGGAAGATATCGTAGAATTACTAAGATTATCGGAAAACGAGAAAAATTAAGATCCTCGCTGCCGGTTTTTCACGGTTATTATAAATTCTACGCGTACTATTACTAAAATAATGTTATATTTCTGTTTAGCGACCAAAAATACATAATATAAACTATATGCGGAGTCCGAGGAATGATGCAAACAGTTTTTTGCGTTTTTCTCGCGAAATATCGGTCCTAGCGCAAAAAGGACGTTCATTTGTGATCACTTACTCCTCATGCGGATTTCAAGTTACCTGATAAGTTTTTCGTAAAACCATGGGCATATTCGTAATCAGCGGAGCACAGTGCATTAAAAAAAATTATGCGCGTGTAAAAATAATGATTTTTCAGAAAGATATCGTAGAATTACTAAAATTATCGGAAAACGACAAAAATTAAGATCCTCGCTGCCGGTTTTTCACGGTTATTATAAATTCTACGCGTTCTATTACTAAAATAATGTTATATTTATGTTTAGCGACCAAAAATACATAATATAAACTATATGCGGAGTCCGAGGAATGATGCAAACAGTTTTTTGCGTTTTTCTCGCGAAATATCGGTCCTAGCGCAAAAAGGACGTTCACTGGTGATCACTAACTTCTCATGCGGATTTCAAGTTACCTGATAAGTTTTTCGTAAAACCATGGGCATATTCGTAATCAGCGGAGCACAGTGCATTGAAAAAACTTATGCGCGTGTAAAAATAATGATTTTTCAGAAAGATATCGTAGAATTACTAAAATTATCGGAAAACGACAAAAATTAAGATCCTCGCTGCCGGTTTTTCACGGTTATTATAAATTCTACGCGTTCTATTACTAAAATAATGTTATATTTCTGTTTAGCGACCAAAAATACATAATATAAACTATATGCGGAGTCCGAGGAATGATGCAAACAGTTTTTTGCGTTTTTCTCGCGAAATATCGGTCCTAGCGCAAAAAGGACGTTCATTGGTGATCACTAACTTCTTATGCGGATTTCAAGTTACCTGATAAGTTTTTCGTAAAACCATGGGCATATTCGTAATCAGCGGAGCACAGTGCATTGAAAAAACTTATGCGCGTGTAAAAATAATGATTTTTCAGAAAGATATTGTAGAATTACTAAGATTATCGGAAAACGAGAAAAATTAAGATCCTCGCTGCCGGTTTTTCACGGTTATTATAAATTCTACGCGTACTATTACTAAAATAATGTTATATTTATGTTTAGCGACCAAAAATACATGATATAAACTATATGCGGAGTCCGAGGAATGATGCAAACAGTTTTTTGCGTTTTTCTCGCGAAATATCGGTTCTAGCGCAAAAAGGACGTTCATTTGTGATCACTTACTTCTCATGCGGATTTCAAGTTACCTGATAAGTTTTTCGTAAAACCATGCGCATATTCGTAATCAGCGGAGCACAGTGCATTGAAAAAACTTATGCGCGTGTAAAAATAATGATTTTTCAGGAAGATATCGTAGAATTACTAAGATTATCGGAAAACGAGAAAAATTAAGATCCTCGCTGCCGGTTTTTTACGGTTATTATAAATTCTACGCGTACTATTACTAAAATAATGTTATATTTATGTTTAGCGACCAAAAATACATAATATAAACTATATGCGGAGTCCGAGGAATGATGCAAACAGTTTTTTGCGTTTTTCTCGCGAAATATCGGTCCTAGCGCAAAAAGGACGTTCACTGGTGATCACTAACTTCTCATGCGGATTTCAAGTTACCTGATAAGTTTTTCGTAAAACCATGGGCATATTCGTAATCAGCGGAGCACAGTGCATTGAAAAAACTTATGCGCGTGTAAAAATAATGATTTTTCAGAAAGATATCGTAGAATTACTAAAATTATCGGAAAACGACAAAAATTAAGATCCTCGCTGCCGGTTTTTCACGGTTATTATAAATTCTACGCGTACTATTACTAAAATAATGTTATATTTATGTTTAGCGACCAAAAATACATAATATAAACTATATGCGGAGTCCGAGGAATGATGCAAACAGTTTTTTGCGTTTTTCTCGCGAAATATCGGTCCTAGCGCAAAAAAGACGTTCATTTGTGATCACTAACTTCTCATGCGGATTTCAAGTTACCTGATAAGTTTTTCGTAAAACCATAGGCATATTCGTAATCAGCGGAGCACAGTGCATTGAAAAAAATTATGCGCGTGTAAAAATAATGATTTTTCAGGAAGATATCGTAGAATTACTAAAATTATCGGAAAACGAGAAAAATTAAGATCCTCGCTGCCGGTTTTTCACGGTTATTATAAATTCTACGCGTACTATTACTAAAATAATGTTATATTTATGTTTAGCGACCAAAAATACATAATATAAACTATATGCGGAGTCCGAGGAATGATGCAAACAGTTTTTTGCGTTTTTCTCGCGAAATATCGGTCCTAGCGCAAAAAGGACGTTCACTGGTGATCACTAACTTCTCATGCGGATTTCAAGTTACCTGATAAGTTTTTCGTAAAACCATGGGCATATTTGTAATCAGCGGAGCACAGTGCATTGAAAAAACTTATGCGCGTGTAAAAATAATGATTTTTCAGAAAGATATCGTAGAATTACTAAGATTATCGGAAAACGAGAAAAATTAAGATCCTCGCTGCCGGTTTTTCACGGTTATTATAAATTCTACGCGTACTATTACTAAAATAATGTTATATTTATGTTTAGCGACCAAAAATACATAATATAAACTATATGCGGAGTCCGAGGAATGATGCAAACAGTTTTTTGCGTTTTTCTCGCGAAATATCGGTCCTAGCGCAAAAAGGACGTTCATTGGTGATCACTAACTTCTCATGCGGATTTCAAGTTACCTTATAAGTTTTTCGTAAAACCATGGGCATATTCGTAATCAGCAGAGCACCGTGCATTGACAAAACTTGGGCGCGTGTGAAAATAATGATTTCTCAGGAAGATATCGTAGAATTACTAAGATTATCGGAAAACGAGAAAAACTAAGATCCTCGCTGCCGGTTTTTCACGGTTATTATAAATTCTACGCGTTCTATCACTAAAATAATGTTATATTCCTGTTCAGCCACCAAAAATACATAATATAAACTATATGCGGAGTCCGAGGAATGATGCAAACAGTTTTTTGCGTTTTTCTCGCGAAATATCGGTCCTAGCGCAAAAAGGACGTTCACTGGTGATCACTAACTTCTCATGCGGATTTCAAGTTACCTGATAAGTTTTTCGTAAAACCATGGGCATATTCGTAATCAGCGGAGCACAGTGCATTGAAAAAACTTATGCGCGTGTAAAAATAATGATTGTTCAGAAAGATATCGTAGAATTACTAAGATTATCGGAAAACGAGAAAAATTAAGATCCTCGCTGCCGGTTTTTCACGGTTATTATAAATTCTACGCGTTCTATTACTAAAATAATGTTATATTTATGTTTAGCGACCAAAAATACATAATATAAACTATATGCGGAGTCCGAGGAATGATGCAAACAGTTTTATGCGTTTTTCTCGCGAAATATCGGTCCTAGCGCAAAAAGGACGTTCATTTGTGATCACTTACTTCTCATGCGGATTTCAAGTTACCTGATAAGTTTTTCGTAAAACCATGGGCATATTCGTAATCAGCGGAGCACAGTGCATTAAAAAAAATTATGCGCGTGTAAAAATAATGATTTTTCAGAAAGATATCGTAGAATTACTAAAATTATCGGAAAACGACAAAAATTAAGATCCTCGCTGCCGGTTTTTCACGGTTATTATAAATTCTACGCGTTCTATTACTAAAATAATGTTATATTTATGTTTAGCGACCAAAAATACATAATATAAACTATATGCGGAGTTCGAGGAATGATGCAAACAGTTTTTTGCGTTTTCCTCGCGAAATATCGGTCCTAGCGCTAAAAGGACGTTCACTGGTGATCACTAACTTCTCATGCGGATTTCAAGTTACCTGATAAGTTTTTCGTAAAACCATGGGCATATTCGTAATCAGCGGAGCACCGTGCATTGAAAAAACTTGGGCGCGTGTGAAAATAATGATTTTTCAGAAAGATATCGTAGAATTACTAAGATTATCGGAAAACGAGAAAAATTAAGATCCTCGCTGCCGGTTTTTCACGGTTATTATAAATTCTACGCGTACTATTACTAAAATAATGTTATATTTATGTTTAGCGACCAAAAATACATAATATAAACTATATGCGGAGTCCGAGGAATGATGCAAACAGTTTTTTGCGTTTTTCTCGCGAAATATCGGTCCTAGCGCAAAAAGGACGTTCATTTGTGATCACTTACTTCTCATGCGGATTTCAAGTTACCTGATAAGTTTTTCGTAAAACCATGGGCATATTCGTAATCAGCGGAGCACAGTGCATTGAAAAAACTTATGCGCGTGTAAAAATAATGATTTTTCAGAAAGATATCGTAGAATTACTAAAATTATCGGAAAACGACAAAAATTAAGATCCTCGCTGCCGGTTTTTCACGGTTATTATAAATTCTACGCGTACTATTACTAAAATAATGTTATATTTATGTTTAGCGACCAAAAATACATAATATAAACTATATGCGGAGTCCGAGGAATGATGCAAACAGTTTTTTGCGTTTTTCTCGCGAAATATCGGTCCTAGCGCAAAAAAGACGTTCATTTGTGATCACTAACTTCTCATGCGGATTTCAAGTTACCTGATAAGTTTTTCGTAAAACCATAGGCATATTCGTAATCAGCGGAGCACAGTGCATTGAAAAAAATTATGCGCGTGTAAAAATAATGATTTTTCAGGAAGATATCGTAGAATTACTAAGATTATCGGAAAACGAGAAAAATTAAGATCCTCGCTGCCGGTTTTTCACGGTTATTATAAATTCTACGCGTACTATTACTAAAATAATGTTATATTTATGTTTAGCGACCAAAAATACATAATATAAACTATATGCGGAGTCCGAGGAATGATGCAAACAGTTTTTTGCGTTTTTCTCGCGAAATATCGGTCCTAGCGCAAAAAGGACGTTCACTGGTGATCACTAACTTCTCATGCGGATTTCAAGTTACCTGATAAGTTTTTCGTAAAACCATGGGCATATTCGTAATCAGCGGAGCACAGTGCATTGAAAAAACTCATGCGCGTGTAAAAATAATGATTTTTCAGAAAGATATCGTAGAATTACTAAAATTATCGGAAAACGACAAAAATTAAGATCCTCGCTGCCGGTTTTTCACGGTTATTATAAATTCTACGCGTTCTATTACTAAAATAATGTTATATTTATGTTTAGCGACCAAAAATACATAATATAAACTATATGCGGAGTCCGAGGAATGATGCAAACAGTTTTTTGCGTTTTTCTCGCGAAATATCGGTCCTAGCGCAAAAAGGACGTTCACTGGTGATCACTAACTTCTCATGCGGATTTCAAGTTACCTGATAAGTTTTTCGTAAAACCATGGGCATATTCGTAATCAGCGGAGCACAGTGCATTGAAAAAACTCATGCGCGTGTAAAAATAATGATTTTTCAGAAAGATATTGTAGAATTACTAAGATTATCGGAAAACGAGAAAAATTAAGATCCTCGCTGCCGGTTTTTCACGGTTATTATAAAGTCTACGCGTACTATTACTAAAATAATGTTATATTTATGTTTAGCGACCAAAAATACATGATATAAACTATATGCGGAGTCCGAGGAATGATGCAAACAGTTTTTTGCGTTTTTCTCGCGAAATATCGGTCCTAGCGCAAAAAGGACGTTCATTTGTGATCACTTACTTCTCATGCGGATTTCAAGTTACCTGATAAGTTTTTCGTAAAACCATGGGCATATTCGTAATCAGCGGAGCACAGTGCATTAAAAAAAATTATGCGCGTGTAAAAATAATGATTTTTCAGAAAGATATCGTAGAATTACTAAAATTATCGGAAAACGACAAAAATTAAGATCCTCGCTGCCGGTTTTTCACGGTTATTATAAATTCTACGCGTTCTATTACTAAAATAATGTTATATTTATGTTTAGCGACCAAAAATACATAATATAAACTATATGCGGAGTCCGAGGAATGATGCAAACAGTTTTTTGCGTTTTTCTCGCGAAATATCGGTCCTAGCGCAAAAAGGACGTTCATTTGTGATCACTAACTTCTTATGCGGATTTCAAGTTACCTGATAAGTTTTTCGTAAAACCATGGGCATATTCGTAATCAGCGGAGCACAGTGCATTGAAAAAACTTATGCGCGTGTAAAAATAATGATTTTTCAGAAAGATATCGTAGAATTACTAAGATTATCGGAAAACGAGAAAAATTAAGATCCTCGCTGCCGGTTTTTCACGGTTATTATAAATTCTACGCGTACTATTACTAAAATAATGTTATATTTATGTTTAGCGACCAAAAATACATAATATAAACTATATGCGGAGTCCGAGGAATGATGCAAACAGTTTTTTGCGTTTTTCTCGCGAAATATCGGTCCTAGCGCAAAAAGGACGTTCATTTGTGATCACTTACTTCTCATGCGGATTTCAAGTTACCTGATAAGTTTTTCGTAAAACCATGGGCATATTCGTAATCAGCGGAGCACAGTGCATTGAAAAAACTTATGCGCGTGTAAAAATAATGATTTTTCAGAAAGATATCGTAGAATTACTAAAATTATCGGAAAACGACAAAAATTAAGATCCTCGCTGCCGGTTTTTCACGGTTATTATAAATTCTACGCGTACTATTACTAAAATAATGTTATATTTATGTTTAGCGACCAAAAATACATAATATGAACTATATGCGGAGTCCGAGGAATGATGCAAACAGTTTCTTGCGTTTTTCTCGCGAAATATCGGTCCTAGCGCAAAAAGGACGTTCATTTGTGATCACTAACTTCTCATGCGGATTTCAAGTTACCTGATAAGTTTTTCGTAAAACCATGGGCATATTCGTAATCAGCGGAGCACAGTGCATTGAAAAAAATTATGCGCGTGTAAAAATAATGATTTTTCAGGAAGATATCGTAGAATTACTAAAATTATCGGAAAACGAGAAAAATTAAGATCCTCGCTGCCGGTTTTTCACGGTTATTATAAATTCTACGCGTTCTATTACTAAAATAATGTTATATTTATGTTTAGCGACCAAAAATACATAATATAAACTATATGCGGAGTCCGAGGAATGATGCAAACAGTTTTTTGCGTTTTTCTCGCGAAATATCGGTCCTAGCGCAAAAAGGACGTTCACTGGTGATCACTAACTTCTCATGCGGATTTCAAGTTACCTGATAAGTTTTTCGTAAAACCATGCGCATATTCGTAATCAGCGGAGCACAGTGCATTGAAAAAACTTATGCGCGTGTAAAAATAATGATTTTTCAGGAAGATATCGTAGAATTACTAAGATTATCGGAAAACGAGAAAAATTAAGATCCTCGCTGCCGGTTTTTCACGGTTATTATAAATTCTACGCGTACTATTACTAAAATAATGTTATATTTATGTTTAGCGACCAAAAATACATAATATAAACTATATGCGGAGTCCGAGGAATGATGCAAACAGTTTTTTGCGTTTTTCTCGCGAAATATCGGTCCTAGCGCAAAAAGGACGTTCATTGGTGATCACTAACTTCTTATGCGGATTTCAAGTTACCTGATAAGTTTTTCGTAAAACCATGGGCATATTCGTAATCAGCGGAGCACAGTGCATTGAAAAAACTTATGCGCGTGTAAAAATAATGATTTTTCAGAAAGATATTGTAGAATTACTAAGATTATCGGAAAACGAGAAAAATTAAGATCCTCGCTGCCGGTTTTTCACGGTTATTATAAATTCTACGCGTACTATTACTAAAATAATGTTATATTTATGTTTAGCGACCAAAAATACATGATATAAACTATATGCGGAGTCCGAGGAATGATGCAAACAGTTTTTTGCGTTTTTCTCGCGAAATATCGGTTCTAGCGCAAAAAGGACGTTCATTTGTGATCACTTACTTCTCATGCGGATTTCAAGTTACCTGATAAGTTTTTCGTAAAACCATGCGCATATTCGTAATCAGCGGAGCACAGTGCATTGAAAAAACTTATGCGCGTGTAAAAATAATGATTTTTCAGGAAGATATCGTAGAATTACTAAGATTATCGGAAAACGAGAAAAATTAAGATCCTCGCTGCCGGTTTTTTACGGTTATTATAAATTCTACGCGTACTATTACTAAAATAATGTTATATTTATGTTTAGCGACCAAAAATACATAATATAAACTATATGCGGAGTCCGAGGAATGATGCAAACAGTTTTTTGCGTTTTTCTCGCGAAATATCGGTCCTAGCGCAAAAAGGACGTTCACTGGTGATCACTAACTTCTCATGCGGATTTCAAGTTACCTGATAAGTTTTTCGTAAAACCATGGGCATATTCGTAATCAGCGGAGCACAGTGCATTGAAAAAACTTATGCGCGTGTAAAAATAATGATTTTTCAGAAAGATATCGTAGAATTACTAAAATTATCGGAAAACGACAAAAATTAAGATCCTCGCTGCCGGTTTTTCACGGTTATTATAAATTCTACGCGTACTATTACTAAAATAATGTTATATTTATGTTTAGCGACCAAAAATACATAATATAAACTATATGCGGAGTCCGAGGAATGATGCAAACAGTTTTTTGCGTTTTTCTCGCGAAATATCGGTCCTAGCGCAAAAAGGACGTTCACTGGTGATCACTAACTTCTCATGCGGATTTCAAGTTACCTGATAAGTTTTTCGTAAAACCATGGGCATATTCGTAATCAGCGGAGCACAGTGCATTGAAAAAACTTATGCGCGTGTAAAAATAATGATTTTTCAGAAAGATATCGTAGAATTACTAAAATTATCGGAAAACGAGAAAAATTAAGATCCTCGCTGCCGGTTTTTCACGGTTATTATAAATTCTACGCGTACTATTACTAAAATAATGTTATATTTATGTTTAGCGACCAAAAATACATAATATAAACTATATGCGGAGTCCGAGGAATGATGCAAACAGTTTTTTGCGTTTTTCTCGCGAAATATCGGTCCTAGCGCAAAAAGGACGTTCATTTGTGATCACTTACTTCTCATGCGGATTTCAAGTTACCTGATAAGTTTTTCGTAAAACCATGGGCATATTCGTAATCAGCGGAGCACAGTGCATTGAAAAAACTTATGCGCGTGTAAAAATAATGATTTTTCAGAAAGATATCGTAGAATTACTAAAATTATCGGAAAACGACAAAAATTAAGATCCTCGCTGCCGGTTTTTCACGGTTATTATAAATTCTACGCGTACTATTACTAAAATAATGTTATATTTATGTTTAGCGACCAAAAATACATAATATGAACTATATGCGGAGTCCGAGGAATGATGCAAACAGTTTCTTGCGTTTTTCTCGCGAAATATCGGTCCTAGCGCAAAAAGGACGTTCATTTGTGATCACTAACTTCTCATGCGGATTTCAAGTTACCTGATAAGTTTTTCGTAAAACCATGGGCATATTCGTAATCAGCGGAGCACAGTGCATTGAAAAAAATTATGCGCGTGTAAAAATAATGATTTTTCAGGAAGATATCGTAGAATTACTAAAATTATCGGAAAACGAGAAAAATTAAGATCCTCGCTGCCGGTTTTTCACGGTTATTATAAATTCTACGCGTTCTATTACTAAAATAATGTTATATTTATGTTTAGCGACCAAAAATACATAATATAAACTATATGCGGAGTCCGAGGAATGATGCAAACAGTTTTTTGCGTTTTTCTCGCGAAATATCGGTCCTAGCGCAAAAAGGACGTTCACTGGTGATCACTAACTTCTCATGCGGATTTCAAGTTACCTGATAAGTTTTTCGTAAAACCATGCGCATATTCGTAATCAGCGGAGCACAGTGCATTGAAAAAACTTATGCGCGTGTAAAAATAATGATTTTTCAGGAAGATATCGTAGAATTACTAAGATTATCGGAAAACGAGAAAAATTAAGATCCTCGCTGCCGGTTTTTCACGGTTATTATAAATTCTACGCGTACTATTACTAAAATAATGTTATATTTATGTTTAGCGACCAAAAATACATAATATAAACTATATGCGGAGTCCGAGGAATGATGCAAACAGTTTTTTGCGTTTTTCTCGCGAAATATCGGTCCTAGCGCAAAAAGGACGTTCACTGGTGATCACTAACTTCTCATGCGGATTTCAAGTTACCTGATAAGTTTTTCGTAAAACTATGGGCATATTCGTAATCAGCGGAGCACAGTGCATTGAAAAAACTCATGCGCGTGTAAAAATAATGATTTTTCAGAAAGATATCGTAGAATTACTAAAATTATCGGAAAACGACAAAAATTAAGATCCTCGCTGCCGGTTTTTCACGGTTATTATAAATTCTACGCGTACTATTACTAAAATAATGTTATATTTATGTTTAGCGACCAAAAATACATAATATAAACTATATGCGGAGTCCGAGGAATGATGCAAACAGTTTTTTGCGTTTTTCTCGCGAAATATCGGTCCTAGCGCAAAAAGGACGTTCATTTGTGATCACTAACTTCTCATGCGGATTTCAAGTTACCTGATAAGTTTTTCGTAAAACCATAGGCATATTCGTAATCAGCGGAGCACAGTGCATTGAAAAAAATTATGCGCGTGTAAAAATAATGATTTTTCAGGAAGATATCGTAGAATTACTAAAATTATCGGAAAACGAGAAAAATTAAGATCCTCGCTGCCGGTTTTTCACGGTTATTATAAATTCTACGCGTACTATTACTAAAATAATGTTATATTTATGTTTAGCGACCAAAAATACATAATATAAACTATATGCGGAGTCCGAGGAATGATGCAAACAGTTTTTTGCGTTTTTCTCGCGAAATATCGGTCCTAGCGCAAAAAGGACGTTCATTGGTGATCACTAACTTCTCATGCGGATTTCAAGTTACCTTATAAGTTTTTCGTAAAACCATGGGCATATTCGTAATCAGCAGAGCACCGTGCATTGACAAAACTTGGGCGCGTGTGAAAATAATGATTTCTCAGGAAGATATCGTAGAATTACTAAGATTATCGGAAAACGAGAAAAACTAAGATCCTCGCTGCCGGTTTTTCACGGTTATTATAAATTCTACGCGTTCTATCACTAAAATAATGTTATATTCCTGTTCAGCCACCAAAAATACATAATATAAACTATATGCGGAGTCCGAGGAATGATGCAAACAGTTTTTTGCGTTTTTCTCGCGAAATATCGGTCCTAGCGCAAAAAGGACGTTCACTGGTGATCACTAACTTCTCATGCGGATTTCAAGTTACCTGATAAGTTTTTCGTAAAACCATGGGCATATTCGTAATAAGCGGAGCACAGTGCATTGAAAAAACTTATGCGCGTGTAAAAATAATGATTGTTCAGAAAGATATCGTAGAATTACTAAGATTATCGGAAAACGAGAAAAATTAAGATCCTCGCTGCCGGTTTTTCACGGTTATTATAAATTCTACGCGTTCTATTACTAAAATAATGTTATATTTATGTTTAGCGACCAAAAATACATAATATAAACTATATGCGGAGTCCGAGGAATGATGCAAACAGTTTTATGCGTTTTTCTCGCGAAATATCGGTCCTAGCGCAAAAAGGACGTTCATTTGTGATCACTTACTTCTCATGCGGATTTCAAGTTACCTGATAAGTTTTTCGTAAAACCATGGGCATATTCGTAATCAGCGGAGCACAGTGCATTAAAAAAAATTATGCGCGTGTAAAAATAATGATTTTTCAGAAAGATATCGTAGAATTACTAAAATTATCGGAAAACGACAAAAATTAAGATCCTCGCTGCCGGTTTTTCACGGTTATTATAAATTCTACGCGTTCTATTACTAAAATAATGTTATATTTATGTTTAGCGACCAAAAATACATAATATAAACTATATGCGGAGTTCGAGGAATGATGCAAACAGTTTTTTGCGTTTTCCTCGCGAAATATCGGTCCTAGCGCTAAAAGGACGTTCACTGGTGATCACTAACTTCTCATGCGGATTTCAAGTTACCTGATAAGTTTTTCGTAAAACCATGGGCATATTCGTAATCAGCGGAGCACCGTGCATTGAAAAAACTTGGGCGCGTGTGAAAATAATGATTTTTCAGAAAGATATCGTAGAATTACTAAGATTATCGGAAAACGAGAAAAATTAAGATCCTCGCTGCCGGTTTTTCACGGTTATTATAAATTCTACGCGTACTATTACTAAAATAATGTTATATTTATGTTTAGCGACCAAAAATACATAATATAAACTATATGCGGAGTCCGAGGAATGATGCAAACAGTTTTTTGCGTTTTTCTCGCGAAATATCGGTCCTAGCGCAAAAAGGACGTTCATTTGTGATCACTTACTTCTCATGCGGATTTCAAGTTACCTGATAAGTTTTTCGTAAAACCATGGGCATATTCGTAATCAGCGGAGCACAGTGCATTGAAAAAACTTATGCGCGTGTAAAAATAATGATTTTTCAGAAAGATATTGTAGAATTACTAAGATTATCGGAAAACGAGAAAAATTAAGATCCTCGCTGCCGGTTTTTCACGGTTATTATAAAGTCTACGCGTACTATTACTAAAATAATGTTATATTTATGTTTAGCGACCAAAAATACATGATATAAACTATATGCGGAGTCCGAGGAATGATGCAAACAGTTTTTTGCGTTTTTCTCGCGAAATATCGGTCCTAGCGCAAAAAGGACGTTCATTTGTGATCACTTACTTCTCATGCGGATTTCAAGTTACCTGATAAGTTTTTCGTAAAACCATGGGCATATTCGTAATCAGCGGAGCACAGTGCATTAAAAAAAATTATGCGCGTGTAAAAATAATGATTTTTCAGAAAGATATCGTAGAATTACTAAAATTATCGGAAAACGACAAAAATTAAGATCCTCGCTGCCGGTTTTTCACGGTTATTATAAATTCTACGCGTTCTATTACTAAAATAATGTTATATTTATGTTTAGCGACCAAAAATACATAATATAAACTATATGCGGAGTTCGAGGAATGATGCAAACAGTTTTTTGCGTTTTCCTCGCGAAATATCGGTCCTAGCGCTAAAAGGACGTTCACTGGTGATCACTAACTTCTCATGCGGATTTCAAGTTACCTGATAAGTTTTTCGTAAAACCATGGGCATATTCGTAATCAGCGGAGCACCGTGCATTGAAAAAACTTGGGCGCGTGTGAAAATAATGATTTTTCAGAAAGATATCGTAGAATTACTAAGATTATCGGAAAACGAGAAAAATTAAAATCCTCGCTGCCGGTTTTTCACGGTTATTATAAATTCTACGCGTACTATTACTAAAATAATGTTATATTTATGTTTAGCGACCAAAAATACATAATATAAACTATATGCGGAGTCCGAGGAATGATGCAAACAGTTTTTTGCGTTTTTCTCGCGAAATATCGGTCCTAGCGCAAAAAGGACGTTCATTTGTGATCACTTACTTCTCATGCGGATTTCAAGTTACCTGATAAGTTTTTCGTAAAACCATGGGCATATTCGTAATCAGCGGAGCACAGTGCATTGAAAAAACTTATGCGCGTGTAAAAATAATGATTTTTCAGAAAGATATCGTAGAATTACTAAAATTATCGGAAAACGACAAAAATTAAGATCCTCGCTGCCGGTTTTTCACGGTTATTATAAATTCTACGCGTTCTATTACTAAAATAATGTTATATTTCTGTTTAGCGACCAAAAATACATAATATAAACTATATGCGGAGTCCGAGGAATGATGCAAACAGTTTTTTGCGTTTTTCTCGCGAAATATCGGTCCTAGCGCAAAAAGGACGTTCATTGGTGATCACTAACTTCTTATGCGGATTTCAAGTTACCTGATAAGTTTTTCGTAAAACCATGGGCATATTCGTAATCAGCGGAGCACAGTGCATTGAAAAAACTTATGCGCGTGTAAAAATAATGATTTTTCAGAAAGATATCGTAGAATTACTAAAATTATCGGAAAACGACAAAAATTAAGATCCTCGCTGCCGGTTTTTCACGGTTATTATAAATTCTACGCGTTCTATTACTAAAATAATGTTATATTTATGTTTAGCGACCAAAAATACATGATATAAACGATATGCGGAGTCCGAGGAATGATGCAAACAGTTTTTTGCGTTTTTCTCGCGAAATATCGGTCCTAGCGCAAAAAGGACGTTCATTGGTGATCACTAACTTCTTATGCGGATTTCAAGTTACCTGATAAGTTTTTCGTAAAACCATGGGCATATTCGTAATCAGCGGAGCACAGTGCATTGAAAAAACTTATGCGCGTGTAAAAATAATGATTTTTCAGAAAGATATCGTAGAATTACTAAGATTATCGGAAAACGAGAAAAATTAAGATCCTCGCTGCCGGTTTTTCACGGTTATTATAAAGTCTACGCGTACTATTACTAAAATAATGTTATATTTATGTTTAGCGACCAAAAATACATGATATAAACGATATGCGGAGTCCGAGGAATGATGCAAACAGTTTTTTGCGTTTTTCTCGCGAAATATCGGTCCTAGCGCAAAAAGGACGTTCATTTGTGATCACTTACTTCTCATGCGGATTTCAAGTTACCTGATAAGTTTTTCGTAAAACCATGGGCATATTCGTAATCAGCGGAGCACAGTGCATTGAAAAAACTTATGCGCGTGTAAAAATAATGATTTTTCAGAAAGATATCGTAGAATTACTAAAATTATCGGAAAACGACAAAAATTAAGATCCTCGCTGCCGGTTTTTCACGGTTATTATAAATTCTACGCGTACTATTACTAAAATAATGTTATATTTATGTTTAGCGACCAAAAATACATAATATAAACTATATGCGGAGTCCGAGGAATGATGCAAACAGTTTTTTGCGTTTTTCTCGCGAAATATCGGTCCTAGCGCAAAAAGGACGTTCATTTGTGATCACTAACTTCTCATGCGGATTTCAAGTTACCTGATAAGTTTTTCGTAAAACCATGGGCATATTCGTAATCAGCGGAGCACAGTGCATTGAAAAAAATTATGCGCGTGTGAAAATAATGATTTTTCAGGAAGATATCGTAGAATTACTAAAATTATCGGAAAACGAGAAAAATTAAGATCCTCGCTGCCGGTTTTTCACGGTTATTATAAATTCTACGCGTTCTATTACTAAAATAATGTTATATTTATGTTTAGCGACCAAAAATACATAATATAAACTATATGCGGAGTCCGAGGAATGATGCAAACAGTTTTTTGCGTTTTTCTCGCGAAATATCGGTCCTAGCGCAAAAAGGACGTTCACTGGTGATCACTAACTTCTCATGCGGATTTCAAGTTACCTGATAAGTTTTTCGTAAAACCATGGGCATATTCGTAATCAGCGGAGCACAGTGCATTGAAAAAACTTATGCGCGTGTAAAAATAATGATTTTTCAGGAAGATATCGTAGAATTACTAAGATTATCGGAAAACGAGAAAAATTAAGATCCTCGCTGCCGGTTTTTTACGGTTATTATAAATTCTACGCGTACTATTACTAAAATAATTTTATATTTATGTTTAGCGACCAAAAATACATAATATAAACTATATGCGGAGTCCGAGGAATGATGCAAACAGTTTTTTGCGTTTTTCTCGCGAAATATCGGTCCTAGCGCAAAAAGGACGTTCACTGGTGATCACTAACTTCTCATGCGGATTTCAAGTTACCTGATAAGTTTTTCGTAAAACCATGGGCATATTCGTAATCAGCGGAGCACAGTGCATTGAAAAAACTTATGCGCGTGTAAAAATAATGATTTTTCAGAAAGATATCGTAGAATTACTAAAATTATCGGAAAACGAGAAAAATTAAGATCCTCGCTGCCGGTTTTTCACGGTTATTATAAATTCTACGCGTTCTATTACTAAAATAATGTTATATTTATGTTTAGCGACCAAAAATACATAATATAAACTATATGCGGAGTCCGAGGAATGATGCAAACAGTTTTTTGCGTTTTTCTCGCGAAATATCGGTCCTAGCGCAAAAAGGACGTTCACTGGTGATCACTAACTTCTCATGCGGATTTCAAGTTACCTGATAAGTTTTTCGTAAAACCATGGGCATATTCGTAATCAGCGGAGCACAGTGCATTGAAAAAACTCATGCGCGTGTAAAAATAATGATTTTTCAGAAAGATATCGTAGAATTACTAAAATTATCGGAAAACGACAAAAATTAAGATCCTCGCTGCCGGTTTTCCACGGTTATTATAAATTCTACGCGTTCTATTACTAAAATAATGTTATATTTCTGTTTAGCGACCAAAAATACATAATATAAACTATATGCGGAGTCCGAGGAATGATGCAAACAGTTTTTTGCGTTTTTCTCGCGAAATATCGGTCCTAGCGCAAAAAGGACGTTCATTTGTGATCACTTACTTCTCATGCGGATTTCAAGTTACCTGATAAGTTTTTCGTAAAACCATGGGCATATTCGTAATCAGCGGAGCACAGTGCATTGAAAAAACTTATGCGCGTGTAAAAATAATGATTTTTCAGAAAGATATCGTAGAATTACTAAAATTATCGGAAAACGACAAAAATTAAGATCCTCGCTGCCGGTTTTTCACGGTTATTATAAATTCTACGCGTACTATTACTAAAATAATGTTATATTTATGTTTAGCGACCAAAAATACATAATATAAACTATATGCGGAGTCCGAGGAATGATGCAAACAGTTTTTTGCGTTTTTCTCGCGAAATATCGGTCCTAGCGCAAAAAGGACGTTCATTTGTGATCACTAACTTCTCATGCGGATTTCAAGTTACCTGATAAGTTTTTCGTAAAACCATGGGCATATTCGTAATCAGCGGAGCACAGTGCATTGAAAAAAATTATGCGCGTGTAAAAATAATGATTTTTCAGGAAGATATCGTAGAATTACTAAAATTATCGGAAAACGAGAAAAATTAAGATCCTCGCTGCCGGTTTTTCACGGTTATTATAAATTCTACGCGTTCTATTACTAAAATAATGTTATATTTATGTTTAGCGACCAAAAATACATAATATAAACTATATGCGGAGTCCGAGGAATGATGCAAACAGTTTTTTGCGTTTTTCTCGCGAAATATCGGTCCTAGCGCAAAAAGGACGTTCACTGGTGATCACTAACTTCTCATGCGGATTTCAAGTTACCTGATAAGTTTTTCGTAAAACCATGGGCATATTCGTAATCAGCGGAGCACAGTGCATTGAAAAAACTTATGCGCGTGTAAAAATAATGATTTTTCAGAAAGATATCGTAGAATTACTAAAATTATCGGAAAACGACAAAAATTAAGATCCTCGCTGCCGGTTTTTCACGGTTATTATAAATTCTACGCGTACTATTACTAAAATAATGTTATATTTATGTTTAGCGACCAAAAATACATAATATAAACTATATGCGGAGTCCGAGGAATGATGCAAACAGTTTTTTGCGTTTTTCTCGCGAAATATCGGTCCTAGCGCAAAAAGGACGTTCATTTGTGATCACTAACTTCTCATGCGGATTTCAAGTTACCTGATAAGTTTTTCGTAAAACCATGGGCATATTCGTAATCAGCGGAGCACAGTGCATTGAAAAAACTTATGCGCGTGTAAAAATAATGATTTTTCAGAAAGATATCGTAGAATTACTAAAATTATCGGAAAACGACAAAAATTAAGATCCTCGCTGCCGGTTTTTCACGGTTATTATAAATTCTACGCGTACTATTACTAAAATAATGTTATATTTATGTTTAGCGACCAAAAATACATAATATAAACTATATGCGGAGTCCGAGGAATGATGCAAACAGTTTTTTGCGTTTTTCTCGCGAAATATCGGTCCTAGCGCAAAAAGGACGTTCATTTGTGATCACTAACTTCTCATGCGGATTTCAAGTTACCTGATAAGTTTTTCGTAAAACCATGGGCATATTCGTAATCAGCGGAGCACAGTGCATTGAAAAAAATTATGCGCGTGTGAAAATAATGATTTTTCAGGAAGATATCGTAGAATTACTAAGATTATCGGAAAACGAGAAAAATTAAGATCCTCGCTGCCGGTTTTTCACGGTTATTATAAATTCTACGCGTTCTATTACTAAAATAATGTTATATTTATGTTTAGCGACCAAAAATACATAATATAAACTATATGCGGAGTCCGAGGAATGATGCAAACAGTTTTTTGCGTTTTTCTCGCGAAATATCGGTCCTAGCGCAAAAAGGACGTTCACTGGTGATCACTAACTTCTCATGCGGATTTCAAGTTACCTGATAAGTTTTTCGTAAAACCATGCGCATATTCGTAATCAGCGGAGCACAGTGCATTGAAAAAACTTATGCGCGTGTAAAAATAATGATTTTTCAGGAAGATATCGTAGAATTACTAAGATTATCGGAAAACGAGAAAAATTAAGATCCTCGCTGCCGGTTTTTTACGGTTATTATAAATTCTACGCGTACTATTACTAAAATAATGTTATATTTATGTTTAGCGACCAAAAATACATAATATAAACTATATGCGGAGTCCGAGGAATGATGCAAACAGTTTTTTGCGTTTTTCTCGCGAAATATCGGTCCTAGCGCAAAAAGGACGTTCACTGGTGATCACTAACTTCTCATGCGGATTTCAAGTTACCTGATAAGTTTTTCGTAAAACCATGGGCATATTCGTAATCAGCGGAGCACAGTGCATTGAAAAAACTCATGCGCGTGTAAAAATAATGATTTTTCATAAAGATATCGTAGAATTACTAAAATTATCGGAAAACGACAAAAATTAAGATCCTCGCTGCCGGTTTTCCACGGTTATTATAAATTCTACGCGTTCTATTACTAAAATAATGTTATATTTCTGTTTAGCGACCAAAAATACATAATATAAACTATATGCGGAGTCCGAGGAATGATGCAAACAGTTTTTTGCGTTTTTCTCGCGAAATATCGGTCCTAGCGCAAAAAGGACGTTCATTTGTGATCACATACTTCTCATGCGGATTTCAAGTTACCTGATAAGTTTTTCGTAAAACCATGGGCATATTCGTAATCAGCGGAGCACAGTGCATTGAAAAAACTTATGCGCGTGTAAAAATAATGATTTTTCAGAAAGATATCGTAGAATTACTAAAATTATCGGAAAACGACAAAAATTAAGATCCTCGCTGCCGGTTTTTCACGGTTATTATAAATTCTACGCGTACTATTACTAAAATAATGTTATATTTATGTTTAGCGACCAAAAATACATAATATAAACTATATGCGGAGTCCGAGGAATGATGCAAACAGTTTTTTGCGTTTTTCTCGCGAAATATCGGTCCTAGCGCAAAAAGGACGTTCATTTGTGATCACTAACTTCTCATGCGGATTTCAAGTTACCTGATAAGTTTTTCGTAAAACCATGGGCATATTCGTAATCAGCGGAGCACAGTGCATTGAAAAAAATTATGCGCGTGTAAAAATAATGATTTTTCAGGAAGATATCGTAGAATTACTAAAATTATCGGAAAACGAGAAAAATTAAGATCCTCGCTGCCGGTTTTTCACGGTTATTATAAATTCTACGCGTTCTATTACTAAAATAATGTTATATTTATGTTTAGCGACCAAAAATACATAATATAAACTATATGCGGAGTCCGAGGAATGATGCAAACAGTTTTTTGCGTTTTTCTCGCGAAATATCGGTCCTAGCGCAAAAAGGACGTTCACTGGTGATCACTAACTTCTCATGCGGATTTCAAGTTACCTGATAAGTTTTTCGTAAAACCATGGGCATATTCGTAATCAGCGGAGCACAGTGCATTGAAAAAACTTATGCGCGTGTAAAAATAATGATTTTTCAGAAAGATATCGTAGAATTACTAAAATTATCGGAAAACGACAAAAATTAAGATCCTCGCTGCCGGTTTTTCACGGTTATTATAAATTCTACGCGTACTATTACTAAAATAATGTTATATTTATGTTTAGCGACCAAAAATACATAATATAAACTATATGCGGAGTCCGAGGAATGATGCAAACAGTTTTTTGCGTTTTTCTCGCGAAATATCGGTCCTAGCGCAAAAAGGACGTTCATTTGTGATCACTAACTTCTCATGCGGATTTCAAGTTACCTGATAAGTTTTTCGTAAAACCATGGGCATATTCGTAATCAGCGGAGCACAGTGCATTGAAAAAAATTATGCGCGTGTAAAAATAATGATTTTTCAGGAAGATATCGTAGAATTACTAAAATTATCGGAAAACGACAAAAATTAAGATCCTCGCTGCCGGTTTTTCACGGTTATTATAAATTCTACGCGTTTTATTACTAAAATAATGTTATATTTATGTTTAGCGACCAAAAATACATAATATAAACTATATGCGGAGTCCGAGGAATGATGCAAACAGTTTTTTGCGTTTTTCTCGCGAAATATCGGTCCTAGCGCAAAAAGGACGTTCATTGGTGATCACTAACTTCTTATGCGGATTTCAAGTTACCTGATAAGTTTTTCGTAAAACCATGGGCATATTCGTAATCAGCGGAGCACAGTGCATTGAAAAAACTTATGCGCGTGTAAAAATAATGATTTTTCAGAAAGATATCGTAGAATTACTAAGATTATCGGAAAACGAGAAAAATTAAGATCCTCGCTGCCGGTTTTTCACGGTTATTATAAATTCTACGCGTACTATTACTAAAATAATGTTATATTTATGTTTAGCGACCAAAAATACATAATATAAACTATATGCGGAGTCCGAGGAATGATGCAAACAGTTTTTTGCGTTTTTCTCGCGAAATATCGGTCCTAGCGCAAAAAGGACGTTCATTTGTGATCACTTACTTCTCATGCGGATTTCAAGTTACCTGATAAGTTTTTCGTAAAACCATGGGCATATTCGTAATCAGCGGAGCACAGTGCATTGAAAAAACTTATGCGCGTGTAAAAATAATGATTTTTCAGAAAGATATCGTAGAATTACTAAAATTATCGGAAAACGACAAAAATTAAGATCCTCGCTGCCGGTTTTTCACGGTTATTATAAATTCTACGCGTACTATTACTAAAATAATGTTATATTTATGTTTAGCGACCAAAAATACATAATATAAACTATATGCGGAGTCCGAGGAATGATGCAAACAGTTTTTTGCGTTTTTCTCGCGAAATATCGGTCCTAGCGCAAAAAGGACGTTCATTTGTGATCACTAACTTCTCATGCGGATTTCAAGTTACCTGATAAGTTTTTCGTAAAACCATGGGCATATTCGTAATCAGCGGAGCACAGTGCATTAAAAAAAATTATGCGCGTGTAAAAATAATGATTTTTCAGGAAGATATCGTAGAATTACTAAAATTATCGGAAAACGAGAAAAATTAAGATCCTCGCTGCCGGTTTTTCACGGTTATTATAAATTCTACGCGTTCTATTACTAAAATAATGTTATATTTATGTTTAGCGACCAAAAATACATAATATAAACTATATGCGGAGTCCGAGGAATGATGCAAACAGTTTTTTGCGTTTTTCTCGCGAAATATCGGTCCTAGCGCAAAAAGGACGTTCACTGGTGATCACTAACTTCTCATGCGGATTTCAAGTTACCTGATAAGTTTTTCGTAAAACCATGGGCATATTCGTAATCAGCGGAGCACAGTGCATTAGAACAACTTATGCGCGTGTAAAAATAATGATTTTTCAGGAAGATATCGTAGAATTACTAAGATTATCGGAAAACGAGAAAAATTAAGATCCTCGCTGCCGGTTTTTCACGGTTATTATAAATTCTACGCGTTCTATTACTAAAATAATGTTATATTTATGATTAGCGACCAAAAATACATAATATAAACTATATGCGGAGTCCGAGGAATGATGCAAACAGTTTTTTGCGTTTTTCTCGCGAAATATCGGTCCTAGCGCAAAAAGGACGTTCATTGGTGATCACTAACTTCTTATGCGGATTTCAAGTTACCTGATAAGTTTTTCGTAAAACCATGGGCATATTCGTAATCAGCGGAGCACAGTGCATTGAAAAAACTTATGCGCGTGTAAAAATAATGATTTTTCAGAAAGATATTGTAGAATTACTAAGATTATCGGAAAACGAGAAAAATTAAGATCCTCGCTGCCGGTTTTTCACGGTTATTATAAATTCTACGCGTACTATTACTAAAATAATGTTATATTTATGTTTAGCGACCAAAAATACATGATATAAACTATATGCGGAGTCCGAGGAATGATGCAAACAGTTTTTTGCGTTTTTCTCGCGAAATATCGGTTCTAGCGCAAAAAGGACGTTCATTTGTGATCACTTACTTCTCATGCGGATTTCAAGTTACCTGATAAGTTTTTCGTAAAACCATGCGCATATTCGTAATCAGCGGAGCACAGTGCATTGAAAAAACTTATGCGCGTGTAAAAATAATGATTTTTCAGGAAGATATCGTAGAATTACTAAGATTATCGGAAAACGAGAAAAATTAAGATCCTCGCTGCCGGTTTTTTACGGTTATTATAAATTCTACGCGTACTATTACTAAAATAATGTTATATTTATGTTTAGCGACCAAAAATACATAATATAAACTATATGCGGAGTCCGAGGAATGATGCAAACAGTTTTTTGCGTTTTTCTCGCGAAATATCGGTCCTAGCGCAAAAAGGACGTTCACTGGTGATCACTAACTTCTCATGCGGATTTCAAGTTACCTGATAAGTTTTTCGTAAAACCATGGGCATATTCGTAATCAGCGGAGCACAGTGCATTGAAAAAACTTATGCGCGTGTAAAAATAATGATTTTTCAGAAAGATATCGTAGAATTACTAAAATTATCGGAAAACGACAAAAATTAAGATCCTCGCTGCCGGTTTTTCACGGTTATTATAAATTCTACGCGTACTATTACTAAAATAATGTTATATTTATGTTTAGCGACCAAAAATACATAATATAAACTATATGCGGAGTCCGAGGAATGATGCAAACAGTTTTTTGCGTTTTTCTCGCGAAATATCGGTCCTAGCGCAAAAAAGACGTTCATTTGTGATCACTAACTTCTCATGCGGATTTCAAGTTACCTGATAAGTTTTTCGTAAAACCATAGGCATATTCGTAATCAGCGGAGCACAGTGCATTGAAAAAAATTATGCGCGTGTAAAAATAATGATTTTTCAGGAAGATATCGTAGAATTACTAAAATTATCGGAAAACGAGAAAAATTAAGATCCTCGCTGCCGGTTTTTCACGGTTATTATAAATTCTACGCGTACTATTACTAAAATAATGTTATATTTATGTTTAGCGACCAAAAATACATAATATAAACTATATGCGGAGTCCGAGGAATGATGCAAACAGTTTTTTGCGTTTTTCTCGCGAAATATCGGTCCTAGCGCAAAAAGGACGTTCACTGGTGATCACTAACTTCTCATGCGGATTTCAAGTTACCTGATAAGTTTTTCGTAAAACCATGGGCATATTTGTAATCAGCGGAGCACAGTGCATTGAAAAAACTTATGCGCGTGTAAAAATAATGATTTTTCAGAAAGATATCGTAGAATTACTAAGATTATCGGAAAACGAGAAAAATTAAGATCCTCGCTGCCGGTTTTTCACGGTTATTATAAATTCTACGCGTACTATTACTAAAATAATGTTATATTTATGTTTAGCGACCAAAAATACATAATATAAACTATATGCGGAGTCCGAGGAATGATGCAAACAGTTTTTTGCGTTTTTCTCGCGAAATATCGGTCCTAGCGCAAAAAGGACGTTCATTGGTGATCACTAACTTCTCATGCGGATTTCAAGTTACCTTATAAGTTTTTCGTAAAACCATGGGCATATTCGTAATCAGCAGAGCACCGTGCATTGACAAAACTTGGGCGCGTGTGAAAATAATGATTTCTCAGGAAGATATCGTAGAATTACTAAGATTATCGGAAAACGAGAAAAACTAAGATCCTCGCTGCCGGTTTTTCACGGTTATTATAAATTCTACGCGTTCTATCACTAAAATAATGTTATATTCCTGTTCAGCCACCAAAAATACATAATATAAACTATATGCGGAGTCCGAGGAATGATGCAAACAGTTTTTTGCGTTTTTCTCGCGAAATATCGGTCCTAGCGCAAAAAGGACGTTCACTGGTGATCACTAACTTCTCATGCGGATTTCAAGTTACCTGATAAGTTTTTCGTAAAACCATGGGCATATTCGTAATCAGCGGAGCACAGTGCATTGAAAAAACTTATGCGCGTGTAAAAATAATGATTGTTCAGAAAGATATCGTAGAATTACTAAGATTATCGGAAAACGAGAAAAATTAAGATCCTCGCTGCCGGTTTTTCACGGTTATTATAAATTCTACGCGTTCTATTACTAAAATAATGTTATATTTATGTTTAGCGACCAAAAATACATAATATAAACTATATGCGGAGTCCGAGGAATGATGCAAACAGTTTTATGCGTTTTTCTCGCGAAATATCGGTCCTAGCGCAAAAAGGACGTTCATTTGTGATCACTTACTTCTCATGCGGATTTCAAGTTACCTGATAAGTTTTTCGTAAAACCATGGGCATATTCGTAATCAGCGGAGCACAGTGCATTAAAAAAAATTATGCGCGTGTAAAAATAATGATTTTTCAGAAAGATATCGTAGAATTACTAAAATTATCGGAAAACGACAAAAATTAAGATCCTCGCTGCCGGTTTTTCACGGTTATTATAAATTCTACGCGTTCTATTACTAAAATAATGTTATATTTATGTTTAGCGACCAAAAATACATAATATAAACTATATGCGGAGTTCGAGGAATGATGCAAACAGTTTTTTGCGTTTTCCTCGCGAAATATCGGTCCTAGCGCTAAAAGGACGTTCACTGGTGATCACTAACTTCTCATGCGGATTTCAAGTTACCTGATAAGTTTTTCGTAAAACCATGGGCATATTCGTAATCAGCGGAGCACCGTGCATTGAAAAAACTTGGGCGCGTGTGAAAATAATGATTTTTCAGAAAGATATCGTAGAATTACTAAGATTATCGGAAAACGAGAAAAATTAAGATCCTCGCTGCCGGTTTTTCACGGTTATTATAAATTCTACGCGTACTATTACTAAAATAATGTTATATTTATGTTTAGCGACCAAAAATACATAATATAAACTATATGCGGAGTCCGAGGAATGATGCAAACAGTTTTTTGCGTTTTTCTCGCGAAATATCGGTCCTAGCGCAAAAAGGACGTTCATTTGTGATCACTTACTTCTCATGCGGATTTCAAGTTACCTGATAAGTTTTTCGTAAAACCATGGGCATATTCGTAATCAGCGGAGCACAGTGCATTGAAAAAACTTATGCGCGTGTAAAAATAATGATTTTTCAGAAAGATATCGTAGAATTACTAAAATTATCGGAAAACGACAAAAATTAAGATCCTCGCTGCCGGTTTTTCACGGTTATTATAAATTCTACGCGTACTATTACTAAAATAATGTTATATTTATGTTTAGCGACCAAAAATACATAATATAAACTATATGCGGAGTCCGAGGAATGATGCAAACAGTTTTTTGCGTTTTTCTCGCGAAATATCGGTCCTAGCGCAAAAAAGACGTTCATTTGTGATCACTAACTTCTCATGCGGATTTCAAGTTACCTGATAAGTTTTTCGTAAAACCATAGGCATATTCGTAATCAGCGGAGCACAGTGCATTGAAAAAAATTATGCGCGTGTAAAAATAATGATTTTTCAGGAAGATATCGTAGAATTACTAAGATTATCGGAAAACGAGAAAAATTAAGATCCTCGCTGCCGGTTTTTCACGGTTATTATAAATTCTACGCGTACTATTACTAAAATAATGTTATATTTATGTTTAGCGACCAAAAATACATAATATAAACTATATGCGGAGTCCGAGGAATGATGCAAACAGTTTTTTGCGTTTTTCTCGCGAAATATCGGTCCTAGCGCAAAAAGGACGTTCACTGGTGATCACTAACTTCTCATGCGGATTTCAAGTTACCTGATAAGTTTTTCGTAAAACCATGGGCATATTCGTAATCAGCGGAGCACAGTGCATTGAAAAAACTCATGCGCGTGTAAAAATAATGATTTTTCAGAAAGATATCGTAGAATTACTAAAATTATCGGAAAACGACAAAAATTAAGATCCTCGCTGCCGGTTTTTCACGGTTATTATAAATTCTACGCGTTCTATTACTAAAATAATGTTATATTTATGTTTAGCGACCAAAAATACATAATATAAACTATATGCGGAGTCCGAGGAATGATGCAAACAGTTTTTTGCGTTTTTCTCGCGAAATATCGGTCCTAGCGCAAAAAGGACGTTCACTGGTGATCACTAACTTCTCATGCGGATTTCAAGTTACCTGATAAGTTTTTCGTAAAACCATGGGCATATTCGTAATCAGCGGAGCACAGTGCATTGAAAAAACTCATGCGCGTGTAAAAATAATGATTTTTCAGAAAGATATTGTAGAATTACTAAGATTATCGGAAAACGAGAAAAATTAAGATCCTCGCTGCCGGTTTTTCACGGTTATTATAAAGTCTACGCGTACTATTACTAAAATAATGTTATATTTATGTTTAGCGACCAAAAATACATGATATAAACTATATGCGGAGTCCGAGGAATGATGCAAACAGTTTTTTGCGTTTTTCTCGCGAAATATCGGTCCTAGCGCAAAAAGGACGTTCATTTGTGATCACTTACTTCTCATGCGGATTTCAAGTTACCTGATAAGTTTTTCGTAAAACCATGGGCATATTCGTAATCAGCGGAGCACAGTGCATTAAAAAAAATTATGCGCGTGTAAAAATAATGATTTTTCAGAAAGATATCGTAGAATTACTAAAATTATCGGAAAACGACAAAAATTAAGATCCTCGCTGCCGGTTTTTCACGGTTATTATAAATTCTACGCGTTCTATTACTAAAATAATGTTATATTTATGTTTAGCGACCAAAAATACATAATATAAACTATATGCGGAGTCCGAGGAATGATGCAAACAGTTTTTTGCGTTTTTCTCGCGAAATATCGGTCCTAGCGCAAAAAGGACGTTCATTTGTGATCACTAACTTCTTATGCGGATTTCAAGTTACCTGATAAGTTTTTCGTAAAACCATGGGCATATTCGTAATCAGCGGAGCACAGTGCATTGAAAAAACTTATGCGCGTGTAAAAATAATGATTTTTCAGAAAGATATCGTAGAATTACTAAGATTATCGGAAAACGAGAAAAATTAAGATCCTCGCTGCCGGTTTTTCACGGTTATTATAAATTCTACGCGTACTATTACTAAAATAATGTTATATTTATGTTTAGCGACCAAAAATACATAATATAAACTATATGCGGAGTCCGAGGAATGATGCAAACAGTTTTTTGCGTTTTTCTCGCGAAATATCGGTCCTAGCGCAAAAAGGACGTTCACTGGTGATCACTAACTTCTCATGCGGATTTCAAGTTACCTGATAAGTTTTTCGTAAAACCATGGGCATATTCGTAATCAGCGGAGCACAGTGCATTGAAAAAACTTATGCGCGTGTAAAAATAATGATTTTTCAGAAAGATATCGTAGAATTACTAAAATTATCGGAAAACGACAAAAATTAAGATCCTCGCTGCCGGTTTTTCACGGTTATTATAAATTCTACGCGTACTATTACTAAAATAATGTTATATTTATGTTTAGCGACCAAAAATACATAATATAAACTATATGCGGAGTCCGAGGAATGATGCAAACAGTTTTTTGCGTTTTTCTCGCGAAATATCGGTCCTAGCGCAAAAAGGACGTTCACTGGTGATCACTAACTTCTCATGCGGATTTCAAGTTACCTGATAAGTTTTTCGTAAAACCATGGGCATATTCGTAATCAGCGGAGCACAGTGCATTGAAAAAACTTATGCGCGTGTAAAAATAATGATTTTTCAGAAAGATATCGTAGAATTACTAAAATTATCGGAAAACGAGAAAAATTAAGATCCTCGCTGCCGGTTTTTCACGGTTATTATAAATTCTACGCGTTCTATTACTAAAATAATGTTATATTTATGTTTAGCGACCAAAAATACATAATATAAACTATATGCGGAGTCCGAGGAATGATGCAAACAGTTTTTTGCGTTTTTCTCGCGAAATATCGGTCCTAGCGCAAAAAGGACGTTCACTGGTGATCACTAACTTCTCATGCGGATTTCAAGTTACCTGATAAGTTTTTCGTAAAACCATGCGCATATTCGTAATCAGCGGAGCACAGTGCATTGAAAAAACTTATGCGCGTGTAAAAATAATGATTTTTCAGGAAGATATCGTAGAATTACTAAGATTATCGGAAAACGAGAAAAATTAAGATCCTCGCTGCCGGTTTTTCACGGTTATTATAAATTCTACGCGTACTATTACTAAAATAATGTTATATTTATGTTTAGCGACCAAAAATACATAATATAAACTATATGCGGAGTCCGAGGAATGATGCAAACAGTTTTTTGCGTTTTTCTCGCGAAATATCGGTCCTAGCGCAAAAAGGACGTTCATTGGTGATCACTAACTTCTTATGCGGATTTCAAGTTACCTGATAAGTTTTTCGTAAAACCATGGGCATATTCGTAATCAGCGGAGCACAGTGCATTGAAAAAACTTATGCGCGTGTAAAAATAATGATTTTTCAGAAAGATATTGTAGAATTACTAAGATTATCGGAAAACGAGAAAAATTAAGATCCTCGCTGCCGGTTTTTCACGGTTATTATAAATTCTACGCGTACTATTACTAAAATAATGTTATATTTATGTTTAGCGACCAAAAATACATGATATAAACTATATGCGGAGTCCGAGGAATGATGCAAACAGTTTTTTGCGTTTTTCTCGCGAAATATCGGTTCTAGCGCAAAAAGGACGTTCATTTGTGATCACTTACTTCTCATGCGGATTTCAAGTTACCTGATAAGTTTTTCGTAAAACCATGCGCATATTCGTAATCAGCGGAGCACAGTGCATTGAAAAAACTTATGCGCGTGTAAAAATAATGATTTTTCAGGAAGATATCGTAGAATTACTAAGATTATCGGAAAACGAGAAAAATTAAGATCCTCGCTGCCGGTTTTTTACGGTTATTATAAATTCTACGCGTACTATTACTAAAATAATGTTATATTTATGTTTAGCGACCAAAAATACATAATATAAACTATATGCGGAGTCCGAGGAATGATGCAAACAGTTTTTTGCGTTTTTCTCGCGAAATATCGGTCCTAGCGCAAAAAGGACGTTCACTGGTGATCACTAACTTCTCATGCGGATTTCAAGTTACCTGATAAGTTTTTCGTAAAACCATGGGCATATTCGTAATCAGCGGAGCACAGTGCATTGAAAAAACTTATGCGCGTGTAAAAATAATGATTTTTCAGAAAGATATCGTAGAATTACTAAAATTATCGGAAAACGACAAAAATTAAGATCCTCGCTGCCGGTTTTTCACGGTTATTATAAATTCTACGCGTACTATTACTAAAATAATGTTATATTTATGTTTAGCGACCAAAAATACATAATATAAACTATATGCGGAGTCCGAGGAATGATGCAAACAGTTTTTTGCGTTTTTCTCGCGAAATATCGGTCCTAGCGCAAAAAGGACGTTCACTGGTGATCACTAACTTCTCATGCGGATTTCAAGTTACCTGATAAGTTTTTCGTAAAACCATGGGCATATTCGTAATCAGCGGAGCACAGTGCATTGAAAAAACTTATGCGCGTGTAAAAATAATGATTTTTCAGAAAGATATCGTAGAATTACTAAAATTATCGGAAAACGAGAAAAATTAAGATCCTCGCTGCCGGTTTTTCACGGTTATTATAAATTCTACGCGTACTATTACTAAAATAATGTTATATTTATGTTTAGCGACCAAAAATACATAATATAAACTATATGCGGAGTCCGAGGAATGATGCAAACAGTTTTTTGCGTTTTTCTCGCGAAATATCGGTCCTAGCGCAAAAAGGACGTTCATTTGTGATCACTTACTTCTCATGCGGATTTCAAGTTACCTGATAAGTTTTTCGTAAAACCATGGGCATATTCGTAATCAGCGGAGCACAGTGCATTGAAAAAACTTATGCGCGTGTAAAAATAATGATTTTTCAGAAAGATATCGTAGAATTACTAAAATTATCGGAAAACGACAAAAATTAAGATCCTCGCTGCCGGTTTTTCACGGTTATTATAAATTCTACGCGTACTATTACTAAAATAATGTTATATTTATGTTTAGCGACCAAAAATACATAATATGAACTATATGCGGAGTCCGAGGAATGATGCAAACAGTTTCTTGCGTTTTTCTCGCGAAATATCGGTCCTAGCGCAAAAAGGACGTTCATTTGTGATCACTAACTTCTCATGCGGATTTCAAGTTACCTGATAAGTTTTTCGTAAAACCATGGGCATATTCGTAATCAGCGGAGCACAGTGCATTGAAAAAAATTATGCGCGTGTAAAAATAATGATTTTTCAGGAAGATATCGTAGAATTACTAAAATTATCGGAAAACGAGAAAAATTAAGATCCTCGCTGCCGGTTTTTCACGGTTATTATAAATTCTACGCGTTCTATTACTAAAATAATGTTATATTTATGTTTAGCGACCAAAAATACATAATATAAACTATATGCGGAGTCCGAGGAATGATGCAAACAGTTTTTTGCGTTTTTCTCGCGAAATATCGGTCCTAGCGCAAAAAGGACGTTCACTGGTGATCACTAACTTCTCATGCGGATTTCAAGTTACCTGATAAGTTTTTCGTAAAACCATGCGCATATTCGTAATCAGCGGAGCACAGTGCATTGAAAAAACTTATGCGCGTGTAAAAATAATGATTTTTCAGGAAGATATCGTAGAATTACTAAGATTATCGGAAAACGAGAAAAATTAAGATCCTCGCTGCCGGTTTTTCACGGTTATTATAAATTCTACGCGTACTATTACTAAAATAATGTTATATTTATGTTTAGCGACCAAAAATACATAATATAAACTATATGCGGAGTCCGAGGAATGATGCAAACAGTTTTTTGCGTTTTTCTCGCGAAATATCGGTCCTAGCGCAAAAAGGACGTTCACTGGTGATCACTAACTTCTCATGCGGATTTCAAGTTACCTGATAAGTTTTTCGTAAAACTATGGGCATATTCGTAATCAGCGGAGCACAGTGCATTGAAAAAACTCATGCGCGTGTAAAAATAATGATTTTTCAGAAAGATATCGTAGAATTACTAAAATTATCGGAAAACGACAAAAATTAAGATCCTCGCTGCCGGTTTTTCACGGTTATTATAAATTCTACGCGTACTATTACTAAAATAATGTTATATTTATGTTTAGCGACCAAAAATACATAATATAAACTATATGCGGAGTCCGAGGAATGATGCAAACAGTTTTTTGCGTTTTTCTCGCGAAATATCGGTCCTAGCGCAAAAAGGACGTTCATTTGTGATCACTAACTTCTCATGCGGATTTCAAGTTACCTGATAAGTTTTTCGTAAAACCATAGGCATATTCGTAATCAGCGGAGCACAGTGCATTGAAAAAAATTATGCGCGTGTAAAAATAATGATTTTTCAGGAAGATATCGTAGAATTACTAAAATTATCGGAAAACGAGAAAAATTAAGATCCTCGCTGCCGGTTTTTCACGGTTATTATAAATTCTACGCGTACTATTACTAAAATAATGTTATATTTATGTTTAGCGACCAAAAATACATAATATAAACTATATGCGGAGTCCGAGGAATGATGCAAACAGTTTTTTGCGTTTTTCTCGCGAAATATCGGTCCTAGCGCAAAAAGGACGTTCATTGGTGATCACTAACTTCTCATGCGGATTTCAAGTTACCTTATAAGTTTTTCGTAAAACCATGGGCATATTCGTAATCAGCAGAGCACCGTGCATTGACAAAACTTGGGCGCGTGTGAAAATAATGATTTCTCAGGAAGATATCGTAGAATTACTAAGATTATCGGAAAACGAGAAAAACTAAGATCCTCGCTGCCGGTTTTTCACGGTTATTATAAATTCTACGCGTTCTATCACTAAAATAATGTTATATTCCTGTTCAGCCACCAAAAATACATAATATAAACTATATGCGGAGTCCGAGGAATGATGCAAACAGTTTTTTGCGTTTTTCTCGCGAAATATCGGTCCTAGCGCAAAAAGGACGTTCACTGGTGATCACTAACTTCTCATGCGGATTTCAAGTTACCTGATAAGTTTTTCGTAAAACCATGGGCATATTCGTAATAAGCGGAGCACAGTGCATTGAAAAAACTTATGCGCGTGTAAAAATAATGATTGTTCAGAAAGATATCGTAGAATTACTAAGATTATCGGAAAACGAGAAAAATTAAGATCCTCGCTGCCGGTTTTTCACGGTTATTATAAATTCTACGCGTTCTATTACTAAAATAATGTTATATTTATGTTTAGCGACCAAAAATACATAATATAAACTATATGCGGAGTCCGAGGAATGATGCAAACAGTTTTATGCGTTTTTCTCGCGAAATATCGGTCCTAGCGCAAAAAGGACGTTCATTTGTGATCACTTACTTCTCATGCGGATTTCAAGTTACCTGATAAGTTTTTCGTAAAACCATGGGCATATTCGTAATCAGCGGAGCACAGTGCATTAAAAAAAATTATGCGCGTGTAAAAATAATGATTTTTCAGAAAGATATCGTAGAATTACTAAAATTATCGGAAAACGACAAAAATTAAGATCCTCGCTGCCGGTTTTTCACGGTTATTATAAATTCTACGCGTTCTATTACTAAAATAATGTTATATTTATGTTTAGCGACCAAAAATACATAATATAAACTATATGCGGAGTTCGAGGAATGATGCAAACAGTTTTTTGCGTTTTCCTCGCGAAATATCGGTCCTAGCGCTAAAAGGACGTTCACTGGTGATCACTAACTTCTCATGCGGATTTCAAGTTACCTGATAAGTTTTTCGTAAAACCATGGGCATATTCGTAATCAGCGGAGCACCGTGCATTGAAAAAACTTGGGCGCGTGTGAAAATAATGATTTTTCAGAAAGATATCGTAGAATTACTAAGATTATCGGAAAACGAGAAAAATTAAGATCCTCGCTGCCGGTTTTTCACGGTTATTATAAATTCTACGCGTACTATTACTAAAATAATGTTATATTTATGTTTAGCGACCAAAAATACATAATATAAACTATATGCGGAGTCCGAGGAATGATGCAAACAGTTTTTTGCGTTTTTCTCGCGAAATATCGGTCCTAGCGCAAAAAGGACGTTCATTTGTGATCACTTACTTCTCATGCGGATTTCAAGTTACCTGATAAGTTTTTCGTAAAACCATGGGCATATTCGTAATCAGCGGAGCACAGTGCATTGAAAAAACTTATGCGCGTGTAAAAATAATGATTTTTCAGAAAGATATTGTAGAATTACTAAGATTATCGGAAAACGAGAAAAATTAAGATCCTCGCTGCCGGTTTTTCACGGTTATTATAAAGTCTACGCGTACTATTACTAAAATAATGTTATATTTATGTTTAGCGACCAAAAATACATGATATAAACTATATGCGGAGTCCGAGGAATGATGCAAACAGTTTTTTGCGTTTTTCTCGCGAAATATCGGTCCTAGCGCAAAAAGGACGTTCATTTGTGATCACTTACTTCTCATGCGGATTTCAAGTTACCTGATAAGTTTTTCGTAAAACCATGGGCATATTCGTAATCAGCGGAGCACAGTGCATTAAAAAAAATTATGCGCGTGTAAAAATAATGATTTTTCAGAAAGATATCGTAGAATTACTAAAATTATCGGAAAACGACAAAAATTAAGATCCTCGCTGCCGGTTTTTCACGGTTATTATAAATTCTACGCGTTCTATTACTAAAATAATGTTATATTTATGTTTAGCGACCAAAAATACATAATATAAACTATATGCGGAGTTCGAGGAATGATGCAAACAGTTTTTTGCGTTTTCCTCGCGAAATATCGGTCCTAGCGCTAAAAGGACGTTCACTGGTGATCACTAACTTCTCATGCGGATTTCAAGTTACCTGATAAGTTTTTCGTAAAACCATGGGCATATTCGTAATCAGCGGAGCACCGTGCATTGAAAAAACTTGGGCGCGTGTGAAAATAATGATTTTTCAGAAAGATATCGTAGAATTACTAAGATTATCGGAAAACGAGAAAAATTAAAATCCTCGCTGCCGGTTTTTCACGGTTATTATAAATTCTACGCGTACTATTACTAAAATAATGTTATATTTATGTTTAGCGACCAAAAATACATAATATAAACTATATGCGGAGTCCGAGGAATGATGCAAACAGTTTTTTGCGTTTTTCTCGCGAAATATCGGTCCTAGCGCAAAAAGGACGTTCATTTGTGATCACTTACTTCTCATGCGGATTTCAAGTTACCTGATAAGTTTTTCGTAAAACCATGGGCATATTCGTAATCAGCGGAGCACAGTGCATTGAAAAAACTTATGCGCGTGTAAAAATAATGATTTTTCAGAAAGATATCGTAGAATTACTAAAATTATCGGAAAACGACAAAAATTAAGATCCTCGCTGCCGGTTTTTCACGGTTATTATAAATTCTACGCGTTCTATTACTAAAATAATGTTATATTTCTGTTTAGCGACCAAAAATACATAATATAAACTATATGCGGAGTCCGAGGAATGATGCAAACAGTTTTTTGCGTTTTTCTCGCGAAATATCGGTCCTAGCGCAAAAAGGACGTTCATTGGTGATCACTAACTTCTTATGCGGATTTCAAGTTACCTGATAAGTTTTTCGTAAAACCATGGGCATATTCGTAATCAGCGGAGCACAGTGCATTGAAAAAACTTATGCGCGTGTAAAAATAATGATTTTTCAGAAAGATATCGTAGAATTACTAAAATTATCGGAAAACGACAAAAATTAAGATCCTCGCTGCCGGTTTTTCACGGTTATTATAAATTCTACGCGTTCTATTACTAAAATAATGTTATATTTATGTTTAGCGACCAAAAATACATGATATAAACGATATGCGGAGTCCGAGGAATGATGCAAACAGTTTTTTGCGTTTTTCTCGCGAAATATCGGTCCTAGCGCAAAAAGGACGTTCATTGGTGATCACTAACTTCTTATGCGGATTTCAAGTTACCTGATAAGTTTTTCGTAAAACCATGGGCATATTCGTAATCAGCGGAGCACAGTGCATTGAAAAAACTTATGCGCGTGTAAAAATAATGATTTTTCAGAAAGATATCGTAGAATTACTAAGATTATCGGAAAACGAGAAAAATTAAGATCCTCGCTGCCGGTTTTTCACGGTTATTATAAAGTCTACGCGTACTATTACTAAAATAATGTTATATTTATGTTTAGCGACCAAAAATACATGATATAAACGATATGCGGAGTCCGAGGAATGATGCAAACAGTTTTTTGCGTTTTTCTCGCGAAATATCGGTCCTAGCGCAAAAAGGACGTTCATTTGTGATCACTTACTTCTCATGCGGATTTCAAGTTACCTGATAAGTTTTTCGTAAAACCATGGGCATATTCGTAATCAGCGGAGCACAGTGCATTGAAAAAACTTATGCGCGTGTAAAAATAATGATTTTTCAGAAAGATATCGTAGAATTACTAAAATTATCGGAAAACGACAAAAATTAAGATCCTCGCTGCCGGTTTTTCACGGTTATTATAAATTCTACGCGTACTATTACTAAAATAATGTTATATTTATGTTTAGCGACCAAAAATACATAATATAAACTATATGCGGAGTCCGAGGAATGATGCAAACAGTTTTTTGCGTTTTTCTCGCGAAATATCGGTCCTAGCGCAAAAAGGACGTTCATTTGTGATCACTAACTTCTCATGCGGATTTCAAGTTACCTGATAAGTTTTTCGTAAAACCATGGGCATATTCGTAATCAGCGGAGCACAGTGCATTGAAAAAAATTATGCGCGTGTGAAAATAATGATTTTTCAGGAAGATATCGTAGAATTACTAAAATTATCGGAAAACGAGAAAAATTAAGATCCTCGCTGCCGGTTTTTCACGGTTATTATAAATTCTACGCGTTCTATTACTAAAAT